>LPNX011221978.1:74473-142668 GCA_001517045.1 Pseudotsuga menziesii
AATATGGTTGAAGTAGATTATTGATTTGTATCTCCTTTGCTCTCAACCTCTGTGCTTCCTGTTTCAAGCGGTTCATCTCTGTCGTCTTTCTCATCTTCGCAAGAGCTCCTAAACTCTTGATTTCTTCCTTCATTGCTGCTGTGGCATTCTCTATCTGGTGAATGCTTTGCTGGAGCTCTACTCTCTCGGGATGCTCATCTAACTCCGACCATGTGTTCGTCGCATCAGCTAGCACTAACTGTGCATCATCTATGCAAGATTTCATCTGTGCGGAAATGAGTCTAAAGGCCTCTACTCTTGCTTCCTTGTCTGCCTGGCGGGTGCCCGGTGCTCGAGCCTCAAGCTCAGCAATCTGTGCTTTGTGGTCTTCTTCCATCTTGGTTACTGTTTCTTCCAGAGCCTTTTCTTTGTCTGCAACTCTTCTTACCTTTTGCGTGAGAGGCAAGGCAAACTCGATGTTACATTGGGGTAACTCCAATGCGATGCTCTGTAGGACCTGATTGAGATCGTGTTCTCTTTCTTCATATGTTCTTAACTCCTCCGTCTTTGTGTGGAAACTTGCAGTGAGTGCTGCATTCTTTTGTTTCAACTGTGTGTTTTGTTTATAAGTCGCGAGCTCTCTATCTCTGAGCTCTACGCTTAGCTGCTACTGGATCATCTGTAACTGATCAACATGAAACTCTGCAAGGTTAACCTTGACAGGTTGTCTAATCTGTATCTGTACATCCATCATTTAAGCAGGGAATTGGATGCTCCCTGGTGGTATCAAGACTGTATTAATGCGATCCTTTGCCAATATTTCCTCGTGGGAAATCGACTGTGTTGAACTTTCTCCTGTGGGAGTCTTGATTAACTGAGTCTGGATCGTGGCAGTCTTCTCGGTTAGTGTTTTTAATTCCATAAGCTGCTGATCTATCGCCCCCTGCAGCTTGCCCTGCAATGCCTGCATCGCCTGAAATGTGTCGTCCATTTCATCCTTAAGCCTTGCTGTAATTTGTTCATAGTCATCATCTGTCAATGTAGTCTTCAAATATGGGAGATCTAAAATCTACTTTATATTTCTTTCCACTACGTGTACGTCCAATGTCATCAAAATCACTCTCAAACTCTTGTGACATCACACTTTCTTAACTTATTGGTCTGAAACTATATCCATTACTCCTTTTTCATATAATAACATCTTAATGGACAAGTTTAAAGAGTTTAGGTACTTACCGCGATATCCTTTGAAGAAGTACCACTCAGCCTCGCTGAAGCTTTTTCTCTGTTCAACTGCAAACTCTGTGAAAAAACCTTCTAGCACACTCGCAAGCCAGAAGTCTACTGTCCTTGTAATGGGATTATCAAGGCTCTTCATGGTCTGAATCAGCTCCGGTGTCCAAACAATGTTTCTTTTCTTTCTGAATATGCTCTGATCAGTCAACTTTGATAACCAGTCATAAAGCTCATTTCCATAGGTCGCAAAAAATATCGTATGTAGTTCTGTAAAGATATGTTTTTGTAACCAGTCCTCTGTACTCAGTGTAGAACTCTTGTTCTCTTGTTCGGCAAATTCTTTCTCCTTAGACCCAACCCATTGGTTGAGTTCATATTTAGTAGGATGCCAACAGAACATCAGTGCTTAGTTTGTTCAAAACCGGCAACGGAACCATTTGTTGGTTATTGGGTAGACCCGGGTTTACTGTAATGTACCAACAACACCCCTAGCTCACTGGCCCTTTCAGCGACAGATCGCAGAGCGGCCTGAAGTCTCACCTGAAGTGATTCTAATGGGTTGGCCAAAGACTCAAGTGTCTTCGACCAGGTTCTGTAGCATCCTGGGGTCTCGCAGCTCTTCTTAGCCAACGAGGTCTCTCTCCGCAATGCGCAGTCTCTCTTCCTCGCGGGTTCTAACAGGGGAAGGACTCCTATCGCATCGCAGCAACTCTGGCGATGCGCAACTCTGTCTTCCGCTTAACCCACGATCTGCGCTATCTCACACCGCAACTCCTCTGATGGTGCGATATCGCCTATTGTCAACGTGATATCTTCTATAGTACGGCCCACTGCGACCCTCATGGTCCAAAGGTTTATCTCACTGGGTTAAATGACTTGGCTAAATTTCAACAAGATATTAAACACTCTGACATGAACTTCCACAGTTCAACACACTCTACCTCAACTATACTTACTGTTCGAATAAGTATACTGGAAACACTTTAACAGAATGACTTATTACTGTGTGAAACAAGCACTGATAAACTCATATGCAGACGCCTGATACATGTAAATCCACCTTTAACCTTCAATAATGTTGTAACTGAATGAGACATACAGACATTTACTAACTGATATGCAACATTCATGTAACAGATAACAGCTATCAACTAAGTAAAGCACAATCACATGAAATAATCACATAACACACTGGTTTTACGTGGTTCACTTCTAGGGTAGAAGCTACGTCCACATAACTGTGTTTATTATATCTTGAGAGAGTACACAGTTCTGCTGCAACCTGTTGTGCAGCTAGAGATCTTCTGGGTAACTTCGTACTCACTGCCAGGAACCCTTCTCTCCTAGATCTCTTCTCTTTCTCTATATTGCCTTCTTACAATATTCTCTCTCTCTCTCTCTCTGTCAATCCCTGCGGATTGTTACATACATGCTTCTATGAGCCAGCTGCTGGTTACAGTAAGATACTACAGGTTGAATACAGAACCAGCGCATGAGTGTATATGAGCTAACAGATCAACTGACTCTCTAATTGTCTGACTAGCTAAAAGACCCAATGGTTGACTGGCTAACCTTTTACAATACAAAATACATCCCTTTATAGGCGGCCCGAAGGTCTCGCCATTACAACACTATGGGCTTGTCCCAACAATAACCCAAAACCTTAACTAGTGACAGTCGGCGTATGTGTACTTGGAGTAGCCGCTTTCCATCACACCACTTCTCTCTGCAGTATTCCATGCTTCTTGGTGTTGACCATGGGTACTGGGCACCGCTTCCCTTTCTATCCTTCGTCTTCAATACCTTGGCCTCGTTGCCCTTTTTCCTTTATGAGGGTAGCTGAGCCCTCCTGTCTTCCGCCGCTGCCTTGAATGCAGTGGGTGAACTCTCTCTTCTTGGCCGCTGAGGTATTGGCATCTTCCTTGACTTCTCTGTCCCGATAGTCACAGTTTCCAGCTCTGATCTACAGCTAGAAACATGCTACGGCGTCGTATCTTTACCTTATCTCTTATATCTTTGCCAAAACTGTCTATCCGCAAAAATGGCAGCTTCTCCTGTAGCTGTGGGACCCTACTCCAACACTACAGAATTCCAAGTCCAACACAAGAAAACAACACCCTACCATCCTCAAGAAAATGGAACTGTTGAAGAATTCAACAAGGTACTCGAACATGCACTAACCAAAGTATGCAATGTGCAAAGAGATGACTGGGACCAGAAATTTTCAGCAGTATTATGGGCCTATAGAACAACATGCAAATGACTAACTGGATACACCCCTTTTCGTTTAGTCTATGGACAAGAAGTAGTCATTCCCATCGAGTATATTGTCCCGAGTCTACGAATTGTTGCAATAACGGAGATGATAGATACCAGCGCTGTAGAAGAGAGGCTGGCATAGCTAGTTCAAATGGAAGAAGACCATTTTATTGCAAGCTTCCATCAAAATGTGGAGAAGCAGCAATAGAAATCCTGGCATGACAGCCACATCACAACAAAGCAGTTTAAGGTCAGTAGACTTGTTCTGATGTATGATACTAAATTTCTCAAGCATCCGGGTAAGCTCAAAACACATTGGTTAGGACCATACGTAGTTGCACACATTACTAAAGTAGGTGCAATAAAACTACATAAGCTAGATGGAACACCAGTAGTGGTCATGATCAATGGCTTTCGATTAAAACCCTATCGTGATGACTACAACACGGTCCCAAAAAGCCGTGATGCACAAAAAACAAAAGTGACAAAATTTTCACAAGATAGCTGGCCAAAAGTGACAAACAGATAGTAGGCACTGACAGCCAATAAGGGCATGGGAAATTCGAAAAAGATATGGTGCCACTAAAACATTCAGTAGCATTAAAGCGGCAGGCCCGAGAAACAAGGTGGCGGACGTTTTGGTCCCATCGGATAGACTGCCTTAACTGCCCTGACAATTGCATAATGGAGCTTAAGCATGTAAAGGATGAGCCCATGTGATTCACTAGAGGATCCTTCACTCCGTCTAGACACCTTAAAGAATCATCGCCAATAATTCGTCCTTGTCTTTCGCCTAAACCTCTACAATCCTTTAGTGAATCAGCAATACGAAGAGCTGAGCCTGCTGCACAAATCGAGCCATCCATCAAATCTAAAGTGAGCACTCTTGTAATGCCACCTTCAACTAGTTTTTCCGCCCAAGACGATGAAGAAGACTCAGGCAAAGTTGAAAGTAGTACCAAAGTCGAGAATCGTCAAAAAACCACTGCAGATTCTGCTGCATCCATCACAAGTAGGAAGTCATCTCACACAAATGACTGTCTTGTGACCATTAGAGAAACTGCTAGGAGCCCATCTTTTTACCGCTATGCAATCCTTGAATACCAACCCCCCAAGTTCCTCCAGCCCTAGGGAAAAAATACCTAAATCTCATAGAGGCGACCCAGTTTGGCCATCATCACCAGAGACAGAGCTCACTGAAGAGGAGAAAAACTTATTGCCTCCCTATGTATCACCAAGGAGGACCGGTGCCGTAGAAGTACTAGTGAGCATTCCAGAGCTCCTAGAAGAACCCACTATCCCAAAGGATGGCCCAAAAACCCAGGATCCCATCTTACCCAAGCTTCAGTTATTAAAGTTTCAAGACTACGATACTTGAAAGCTAGACATCTCCAGAGATCAATTCATGGAAGTAAAAGCCAGCCGGCCACCAGAGGCAGACGTTGTCTCTACACTAGAGTATGCGCACGAATTGGAGGAACCCGATATTTTAAACCTGCTCCTTATGCCCCACTTTGGCCGCTCTGGACCAGTCAAAATGTATGTTAAACAGTTGCTTGTGTGCTTCCATGGTGACTACCTTTGGATGAACAAACCATATGAGTTAATGGTGGACTTGATTTCAGAAATTACAGGTCTGCCACAGAAGGGAATCGACCCCCCCCTATACTTAAATAATGAGGGGGAAAAGATAGACAAAATTGATATGAAGACTAATCATTAGCTCCTTCGTGGCAGAAAGGGTTTTCTCATCAGCTCCTTTAATGATAGTGTGCTACAAGCAGTAGCAAATATCTTGTGTAGCAAGGTCTTGCACAAGATGAGACTGACCGAGTGCATGGCCTCCATAGTAGAACTTGCTAAAAAATGTGCACAGGGAGTGCACATTAACTGGTCTCAGTTCCTATTAAATGAACCATTGGATGATGCACAAGAAGCAAAGGAACAATCCACAGCTAAGTTTCACTTCTCTTGGCTCTTAATTTTAATTTCTTTTGCAGTATGGGCTCTGCCACCAGACTATCATCCTATGGATATCCCCGTACAATTTCTTGGCAAGGCTTACCAGAACCTATGGGACCATAAGGATAGCAAGTACAAGAATGATGCCAGAATTATATTTTTCCTACAGGGAGAAAGGCTCCATCAAATAGTGCGTGCGCAGTATTGGTTAACTCCTGCAACGGTTGCAAAGTACTAGTTCATTCAATTCCATGCAGTGCACCACAACATCATCTTGCAACCGTGAGGGGACCCCAATAAGCAAGCTCTTCCCACATTCTTCATCCTCAAGGATGTTTACATTGAGAGAGAAATAAAATATTGGCCTGAGGACTGGCTTACTTATCAGGAAAAGGTACCTACATGACAGCAAGTCTCGCAGGAGAATCCACCAGAGCACCCAAGCCAACATGGCACCAACACCAGTATGCAGGAGCCCCAAGATGAATCCCACAAAGATGAAGTGGATGATGAGCACGATCTACCCAATGACAACCTAGATGACCCCGCTATAAGTGAATAATTTAGCGTAGAGAAATCCCATAGAAAGAGGGGCAAGAAACCCATGCAAGAGGAGGAAGACGAAGACACATTGAGCTTCCCGTATAGCAATATGCAGAATGTTAACTAGCCCTATGTCAGAGACATACCAGATGTGTACTTGACCCTTCTACACGACGCTGTCACCGTGTTATCCAACTTTTTGTGCCTTAAGTTGGGTTACCTAAGGAGCCGCCAGTTGACAGACTTGTTCAAAGTCTGATTCCAGTGTATCAGTTGATCCGTCTNCCGAATTCACAGAGAAAACTTTGGGACAACTTGCAACCAGGAAAACCAATTGGACAGCCACCATCACCCCAAACGTTAACCAGCTCGCGCGGACTATCACCGAAGTACACAACACCATGCAGGATGAAACCCATGGTGTCACCCAATCATATGCCTTAGTGGCGCCAATCATGATCCCACCTATAACAATAGAAATGCATGCAGAGGCATTGTCTAAGAAAGGCGAAGAGAATGAGGCAAGTCTCCATAACTTGGACACATTGATTTTAAATTTTTCAAAGTTAAATTTGTTGTAGATGTACTCTATTCAACAGGTCGCTGCAATGGAAATTAGAATTTGTGAAACTACAGCTGCCTCTCAGGAAGCTAAGGCAACCAAGAAAGCAAGGGAGAAAAATAAAGTTATCAACCTCCAGCACACAGATCTGGCATCCCAATCCCAGAGGCAGGCTTCGCTAGAGCAAGCAATAAAGGAAGCAGCGGCACAACTCTTCAACGAGGAGAAAGAGTATGAGGTCAAACTGGTGCATCAATTGAGACGTCTATCCAAGCTGGTTGCAAACATCCAGAAAGAGATCCATGAGATGAAAACCAACCCGCCGCCTAGCATGCCCCCGGAAGAGTTGCAAAAAAGGAAGAAATCGGCAACTCAAGAGGTTTCCCGGCAACTCAAGAGGTTTCCCGGCTAAGGGAAGCTAAGACTGTCTGTGCAGAAGCAGTTGAAACAATTGCTACAAAATGGGAGCATCTCATCGATGATGTAGTGGCAGAGCAAATTGTCGAGCAAGCACAGCAAGCAGATTCACAAATATTGTCATTGAAAGCCGAGAATAAGAAGTTACCAATGAAGGAGAAAATCACCCGAGGCATTGAGCTAGAGGATCTCCTCGATAAGGCCAGAACCCTGCGCTACCAAGAAAGCATGTGCAACAAGGAAATGGTTGAATAGCAGGACAAAGCTGAAAGGATAACAAATTTAATTCATTTGGTTCAGTAGCACATCCATGAGTTCACTCACGTACTGGCGAGTACTTCATCAGAACACGCAAGAAGCGGCACAGTGCACGAACTCGAGCAGCAGGAAGTAGAATCTTGCCAAGCAATAGAACGAATTACACCTATTCTGGCCCAATTCCAGCAAAACATTGGCAATGCAACCCAACTTCCAGGGAAACATATAGTTGTAGTGGAGACCACCGAAGAGCTACGAGAAGAAGCAGGAGAAGAAGAATGCAACACAAATAAGGGCACGTAGGAACATGATGCAGAACAGCAAGAGCGCCATCAAAAAGGCCCGGACCAGACGTAGAGAAAGCTATGGGCAGAGACTTATCAGAACAATTTGAAGAGGAAGTCATATAATTCCAAGTCAAAAAGAAAAAAACCTCTATATTTTTTCCAAAAGATACCGCACAGATCGGGCCACTCATATGTCCCTTGCTTAGTGGCTCGGGACAAGCCACAGGTGAGTGTTGGGGGCCTGTTGGCCTAGGAAAGGGGCACGTGAAGGAAGTTTACACACGCAGCCAAGGAAAATGCACCAGTAGATGTAGAGAAAGTTAATTCTATTTTCAATTTGTAGAATAAACTTTCCAAGATGAAAATATCTATTCCTTTTAATAAGTTGTTGAGGAATAATATGTACAAGGATACAATAGCAAGTATGGTTAAAAATCAAGGATAATTTCAATCATACATTTTAGATTTGACAGATGATAATCGTACTATTTCATTTGGGCCAAAATCTGAAAGTATAGATGATGAAGAAGTTCCTCCTTCTTATTTGAGTTTGAATGTGCATGATATAGTGGTACATAATGCAATGTTAGATTCAGGTGCATCACATAATTTAATGCCAAAAGGATTAGTTGAAACTTTGGGACTGGAAGTGACAAGACCCTATAAAGATTTGTATTCCTTTGATTCTAGGAGTGTGAAGTGTCTTGGTCTAATTAAAGATATGGTAGTGACTTTAAATAAATTGCCAACTAAAACAATAGTAATGGATGTTGTAGTGGCAAACATTCCACCAAAATTTGGAATATTGTCATCAAGGTCTTGGACTTCAAATTTAAAAGGTAGTTTACAAATGGACATGTCATATGCTACTATTCCTGTCCAAGATGGAAGTAGGAGGTTGTATAGTGAGAAAATAACTCCTTATGTAGTAAGCAATCAAGATAGACCTGATATTCATCATATATATGATGTTGATACTAGTTTGGGTTCTTCTATTTTCTTTAATGATACTGTCCCATGTGATTTGGAATCTACATTTCAAATGAAATTTGAAAAGAATGAAGAGGGAGTAAAGGAACAAAATGCTTTGGAAAAGAAACAGAAAAGAGATGGTTTGTGGACTATGTATTTTGATGGTTCTGTGGAAAAGGTTGGTGCTGGTGCTGGTGTATATATAATTTCTCCTATCAGGGATTTTAAATATTTATCATATAAGTTAACATTTGAATGCACGAATAATGTGGCTGAATATGAAGCTTTGTTACTTGGGTTGCATGCATTGAAAGATCTAGGAGCACAAAGGATAAGAGTTTTGGGAGATTCAGAGCTTGTGATAAACCAGGTGACTGATAGTTATCAAACCAGACATCCCTGGATGAGAGCTTATAGAAATGAATTATGGGATATGTTTGGTAACTATTTTATAGAACATACAATTAAGGTGGTTCCTAGATATGAGAATACAGTAGCTGATTATTTGGCGGTTGCTACTGGTAAATTTAAAACCCCAAGTGCTGGTCAAAAGGAATATCAAGTGGATATTGTAAATAGACCATCTATACCTGATAATTATAAATATTGGTAGGTATTTGAGGATGATATGCAAATAAAAAAAAAATGGAATTGTCAGGAGAGTTTGTAAACACTCATATTGATGCTGAAAATGATAGCTGTGAAAATTTCCAAGATGCTGAAGAAAGTGAAGAAGAAAAGATTAGTACTGAAAAATTGAAGGGAACTTTAGGAGGAAAGGATGTCATTCAATTGAAAAGTAATTTTATACGAAGAGGTTTGATCCCTTTATAGAAACTTTTTGATCAGAATGATGTTGCTAAAGATCCAAAAGTGAAACCTGCTGATAATGCTATTGAAGATAGAAATATTGGTACTAAAGAGAATCCAAAGATTGTGAAGTTGTCTAAAAACTTGTCTGCAAAATAAAAAGAAGAATATTTGAACTTGATGAAAAATTATACAGATGTATTTTCCTGGAGTTATGAAGACCTTAAGGAATATGATACTTCAATAATACAACATACTATTCCAATCAAACCTGGAGAAAAACCTTTCAGACAGAAGCTCAGAAGAATAAATCCAAAGCTGTTACCAGTTATTGAGAAGGAAATTAAAAAATTATTTGATGCCAAAATTGTTGGGACTTTAATAGTCTCAAGCTGGGTTGCTAATTTAGTTCTTGTTAGAAAGAAAAATGAAGAAATAAGGCTTTGCATAGATTTCAAGAATTTGAATAAGGTCTCTATGAAAGATAATTATCCTTTGTCGAAGATGGATCATATCTACAGAAAGTGGTCGGAGCAGAAAGAATTTCAATGATGGATGGCTTTTCAACATACAATCAGATTAAGGTGTTACCTGAAGATCAAGAGAATACTGGTTTCACCACACCATGGGGCACTTTTATGTATGCAAAGATGCCTTTTGGT
This sequence comes from Pseudotsuga menziesii, assembly GCA_001517045.1. Lineage (NCBI taxonomy): Eukaryota > Viridiplantae > Streptophyta > Pinopsida > Pinales > Pinaceae > Pseudotsuga > Pseudotsuga menziesii. Next base: position 84,421 of record LPNX011221978.1, read on the forward strand.
TTGATGAATGCAGGGGCTACCTTCCAGCGTGCCATGAATATTGCTTTTGTAGGAGAAAAAGGCAATTTTTTGGTAAATTATATGGATGACATCACAGTTTATTCAAGGTCTGATAAAGAGCATATTCATCATTTGGAAGAAGTTTTCATAAAATGCAGAAAATTTGGTATATCATTGAATCCAAAAAAATCAAATTTTGCATTGGAAGAGGAAAAGTTGTTAGGCCACATAATTTCAAAGGATGGAATAAAGATTGATCCTAATAGAGTCAGTGTAATTTTGAAGGTAGGAGAGCCAAGAAGAAAAAACTAAATACAATCATTCTTGGGACAAGTAAATTTTTTGAGAAGGTTCATTCCCAATTTTGCTAAAATATTAATGACTATCACAAATATGTTGAAAAAGGGTCATGAAATAAAATGGACAGCGAAGGATAAGAAATATTTTAAAGAAATAAAACAAGCTATTTCGGAGGCTCCTGTGTTGGTGAGTCCTGACTTCACTAAATATTTCTTAATATTTTCATATGCTTCAGAACATACTATTGTTGCAGTTTTGTTACAGAAGAATAATGAGAACATGGAGAACCCTATAGCCTTTTTCAGTAAGATGTTGAGAGATGGGGAATTAAAATATGATATTATGGAGAAGCAAGCATATGCTTTGGTTAAATCATTGAAATATTTCAAGGTGTATATTCTTCATTCACATATAATTTCTCATGTTCCAACCAGTGCAGTAAAAGGGATTCTCACACAGCCCGACCTAGAAGGAAGAAGAGAGAAATGGATAGCAACATTACTGGAGTATGACATAGAGATTAGACCTACCAAGTTGATTAAAGGACAGGGATTGGAAAAAATGTTGACAGATTCAAACTGTGAATCTTTACAGCTCAATTTCTTATCTAGTAAATCTCATTAGTTGGATACAGGGGTGGAGGTAATGATTGACTTCGCTACATCTCCATGGTATTCTGATATTGCTCATGTTCTTCAAAATTTATGAGCTCCTGCAAGATTAAGTAAAACAAGAGCAAGATCGATGAAGTTGAAAGCTACTATGTTTTGTATTTTAAATCAATACCTTTATTGGAAAGATCCTGGAGGTTTGTTACTTAATTTCCTTTTAGAAAATGAATTCCAAGACACAGTAAAAGAGTTCCATAAAGGAGATTGTGGAGGACATCATTCTTGGAAGGTGACAACAAACAAAATTTTGAGAGCAGGTTTTGATTGGCCATCATTGTTTTCAGACGTGTACAAAGAAACTAGCACATGTCATCAATGCCATATTTTTGACGGTAAAAGAAAGGTAATTCCCCTCCCTCTTAATCCAATAATAGTAGAAGCTCATTTTCAATAGTGGGGTTTGGATTTCATTGGAGAAATAAACCCAAATTCTTCAGGACAACATAAATTGATTCTGACAGCCACAAATTATTTCACAAAATGGATTGAAGCAATACCTACCAGGAGAGATAATGAGACAGTAATTATGGATTTTCTTGAAGAAAATATATTGGCTAGGTTTGGGTGCCCCAGAATAATAGTGACTGATAATTCAACAGCTTTTAAATCCAAAAATATGATTAATTTTTGTCATAAATATCATATCAGCTTAAATCATTCAACTGCTTACTACCCATAGGGAAATGGATTGGCCGAGTATTCTAATAAGAGCCTGGTAAGGATTATTAAGAAGTTGTTAGAAGATAACAAGAGAGCTTGGCACACCAAGCTAAAGTATGCTTTATGGGCTAACAGAATTAGCACTAAAAGAGTGATTGGAATGCCTCATTTTCAATTGGTATATGGAACCGAAGTCATTTTTCCAGCATCATTGGGTGTTCCAGTTATGAAATATTTTCAAGAGCAACAGGAAGAACCAAACCACATACAGAGAAGAATAAACCAAATCATTGAATTAGAGGAGTAAATCTTATGATAAAGTGCAGATACACCAGGAAAAAATAAAAAATACTTTGGATAGAAGGGTGAAAGAAGAACAGTTCCAAATCGATGACCTGGTGTTAAAATGGGATGCTCCTAAGGAAGATAAACATGGAAAATTTGACCACATGTGGGTAGGTATTTATGTTATTGTAGGTCACAGAGGGGGAAATGCATTTATTCTAGAATATCCAAATGGGGTTTCATTGGAGAGTTACCCTGTCAATGGAATATTTTTGAAGCATTACCTGTCCTAAGCTGGGGGATAAAATTTGTACCATAATTTGTAAATATTTATTTTCTTGAAAGTAGTACAGATGGTGAACCGAATATTTTTGAAGCCCAGAGTGAAGTCCCTAAGATTTAGGAGGTTATCCATTTTTATTTATATAGAAAAAAATACCAGAGAAAAAGTAAAAAATTTGGAGAGGTGGATACAAAAGTTAGAAACAGGCACCTGGTCTACGAGTTCTTTGATTCCTCACAGGGAGGATGTCATCCCCAATTGGAGGCAATTGTTAACACCTCTTATGTTGAACAATTGAGGAAGAAGTGTGGTTGAGAAATGATAAAGGGATACATAAAAATTGGCAAAGCTTGGAAGGATTGAGTCCTTTATTAAAATGCACAGTTTGATTAATTCATTGCAAAATTTCAAAGGTGTAGATTTATGGGTGTGAAAATCTACGATTGATAATTGATCCACTGGGAAAATTGCACAAGGGATAAGTTTTTATGGAGAGGCGGAAGTGGTTAACGAGGTAGAAAGATCAACGGCTAAGGAATAAAGTGAATAAAATCTACGATTGTGAGACATTCTGCGGAGTAAAGATGCACGCTTGAAAAAATGAGAAAGGCTAGCGAAATATGTACAACCAATTTTGATCCAATGGTTGAGACAAAAAGTGAAATCTTATCAATGGTCATTATTCATTCCGGAGTGCAAAGCTGTGAGATGATTAAAAAGGAAGAGCGGTAGCGAAATTTAAACCGCTTCCCAGGTGGTGACTTTGGGTGAGTTCCGCAGAGGAAAGTGGTAAAGGAAAAACCACTTGGTAAGGGCTTTGGAATAGTCCGTTGTATAAAAAGTGAAGTTGACCTAGGTAAAATTCATTTCAATTGCACACTACAGGTGAAACAGAAGTGGATAGTGCGCCATCTTTTCCGAAGTCAACTTCTATGTATCCACAGTTGCAGGTAATCCTTGAAACACTGAAACTTTGTTCGAAGAATTGTCGCCATTGTTTATTATGGAGAAGGAACAGGGTTTAGCAGTATTATGTAGAGTCTTGGATGAGAGAGAAGAGGTTGTTGTTGATAGGGAAAGGAATGTATATGACCTTGTTCTGTCAGTTAGTAGTGTATCAGTTTCAAAGGAGAATTTATGGCAGTATAATTCATTAGGGAATGATATTCTGAATGTCTGCAGTTCTTTCTCATATTATTTTTCTATTGAACAAACCCTACCTTTTCCCAAATTTGTCGAGTGGTGCGTGAACAGTTATTCTTCCTCCGAAAGAGTTATTATGAGCCATACCACGTCAAAAATACTTTGTAAAATTGATACGAAAAATGTTCGCGGGATATTGAGTATGCCTAATAATTTCCCTGATAGCTGTGAGTTTTTGAATGAGCGGGTCTTAATCGAAATGTATAAAAATTGTAGAACTGACGTCAAATGCCAATTTTTATCTAGTATTCTGAAATATGGTCAGTTGTTAGAAGGTCTTTTTCTGCCATACAATGTTAATATTTTCAAGAAGGAAGTACAGTTGGTCATGTTGCTAGTCAGTCAAATTTTGGGTTTGGATAATGATATTCATATCAGTGAAGTCATCTTAGGTTTTTTACTGAGTATAGGTTCAATTGGCCCTGAGTCCCATTTAATCTGTTGTTTTAACTTTGATGAGTATTTGGCCGAGATTATTCATGCTTTGTTGGTTGAATTCCCTAAAGTTAGGTTCTTTAAATTTTAGTCATATTTACTGAACATGTTGTTGTGTTCTAATGTGTCGGAGTTGCAGTTCTTATCCACGATTTTCTCTCCAGATCTCCCGAAACAAATTAACATGTTTGAGTTTGTAAATACAATCATGGCCAAGATTTATAAATTGTTGTTTGATGATGTCTTACCAAGGGTGTTAGAAGAAATGAGACTTATGCTATAGTCTTCCGCAAAAGAAAAAATAGGAGATTGGTTCCTGTATAAAGATTTTACTATTCTGAGAGTGTATGGGTTCACTGGGGAACCATACAGGTTACTTGTTTTTCTGACTCCGAGAATATTCACACTTGAGTTTATGAGACAGAGGTTATGTGCAGAAGAAGAACATTTGGAGGCATTTAAAAAGTCTTCCAATGTTAAATTTCCTCTCAAAGTTGGTTTGTTTATTTTCAAAAATAAAAGCACCTTGTTGGTCATAGAGAAGTTGTTAGAAGTTATGAATTTTTAGAAGGAGCAAAGAATAAATTATGATCCACATCACATTATTTCTCAGAGGAAGCAGTTAAACAAAAATAAACCATTTGATCATCAAACTATTGAAGGTTTAGATAAAATAGCCAATTTGACCTATTTTGAAGAAAATTCAGAAGTTGATGAAGACAGGAGCAACAAATTGACTACAGTGTCTCAAACGCCTAATAATCCCAAAATTTTGAATAAGAAGAGTATTTCTGAAACTGATGGCATGGATGTGGATGAAAATATTTCTCATAAAAGGATCAAAACACACTCTCAAGGTGATCAAACTATTTTAGAAGAAATAGTTTCAGAAGATTTAAAGAAGATGGTCTTGTTCCAGAAGAAGTCTGTACAGATGCATCAGTATTCCTTCGGAGAAGAGGGTAACGCAGAGTCCAGTTCCCGTTTCAAATCCAGGACAGAGTTAGTATCAATTTATGCTGACAAACAAATGTGCTCATCAGAGGAAACTAAGAATCTACTTCCTCAAGTTAGAAATTTAATCAATCAAAAGACTTCATTAATTTTCTACTAGAGATGCAGAGAGGAATACCCTGAAATTCGTCGTGGTAAGTGACAAGAAAGTGTCTGAAATGGAGATAAAGTTAGACAAAATCAGTGTTTTCGATAAGATACAACTCCATAAAAAAACTGGAGATGTTATTTACTCTGATGTATTACATGCTATTATGAAAATTAATAAATTATAGTCCCTTGTAGATAAGATGGAGGTTCAATTGAAGCATGAAAGGGTGGAAAACAAAACAAATTTGATTCAAATTAAAAAGTTGCAGGGATATGTTGTAAGCTTAGGGACCGAACTGAGTAATATGCAGGTGACCAAAAAGCTTCTAGAGGAGAAGGACAATACCATTCAAGTATTGAAGAAGAATTTTAAAGTCCCTAATGCTAAACATGCTCAGTACTCAAAATTATTTACACTTCAGGAGGAAAAAGAGAAAATTTATAAAGAGATGATGGACTACAAAGGAAAATCATTGAAGCTGCAAGAAGAGAAAAACAAGTGGGAAGTATAAAGAACTGTATTGATGCCTCAAATTTCGAAGTTGAAAAAGGATCAGAATGATGAAAAAGAAATTATGGAAGAATTGATGAGTCAAACTCTTGTTGATACTGATTTACCCCTTCTAAATATTGAAAGACCATTAAATGAATTTTTTGCAGATGATCTATTAGTTCCTATGTCACAGGTAAGTCTGAAAGAGGTGTAGATTAAAGAATTAAAAGAGAAAAATGAAAAAATCAATTCAAAATTGGCTAGGAGCATCGAGGAGAAGAATAAAACATTGAATGATAAAAGCCAATTGCAGAAAAAGTTTAGTGAGTTAAAGGAAAGAAGTACAGGCAGAGCTCCTCTACAAGGAGATAAACATTTAATTTGGGATACATTGTCTGTGAAAATCACCAAGTTTAGGAATTATTTAAATTTTATTGATGATGAAAGTGCACTAGTCAATTTAGCTACTCAAATATTGAAGTTGGCCAATGAGACCATGGAAAAGAATTGTAACATCCCTGACCCTCTGACCGGTGAAGAGGACGCTACTAAACCATCAAACAGACCGGGCAACTAGCCCCATGAACATGAACATACATAAAATGCTTAAAACATCAAAAATACTAAGTTGCATAATCATGCACATATTCAACGGAAGCAAAACAACATTCATTCATACACATGTTCATCATAGTTCATTAATAGTAAACATAATTGCAAGCAAGGAATAGACAAGGATACTTATCTCATAAAGAATTTGTCTCGCAACCAACTACGTCGCTGCAACATTCCACCCAACCATAGGCCAGCATGCTCATTAATCTCTCAGCAACACTGCCACCCCCGAGCTGGGAATGATTCCCCAAGGAATAAGGGACTAAGCAGGCTTACACATAGCCAAGGTACACAAATCATCCAAGCCCACGCAGTAGGGTTTATCAGGCTATCAAGGAGCTGGGAGAAGGTAAAATCTAAGTTGGTGAGCTTATGGAAGAGCTAACGACACCCACACTAGAGCTAGCATGACCTTTAAGGCACCCACACACACCCGACACCAAGAATCAGTCCCTTCTCTGCTTCACAATCCCTCGGGCCCTAAATTCCCTTGCCAGTGCTCTTCCGGGGTTGTGGAGAAGAAAGCCAGCCATCTAACTCTATCTAGGTGGTTCCCAAACCCAAGTTTCTCAAGAATACCCAGCCTTCAATCCCACTCCACACAGTCCGAAGACCAACCACTGCATGCATGCAGCAAAACCAGCAATTACAGCTTTGACAGGGGAAAACAGTCCCTGAGTTATTCTTGGCCCTGTCATGGCCAAAACAACACAATGGTAACCTACAGTAGCTTCCAAGCATGAAGGAAAACACAGCCAACACAGTGGACAGACCGTCAGCATTCCAAACAGTGCATGAGGGAACCACTCCTAGCCCGTACGTGACTGAGCCAGCTGTGGAGGCACGTGGGGTCAATCCTGCCACCCACCCCTACCCAGCATTAACTACCTCAACTAAATAGGGGTTTGAGGTTTGACACATGGATTTTCCCCAACGACTCCCACGGGTTAGACAACCCCCCTCTTATCCTTTGGAATCATGAATTTTTCATTTAACGTTGCACCATCGTAGTTGGTTGTAGGTTTAATTATATTGATGTGCATTTTTACATGATGCCAGAGCTATAATGTGCCAGATAGCATGATATACCATTAGCAATGATCCCAATTGCCGAAACATACACAACCAAATCGATGGAGGGGATTTTTCCTTTAGCTCCATACCACAATTAATTACAAAATATACATCATGTATCTTTAAATGAAAACGGGATCAAAACCGGGGTATTACAATCCCCTCCCCCTTGGAATAACATCGTCCTCGGTGTTCCAATACATATACAATTTGCACATCAAATTTCAAAATTTTGCAGATCTATCCGACGTTCAATTATTTACTTGAAATTTCAAGACCAAGCCCCTCGGCTTCAACAAGCTTCTCTTGCTGGTTCTCAGCTTCTGGCTCATCCCCAAGTCTAGGAACTTTTCTGCATCTTGAGCATTTCTCCAATATTTTCTTGGGTCTTGGCAATTGTTTGAAGTAGACTTCCAGCCAAGTTCAGCAGCTTTTGGTCTACTGCCATGATCAATGTGCACACTGGACTTCACTTTTCTCACCTGTTAAATGCATCATTGAATTTCTGTTAGACCAAGCATATTATAGGCATTAAAATTAGTCAATTAACTGCCCAATTGGCATGACAGTCCAAGTATCATCAAGGAGACTTTCATATTTTTCATGCCTTCCCAATAGGCACATGAGCTCATTCATGTCCATTCTTGGGCAGGGATTTAACTATTCCAGCATTCATAATTATTTTAAGCAAATAGACACATTCTATTTTCAGCCATACATGCATTCAACAATCTCCTGTTTTCACAATGCATAAGTATATATAATTAAAAGGCAAGAGAGAGTAGCAAGATTTTTTCCCCTCTTTTTCTTGTTCCATCCTGGAACCCACACCACCGATGTGGCTTTTCATGCTCTCAGCCTCTTTCACTTCACCGTGAATGTTGGACCAATCCCTCCTGGTCATGACACTTAGTGTCTCTGGTCTATTTCAGACCTCTCAACCATGGGGCCTCCCCACATGGTTTGTCTCAGCTACTTGGACCTTCGTAGTATTACTAGCACCTTTTTCATTACCACTCATTATGATCTCTTCAGGACAGTCACATGTCCACATGCACCCCTAGGATGCTCTCATAGTCCTCACTTCCAGCGATACCTATATTCAAACATTGAATAAATTCACATGTTTAGTTTATTCTCATCGGTTTTTATTACTTAAACAAGATTTTAAAACATCATAACCAAATCATATACACATGCATATTCATAAGCAAGAATTAAAAAATGACCCAATACTTATCTGTACTGTGCATTTCCTCATTGGTCCACAGGATCCTGCTTCGCTTTTCAAGCCTTGGGATTGCCTATGGACTTGGATGTTAGGCCAGCATGTAGGCTGCTTCACAACATCCTTATTTATATATATATTAGACACAGTCAAGCCAGCCTACAGTTGGGTTTATTAGACCCTCCAGCCAAGCCAATATACAATTGGGTTTATCAGACTGCAGCCACTCAAGCCAATTCACTACTGGGTTTATCAGGATACTCAGCCAAGCCAGCTAACAGTTGGGTTTATCAGACTGCAAGTAGTCAAGCCAACACTATAACTTTTCCACAATTTCCACAACATCAAATAATTACTTAGTCAATCCAACCTTCAGTTGGGTTTATCAAACCGTCAACAAATTACCTGCACTTATATCAACAATCAATCATCAACCAAGCCAACCCCATTGGGTTTATCAAGCCATCACCAATAGCACATGCACTTATATCAACAATCAATCATCATCCAAGACAACACCGTTGGGTTTATTAGGACATCAACAATAATGACCATTCGAGGTCTAGGATCTACTATGGATCCCTAGGCATATAATAGCCCAACATCTCCTTCCAGTGCATCTTCATGCTGACTGGGAAGGAAACTTTATCATTACCATTTCTAGGTTTCATTTTCAGCAGTGAGCTCTAATTCCACTACCCCATACAACACAAGAAATCACCCCTTTCTCCGCTCTTCAGTCCCTCGGGAATGTCTCCTTCTTTGTGCTCTTTAGTAGGATGTAGGATGAGCCCAAGCCATTGTGCATTTAGTGTGCAACACCAGACTGCATCTGTTTAGCCTGACAATACAAGCAATATAAGCAACTCATCAGCATTATTGCTCTAAAAACTATAATCATATTTCATATCATTCACTATCAAGTATTGAGACACTAGGAGTGCGTCCACTCCCTAGGGTGTAATCAATATTGAAAACCCTTCCATGATCCAACATCGGGAAAGTGTGCACCCCTTTATGATGTGTGCCATGTAGGCCCTATTCATACTCAAGCAATCTGTCATAATGGGAATAAAATCAAAACATGATCTGCATATTGAATTTAACAATTCGACATGCATATTCTTAGCTAGGGTCACAGGACACTTATCCATTTGCCGAGGCAGTATTCCTTTGTTGAGGAGGAATGGGGGCTTCCTTCTTTGAGTTGATAGTCCCTTGGTTTTCCATCCCAATTCCTTTTGACATTTCATATCCACACATGTCTTACCGACATAATCTATACCATCTCACTCATGTTGCTTACCAAACATGTAGCGCAGATTCTTCTGACGTTTTGGAAATCAAATCGCCTAATTCCCCCGCTGCTCATCGGTAGCCATAATCACTAATAAATTTTTGATGGATTTACACTCTTCAAAGTCGGGTCTCTCCCCTGCTAATTCCCCGGTGTGTCGGCGATTCGTTGGTCTATTCCCTTCTACCGTATCGGGTCCTTAGTGGTATAACCCTCTGAATATGTAACGATTCTGAGGTCTACCCATCAGCGGTTTCTTCAACTAAAGTTCTTCGTGGTATCGGTGGTTGGACGTGTTGTTCATCGAGTGTGCAGTCCTTTGGGTAGCCGCAATGGTAGGCTTACAATCTTCCTTTTCCTTCCACAGCTCCTAACTTTGTCGGTGGTCAAAGCTTCTAGAGACCACGGAATCGACGCTCGGATGCTCTTCCCCTTGGGTGGTTATCCTTCTCGATCTCCGCAACGGTGGACATTCAACAAACTTTGACGTAGCTCATCGATGACTTCATCCTCTAATCATTGATGATGTGATCAACTAACCATCGTCGATGACCGATGGTTTCATGACTTAGAAAAATTTTGAAAATTTTTCTCTTTCACTGATTCATTTAACTATCAGTCGGCAGGAACTTCCTTTATATTCTGCCGACTCTGTTGGATCTATCTTCCCTTATACATCACTGCATCAACTAACAACCACCCCGTCATCGGCAAGTGGAATCTATAACTATCGGAGGGTTAGTAGACTAGGCTTCTGCTATGGTGGCGCTTTGTTCCACTAATTCCTTCCCCTTTAGTCGTCAACTTTTGTCGCATCGGCAACATGATCAACTATGTGTCGACGATGCGATCAACTAATTGTCACTGATCGCTGACGGTCCCGTTACTTCATCAAATTTTCCAAAATTCCCCGACATTAGCAGTCGCAGGCTCTATGCGTCAGAAGCATAGTGGTCTAGCCATCTACAAAGGCGGGTGCTCAATCAACTAATCTCCGTCGATGATTTCAACACTTAAACAAAAATTTTGAAACTTTCTTCTTCTATTAGCGGTCAGAACCACTAGCACTGCTACATCGGCATTTTAGTCCCCATGGCAGCTGCAATGGTGAAAACCCATTCAACTAACTCTTGCCAATGTTCATCGGTAGTTTCCTCATCTAACCATCGGCGATGAGAACAACTATCTTCTGCTGATCGCCGATGGTCGCACTTAGAAAAAATTTTGAAATTCTTCTTCTCTCTCTTCCTTTCCAAACTTCATCGGTTCAAATATCTTCTATTCGTCGGTCAAATAGTTCAATCAGCAACCGCAACGATGGCTCATCATTTTCAATCTTTTTTCGATTGGCGGCCCAATCCGTTAATATGTTTCGATCGATAGCTGAAGCATAACTTGATCGGCATCGAAAGTTGGAACATCTTCTTGTTGGAAGGATAGTGCTCTAGGCTTCTGCAAGGGCGGGTGCACGAACCACTAAATTCTTTCGATGGCCGATGATTTCGGGCCTTAGAAAAAAAAAATTAAACTTTCTTTACGGCATCAGCGGTCGCAGGCTCTATCCATCGGAGGCATAGTTGTCTAGCCATCTGCAATGGCGGCAATCAATCGGCTAAGCATCGGCGATCCATCTATCTAATCCTTCTGATGTGTCGATGGCCAAACACTTAGAAATTTTTTGAAATTTCTCCTCCACAGCCTTCCACCGCATCAGCCGTCGGATCAACTATCCATCAGGTGGCCTTCCCACTAAGTGCTCCAATGGGCCGATAGTTCTGCAACTTAAAAATTTTCCAATTTTTCTTGTCTTCACACATATTTTCCTGGTTTCTTCTGGATAGTAGGCAACCTACCCCTATTACCTAATATTTCATGGCCCATTCAGGCCTATGCTGCAACCTTTGGCTCTGATACCACAATGTAACGTCCCCGACCCTCTGATCGGTGAAGAGGACGCTACTAAACCATCAAACAAACCGGGAAACTAGCCCCACGAACATGAACATACATAAAATGCTTAAAACATCAAAAATACTAAGATGCATAATCATACATATATTCAGCGAAAGCAAACCAACATTCATTCATACACATGTTCATCATAGTTCATTAACAGTAAACATAATTGCAGGCAAGGAATAGACAAGGATACTTATCTCATAAAGAACTTGTCCCACAACCAGCTACGTCACTACAATGTTCCACCCAACCATAGGCCAGCATTCTCATCAATCTCTCAGCAACACTGCCACCCCCGAGCTGGGCATGATTCCCCAATGAATAAGGGACTAAGCAGGCTTACACATAGCCAAGGTACACAAATCATCCAATCCCACGCAGTAGGGTTTATCAGGCTATCAAGGAGCTGGGAGAAGCTAAAAGATAATCTAGTGAGCTCATGGAATAGCTAAGGATGCCTACACCAGAGCTAGCCTGACCTCTAAGACACCCACACACACCTGAAACCAGGAATCAGTCCCTTCTCTGCTTCAAAGTCCCTCGGGCCCTGACTTCCCTTGCCAGTGCTCTTCTAGGGTTATGGAGAAGAAATCCAACCATCTGACTCTGTCTGGGCGGCTCCCAAACTGAGGTTTCTCAAGCATACCCAGCCTTCAATCCCACTCCACATAGTCTGAAGACCAACTACTGTATGCATGCAGCAAAACCAGCAATTACAACTTTGACAAGGGAAAACAGTCCCTGAGTTATTCTTGGCCCTATTGTGGCCAAAACAACACAATGGTAACCTTCAGCAGCTCCCAAGCATGAGGGAAAACACAGACAACACCACATAGGTACCCATAGTAACCCAATCGATCCATGGAGGACAACAAACTTGGTTCAACTCTATACACTATCAAACATCTGGGACATTTCACAGTCTGATTCCCATTCCTGGACAGGGGAAAACAATAGCCATCAAGTGTGGGAAAACAACGGTCCCCTCACAATGGAGCCACGACACATTTACAAAACCGACAATGAAGAGGGAAAACACAGACTCTCTATGTGAATAGGAGGAATACATCTCACAAGGGAAACTACAACCATGGTTCACGATCATGGACGGGATAATACACAGTCACAATCAAGCTCGCCACAGGAGACACAATCCTGACCTATGTGTGAGGTAAACAATACCCCTGCGTGAAGGGAAGGAATGCAACCACAAACCAACAATCAGCGTGAGAGAGGGAAGGAAAACCCCAACACAAGGATCATAAATCCTTTTATCTCCATTATACATGAGGAAATGAACAACCCACGATCCGAGGGAGTGAACAAACCATCAGCATTCCAAACGGTGCATGGGGGAACCACTCCCAGCCCGCGTGTGACTGAGCCAACTATGGAGGCACATAGGGGCAAGCCTTCCACCCACCCCTACCCAGAATTAACTACCTCAACTAAACATGGGTTTGAGGTTTGACACATGGCTTTTCCCCAACAACTTCCATAGGTTAGACAACCCCCCCCCCCCCCGTTATCCTTTGGAATCATGCCCCTTTCATTTAATGTTGCACCGTCATAACTGGTTGTAGGTTTAATTAGATTAATGTGCACTTTTACATGATGCTAGAGCTATAATGTGCTGGATAGCATGATATTCCATCGGCAACGATCCCAATTTCCAAAACATACACAACCAAATCGATGGCGAGGCTTTTTCCTTTAGCTCCATACCACGATTAATTACAAAATATACATCATGTATCTTTAAATGCAAATGGGGTCAAAACCAGGGTATTACAAGAATCCCTTGAATACTGCTCACAATGCTTTAAATTTCTTAAATTCTTTAACATATCATAATTTGCAGGACATCGGGATTAAGGATAGAGTATCAATTGTGCCGTGGGAAAAGAAGTTTATTAACAAACATCAACTCATGAAAGTGGTGTAGGATAAGGTGAATACAATGTCTTTGCAGATAAAGGATTTTAGGCTTGCTTTTAAAGATCTATTTGATGATGGTCTCCCTTATTTTTGGGACGAAAAAGGAAGGTTATTTTCCTAGGAGCAATATCATAGTTTATTAGTAAAGAATCGCATGGACCATTCCAAGTTTGAAGATTTAGTTAAAGGGTTAACAGGAAATATCATTGTAGAAAAATTGACAGAGGACTTTTAGATATTGGAGAAGTTTTTAATTATTAAGAAAGGATTGTTTGTCATGTCTTATGAAGCTTATTTGGATTTGGAGGTGTCCATTAGAGAGATGATAGAATATGACACCCCAAATGTGGAACAATGGAAGATCATGGAGAAATTTGGAAAGACCAAGTACATACTTCATTCGTGAAGACAACTGTTGTAGTTTGTGAAGTTGTTTGTTCGGGATACCTTGCAGTCACTAAGTTTGTTATAATCAAACAATCTGTTGTTTGAATCAAAGCATGTAGTTTTTACCTAGTTATTAGGGATATGGTTACAACAACTTTGATTAACAGATTATTTGTTTATTGATCTTCTTGGGAAGAAACTATCTTTGTATATATTTGAATTTATTTGATGTATTTGGGGTTGGAACCCATATGTTTGGACTGATGTTTTTGAGAACTTATGGTTTTTTAAGGAAATAACAGAGCCAGATGCTGGTTGATCTTCAAAGATTCATGTGTTGTTTGTGTTACAGTATGTGCCTTCTTTCCATGTGATTGTCTTATAAGTGCTTACCTTCCATTCTGTTTTCTTTCATATCTGAACATAGTGTTTAATAGTTTCAGAATTCATACATGTTATGCTCTGGCTATTGTTTCAGATATTTCACAAATATTTCTTATAAATTTGATATGGAATTCATCTTGTGGTGCTCTATATTGATGGACTGTTCATGTTTCTCTCCTATCGCTTGAAAATCAATGAATGACTGTGACTGGATGATTATCTTTCCTTTGTTGGGATTCCGTGTATGAATCTTCGCATTATCTTTATCTATTTTGACTCCATTTCCCAATGGTTATATGTGTTGTTTCAACCATCTGCATAACTTAAATTATTTATTTCAATATCTAACCTTGTTAAAATTTATATCTGAGAGATCCCTCTCCAGAAAGAAAAGCTAGTTTCTTTCCAAAGTGGTTTTTTGTTGTTACCTTAAGATTACCTTTACAACCTTGGGTATATTTTGAGTGATAACAAGGGGGAAAGGAAATTTAGGTCACACGCGATGACACACAATTGTGCTCATTCACGCAGAACCAACTCCTCTGTCCAGCCAACCTACTGCCTTCGTTGAGCTCCTTGGTTGTGAGCCAAGGGACTATACTTCCCTGACAATCACGGAAACATGGTTCCAATGGATACCCATCTATGAGATATCTCAGGTGAGACTACGATTTATTCGTAGGTGTTGCCGATGGGGGTTTCTCTATATGGCCAGATCTCAGGTAGTTTTTTAATTGACTAGCTGTGCAGAACCTAGGTCGCATAAGTGGGGAAAAGTGGCCAACAAGGGTAATGACCTTTGAGAATCGCGACATATATATCATTTCCCCACTTGATCCACAGGAACGACAAAGATATGTCAAACCAATTAAGGATTAAGTTACATCTGGATGGGATAATGCGTACAATGTCTCTAAAGGCTATATCAATCCCAATACAGATGGAGATATGGGTTGGTGAAGTACTAGCTCTGCATCATCAGATTCTAATGATGCACTAGAGAACTGGTAGAACTGGTTACATGAAGTATCGATCACGAAATGTGCACGAGTTACTTAGTTTCTACGATGGGTTGTTGGCCTACTTTTCCTCACTCACATGATCCAAGTTCAACAACAACACAAAACCAACAAAAACCCAAATACATCAGCCCGACAGAGCAATCTTGGTCGAAAACACTTGCCAGGTAGGTGCAATCTCACCTGAGATATATTAATGTGTTACTACCAAAACCATGTTTCCACAATTGGCGAGGGATTACAGTCTCTTGCCGCATGGCCAAGGTTCTCAACAGAGTCAGAATGATGGACTCTTTTACTACCCATCTGTGGCACAGCAGTGTGACACAACCAGCGTGTGACACAACCTTGTCCTCATCAACTTAACATCTGGTGCAATAGTGTGATGCAAGTGATTCCTTAATAGTAAATGACTGTGATGCGACTTATATTATGACTTAATAGTGTTTAAATATGAACTAATATACAATGCTTCGATGATTCTTAGATATCCATTCATGCACTGCTTATCAGTATTGCGACATTGATTCAAACAATAACCATAAATAATGGGAGATAATCAACATTCAACATTCATCAACACAAGAAATAACATGGAAACCCATCCGGGTAAAAACCACCAAGGTGATCTTCATCTGGTATGAGAAATATATATAGCACCTTGCAGTCTACAACTTATAGACTATTTTAAGATATGTCTTTTGGCTCAAACTCTTCTTGCTCTCATGCTCTCTAGTTTATTCTTCTATCTACTCCTATTGATCTGCACATAGCCTAGATCGACTCTTCTACTTTATTGTCTACGCACTAATCTGTAGATTAACTCCTACAAAATGTTCTATGCACTCAGCTGCAGATCTGTGTCTCAACAACCTTATACTATCATACTCCTCTCTGATCTCCTCAAAAATACTCCTACTCTTACCAACTCTTGATGAATCTAGCTGAAAGCTATCTTGAAACTATTTCTTGAAGCTAACCCTTATACATAATGCATTCCTCTTATTTATAGAAGTTACAAGACCGCGCAGGGTCGACTGAGTACAGATCAGTTATTGTAGTCATAAACATCCACAAAATATCTTCTATTACATTGATGGCATGCCATATTGGCTGCAAAACGTCCTGCATTACATTAATCATAGGCCATAACTATTCGTGGAAACATCTTTCAGTCTACCTGTGCATGTCATAACTAGCTGCAAAACTGTCCTTTAGTCTTTCGTCAAATTGAGCTCCTGCAGTATTTCTTGACCTTCACCTGTCCAGCCTTTACTCTTCTACCTGCCTCTTTAGGTATGCTTTTTACTTCTTCACACCGATCTGCATCGCAACTTTCTCTCTTATACGCTTACTTTCCATCCTTTAAGTGATTTTATCCTGTCATGTGTCCTCTTTTCATCTTGTGCTTGTGCTTCAAGTTCTTCCTTGTGCTCTTTCCTTTCCCAACATGGGTAACGACATAAGTCATCAAATCACCAACGTATGAAGGACTTCCCAACTTCCCATTTTTTATTAGTGAATTCGAAGACAGAGTAGCAGAGCCTCAACACTTGTTGGTGTTGGAATAAGCGCTAAAGGCCACTTCGACAAGATGGTGGTCTACGAAAAAGGCCTTGATGCGAGACTAGAAAGTATTTTGAAGACATATGGAAGTTCGATTCGGAGAATAAGAATCATACCAAGGGAAGAAATATGATGCAACGAACGATCCTAGTGATCATTTTTTGTCTCTCAAACCACATGGGCACTGAGGCATAATGAAGAATGGGTCCATGAGTTTGTACATACATTGAATGAAATACCACGGAGGTGGTATGTTTTTGCATAACTGCAAAGGGAAACTACAACATGGGAAGAACTAACTGTCATCTTCAATCATGCTTTCATCTTTGTGAATGACAATCTGTCCATCCATAGTGCACTGCAAGATATTCATGACAAATTGTTGGAAATAGTTCCAAGTGAGTTACAAACGGAACCACATGGGATGATGACATGTTATAAAATGTTAGGGGAACTTGATGAAGAAGATTATCCAAGAACTTTTGACATACTAGAATCAGAGGGAAATCATGACATCCTAGTACCAGAAATTTCAGGAGACAAACTCAAGCAACCGCTAAAACTCAAGAAGGTTAATATTGGGACAACATAGGACCCGAAGTTTGCTAACATTCGAGATTAATGGGATGAGTCAGCGATGGGAAAAATCACATATTGGTTACATAAGTTTCAAGATTTATTTCGGTCCAATTTTTCAAGCAAGTTGGGCGAAATTCCACTTAAAACTGATGTGAAACCAGTCAAGAAGTGACAATACATACTGAATCCAAGATACAAAGAGTGAGTCAAAGCAGAGTTAGAATAGAAGATGAGTGTTGTCATTATCGAACCAGTCGAAGAGTCTAAATGGATTAGTTGAATGGTTTTGTAGGAAAAAAAGACCGAACAAGTCAGGATCTACGTCGATTTAAGGAAGCTAAATGACGCAAGTCTTCATGATCCATTTTTGACACCATTTACTGATGAAGTACTAGAAGGAGTTGGAGGATGGATGGTTTTTCGAGATATCACCAAATCATGAATGTGAAGGAATATAGACACAAAACCACTTTCATAACATAGTGGGGATGTTTTCAATACACAGTGATGTCATTTGGTCTCAAGAATGCGTCTGTGATCTTTTCAAGACTAGTTTTCAGTGTGTTCAAGGACTTCATTCACAAATTCCTAACAGTCTACATGGATGATTAGATAGTTTATGGTATGGTAAATACCACACTGTGAATCTTTGAATAATGCTTGGAAGATGCCAAAAACATCATATTTCATTAAATATGAAGAAGTGTGTATTCTATGCTCCATTTGGGATTTTATTGGGATATATTGTATGTAAGGACGGCATGTTGGGAAACCCTGCCAAGATCGTGTTAATTGTATATTTACCATCACCTACAATATTAAAACAACTAAGGGTGACATTGGGTCACATAGGGTGCTGTAGTGAGAATTTCTCCTCACTACAGGGGTAGGAATGGCTCCCTTGTGCCTATAGGGCACAAGGGTAGGTTCCTACTCTTAGAAAACAGTAAAAAATGGAATGAAATATGGCATAAACAGAGTAGCGAATTGAAACTAATATAATCTAAGCAAGAACAAGCAAATGGCAGCTACTATAAACTACATCTAAGACCTAATGACAGAAAATAAAGGAGAGGAGATGAAGCACTGTTGAACCCCTCTACACATAGTAGGTTAGGGTTCCGCCTCAAAAACCTACAAAATAAACCTAAGCTACAATGGAGAAAACCTGCAAACAATGTCAATGAAAAACCTGCAAATAAGAATGAGGGTTAGAAAACAAAACAAATAAATAAACATGAATAGAAATTATACCTCACTTAGGTGGAAATGGGCCACCATGCCCTAGCTCTTGGGAGCACCTCTCTCTTGGTTGGGAAGCAATGTCTTGATGATATGGAAATGGAGGAGAGGAAGAGCGGGTGCTTTGAGAGCAAATGGTCTCAAAGCATCCACAGGTAGCATAACAATAGGCAAGTGAGGAGTGTTTTGAGAGTGACCCCCCGCCCTCCTTTTATAGTTTTTCCAAGGGAATTTAGGGTTTTAAGCCCTTGGTTAGGGCTTTAGCCCCTTTTTTGGGTCTTTAGACCCTTTTGCCCTAAATTTAGCCCCTTTTAGGGTTTTAGCCCCTTTTTTAGGGCTTTAGCTCCTAGGGGGCTATTTTGGAGGTGTGGGGGTCAAATGGAAGGTCTTATGGAATGAAATGAGTGTTGTGAGATGGTGTCCTTGGGTGGTGTAGGCCATAGAGAGCTATGTGGGGGATTTTTGGGTTAACAGATTGCCCCCTGATGTCTGAGGGTAGGAGGTCAACGTATGGCCGACGGACATCATAGGATTTGTTGTAGAGCGGTCGTGCTTCCGGGGTTGGGGCATGGTGGCTTTTTGTTTTGAATTTGGTTCCCATCAATGGGTGAAATACAATGAATGTGTGACATGTATATGGACGAGGTGGGAATCCCCATGCTCGTGACAATGTCAAAAGAATCATTTGATCTATGCTCTAAAATACAAGAGCCGATCATATACAATTGATATTACAATGTTGGTTGCCTCTATGTGAGGCTAAATACAATACTAATCTAGTACATTGGGCCCATGGCATTCTCATGGAATGCCTTATCTTCATGACTGATGGTCTGCTGGATCTGGAACGGTACATAGCTGTATGGACTCATTGATTGAGAGTCAGAGTCTCTATGGTACAAGTATGTTGTATCAATCATAAAGGTATATCAAAGCACTGTTGGGGCTTCTGAACACTGTCTCCAACGCAACCCAAAAATCACAAGGGACATAACCTGTTTAGGTCCCTCAAGTGGACTCACCAATGTGCTAGAGTCGGGTGACATCCGGGGTCTTCAACCAAGTACTGTGCGGAACGAACCCTGTACGGATCTCAACGGTGCAAAGATGGAGTTGGAGTCGAGCACGTGAGAAACAACCATCCCAAGAGGCACTAAGGACTCTTCTCAAGTGGTCCAAGGAACTCATCAATGATGTAAATGAAACCAAGGTACAGGGACCTCTGGGTCTATCCTCTGGAATATGTGTGTTGGCATCGACAGAGGGAGACCTTCCCCTAGTCAAGGAAATGATGTTTCCTTGACCAGGAGCGCGAGGGAAGTAACCAAAAGGTGTGAGAAAATCTGCGAACTGACCCACTGAATAGGGGGGGAAAGGGGGAGGGAAAGAATTGAATAGGGGCAGGGGGAGTGTGGTTGAATCAAACTTCCTTTGTTCAGAGTATGATGGCAGGGTGGACCAGGCAGCAAATGAAACTGACTCATGGAAATGGGATCATAGCTGTAATATCGGGGATGTTACTGCAGATGGGAAATACTTGGAGGAGGTGGACACTTTTGATACTAATGGGATCCAAGGAAGACACATTGTAGAGTACTCTGAACAAAGGCGACCCAATGTGGGAATGCTACCAAACTGTGTTCTGTGGGGTGGTGTCTAGGGACACCGTTGTGGTACGATCTCGTGGATTTTTAGCAAGCCCGAGAAGGTAAATGCTCGATGGTGCTTTCAATTTTAGAGAGTCTGAAAGCACGAAGAAGACTCTAGTGGGGTCTCTTTTTCATTGGTAGTCTCCTGTGCCTAAAAAAGGATAAAAGTATACACATGAGAGCTCGCCCATCCTGGAGGGGATGAGAGACTTATTTACCATTGGTAGTCCAATCAGGCCGGAAAAGGTTAAACCTATACTGACTAGACGGTCATTCAGATACTTTTACGAGCATGAATGAAACCAAGTTTGCTCGGCAATATTTTCTTGTTGAGAGAGATAGAAAAGAGCTTACAACAACCGGTGGTGGGATTTTTCATAAAATGTGGCCCCTCTTCCTGAAAAAGCACAAAAGTATGCAAAGGGGAATGGTATTGGCTTGAGTGTGCCAAGGAGGTCCTTTTCATAAAATGGTCTACATCGTCCACAAAAGGAGGTAAACGAGATGATGTAAATTCCCTTTCCTATAATTAAGCGAGCGGGAAAGGAAGCAGTTGCGCTTGACAATATTTTCATTGTTTTAAGGAGGCAGAAAAGAGCTTAAATGCAACTCCAATGTGGTCAACCGATGGTGGCACATGCGGTTCCCCATGTCGAGACGGTGGATAGAGGTCCAAAGGTCATCCACGCAGTATGGACGAAGCAGAAGGCTCTCAAACATACTAATACATGCGTGGGATATATCGTGGCAGAGGCTCGCGAGACGGTGCGGCAGAGGCACGTAAACTGAGGTGGCTCTCAGACAGAGGTCAGGAGAGCGTGTGTGTGTGTTGTGGTGGATGGAATGGACTACATGCGATGTAAGTACAAGTCTGGAGCCATTTATATGCCAAATACGTGCAAGAAAAAAAAATCATTTTGTGGATAGTGGTCCGGAGGTCCCCATAAGGTGCAGTAAAAAGAAAAGAGAATCTATGTGTTAAAACTAAAAAAAAAGCTAAAATTACAGTCCTTGACAGGTGGCAGCTAGAGGATGCTTCTATGCCAAATACATGGAAGAAAAATAAAGGTGTTTGTGGACGATGGTCCAAATGTCCGCATGTGGTGCAGTGAAAAAGACAATTATAAATGCAAAAACAAAAGCATAGTACAATCCTTAACGGATGGCGGCCCGATCGCTCGCATGAGTTGCGATCGGGCAGTGTGATACAAGTACCGGTCTGCAGACATTCGCATCGTCATGTCATGGCTCATGAATCGAGGTGACTTGTGGGAAATGGTCCCGAATTTGACTAATTAAACATGAGATGATGGTCTCGTAACTAGATATAAATTTCAGCCCAAAGCTGTGAGAGGTGTCTCGAACCGGTTCTAGGTGACTTTGGATTAGCAGTTGATGGTGCTACCCCTGACTTGTGCTAAAAAATGTTGAAAAACAAGAAAATAAAATGAAGCGACTCATTGATGATGTTAAGCGTAAAATCTCTTAAGGTAGATCCCATTGTGTGGGTTCTCCAAGAGTTGTCCATCAGAGTCAATAAGGGTGTATGTCCCCTTGCTGAGACGAAGGTCATTGGCAAGGCGGGATGATGAAATTTGGTCTTTTATGGGAAGAACAGATTCCACACTATGGTTTAAATGGAATGGGGTAAAACCGAAGGCGGTCTTACAGATCTCTCCATCATCACGTAAGTGGTGCTGGGATAGATTCGATGGATCTTCCACAGTCGATGAGGCGAAATGGAAACCGGTGCTAGATATCATGAAAGTGGTATTGGTTGTGGCTTTTGTGGCCTTGCCTCTAGTCTCTATTGGAGGAAGAGGGGTAGGCCTGGAGACGGGAGGTGTCTTTGATGGACCTGGAGGTAGGTGCCACATCATCTCAATTGGATGGACATGAGTCAACACATCCTAGGGCCTTAGAGGTAGGGTAGGTGGTTCAAGGTACCACATAGGATCTTCGAGTGTGAAATCCTGTAGATTACGAGTTTCCAAGACAAACTTACTCACGATCTCGGATAGTAGGAAAAGGAAAGGGAAAAGGAAAAGGAAAAGGAAAATGTTGATCAGGAATGAACCCCACTGTTTCCCTAGTAATTGAGGTTATGGCTATGGCTGGGGAAACAATGGAAGAGACAGGTCTGATGGACCATCGATGATGGTGGAGACAAGCAGGTCTGCAGAACTAGACATCATGTAAATGGACATGGTGTCTGAAGAAGACGATGGTGGGTAAACTTCTTCGATCAAGGTGATCTTAGACTCAATGGAATGGTGACGGAGGTCAGAAAGAGCCATTCAAAATTTGGGCAGGTCTTGGAAATGGTGGGAGTAATGTCCATACAATCCGCAAAGGGCATAAGCATGGTTTGTCCTCAATGCCTTGTTCTTGACTAGTGGCGCGGTTGGGAGTTAAACCATGAGGATGTTTTCGTTCGTATCCATGGCATCCAAATGCGCACAGATCAGTGGAATTTTAGGGCAATTCTAGGTTGGATGGCCCTATTGTTCACAGACGGCACAAGGTGGGACTGGTCGTGGTTCTGCGCTGGCTTTGGTGTTCTCTCCCCTAGCCCTTTTGGGTTGGGGAAGTGCAGGTGCGGCTGCGGCAGTTGGCTTATGCGGACAGGGTGGGGATGAGACTCAACCGTAATAGGTTGCACCGGAGTTAACACAACCTGGGGCATTGCTGGTTGAGCTGGTGGTTCTAGATACCACACCAAGATCCCCAACATAAATTTGGGTAGGGTTAAGGTGGCCATGATCGGCTTGCTCATGACACCAGGTGGGGGAAAGAGGAAGGGAATTGTATGGACTGGACATGAGCCCACATAACTCCCAGCTAGTTTCATGTGGGGGTAAGGTTGTGGTTGCAGCTATGTGTAATGTTTATACTGCGAGTGATGTTGCAGCTACTGTTGGCGTTGCGGCTATGGACGTTGTTGTGGTTGTGGTTGGGGCTACGGCTACAGTTGTTGTTTGGGTGCAGTGGTGCTTGATGAGACCATGCACAAGTTCGCAGTTTTCTTTTGTGTCGGTGATGGTGACACCAACGGGAAAGGAGCCGTCATGGTGGGATCGGTAAACAACCCAGGGCCCACATTCAATGATGGGGAGGCTAGTTTTTTTTCAACCACAATGTTTGTTACAGGGATGACGTTAACATGTGCGGTCGCCCCTTGCAGTTCAATGGTGGTGATGGTAGGGATAACGTTGGTAGGCGTTGTTAACCCTTGCGGATCGTGGTAGGTGAGCTGGTCAACTGTCACAATCTTCCCTTCATGGGGGAACATCATGAGGTGGAAGATAGTTGACGCGATGGCTCACATGGCATACATGTAACTCCTCCCAAGGAGGACGTTGTAGTCCAGTTGAGCATTGACGACTTTGATGTCGATCAGGACTATCTTCCTAGCTAATGTGATGGGGATTGTTGGATCAGGGTCCCGTAGCTACAAAATAAGCTACCAGTTTAGTGGACAGACAGTTTTGGCGGAGAGGAGATAAGGTAGAGCTACGACGCCGTAGCATGGTTCTAGCTACAGAGCAGAAGCCAAAAACCGTGACTGTTAGGATAGAAAAGTCAAGGAAGACGACAGTACCTGAGCGACCGAGAAGAGAGAGCTCACCCACTGCATTAAAGGCAGTGGCGAAGACAGAAGGGCTCAGCTACCCTCATAAAGGAAAAGGAGCAACGAGGACGAGGTATTGAAGACAAAGGACAGAAGCAGGGAAGCGGTGCACAGTACCCATGGTCAGCGCCGGGAAGCATGGAAGACTGCAAAGAGCTGTGGTGTGACCGGAAGCAACTACCTCAAGTACAGATATGCCGACTGTCACTAGTTAGGGTTTTGGGTTACTGTTGGGACAGGCCCACAGTGTTGTAATGGCGAGACCTTTGGGCCGCCTATAAAGGGATATATTTTGTATTGTAAAAGTTGTTTTTTTTATTAGTCGTTTTGAAAGAAAAAAAAAGTGCTTAAGTTTGTTTTGAGCAGAGGATGCGGTGTTGCATCGCAGCGAGGTGATGTCTCTCCATGCCACATACCCACTTTCGCAAGGAAACAAAGGGCTAGTCAAGTCGCCTTCTGACAGGAAGTTAATGAAGAAATGACCGGTATATCTTACCGTGGATTTGGCAATAGTGTAATCAATTTTCCAGATTTGGTAAATCTTCAACGAGACCGGTGCCTGTACACACACTTCCAGGGAAATTTGATCGGATTTCAGCATTTATTGAGGATCGGATGATGGCTGAGGTCTTGTCCATGCAATTAATACAACCGACGGGTTCAGTCTAGATGACCGTTGCGTCCGGGATTATCGTCTTCGGCATAAAAGTAGAAATTATTCATTCAGGAGGGTTACATTTGCAAGAATTCAAGATCTATAGAGTGCATCGATCAGTTTTCCCTGTGCAGAGCTAATTCCGTTATAGAGTGCTGTGATTTCTAGAATTTACAGCCATTGCACATCCAGCGTTTTACACCGAGTGGGTTCTGTCCGAGGAGGAACCTATAGAATAAATTTTGGAAAGGTTTGAACGTGGTGGCCTTACAGCTCCTATGACGACGCCATCTAAGGGTGTCTCGCCGAGTTCATCACAGACCAAAGAACCGCCAAAAAAAAGGAGCCACTCTCAGATAATAGAAGGATCCAGTTCGGAGCAGGAGGAAGAAGTTCATAGTGTAGCAGATTACATCATGCCACAAGTTGAAGGCACACCAGAGGTAAAAATTCCCAAGAGTGCTAAGTTTACTGTTCCCATACCACCAATTGATTCTCGAGTAAAGGAAAATGGAGATCTAGTAGGATATGCTGCTGTTGTTAAATTTGTAGATTATAACCTGGGAGATGGTAAGACATATCCTCAGTTCCGGCCGGATCAGTATCTTACGATTCAGAAGAACCCGAGGACAGGTAGAGATGAATATGTTCCCATGGCACATGTCCAGATTCTTGAGTGCTCAGGTCTGCTCAATTTGTTGAGACTACCTCATTTTGGACGAGGTGCAGAGGTTAATGCCGTGGTGCGCATCCTACTTTCTTGTGTACATGGAGGTTACCTATGGCTAGGTAATAGGTTCGACCTGAACGTTGACCTAATACACAGCGTCACCGGGTTGTCCAAGACTGGTAAAGACCCCGAGATACAGACAACAGGGAAGACCAAGGATTCCAAGCTACCACCATCCCTAGTTACCAAGTATAAGCTACAGAGAGGAGGACGGGCTTATGAGGTCGCAATATTAACAAACGATACACTCAGGTTTACAGCCAGTCTGCTTGTAGGCAGACTGCTAACCAAGGTTCACCCAAAGGAAGTCACAGGATCAGTAATTAACCTTGCTATACAAGTTGCAGAGGCGAACCAGTTCAATTGGTCTTTATTTTTATTAAATATGCTTCAGGAAGATTTTTTGGCAGCTCAGGATGAAGTAGGCCACCCTTTCCATTTCTCGTGGTTGCTTATACTATGTGCATTCATCGGCTGGAAGGAGCCGCCCCATACCCAGTTTCCACAGCTAGAAAGTGGCGTGCCCAGAGGCATGCGCTATGCCAACTTATGGGAGAGCAGCAGAAAACCAAAGAAAAAGGTTAATATGATAGTATTCTATGAATACTATAAGCTGTTGAAGAAAACCATCCAAGAGACACCACGAATCAACACGGAGACTGTGGACATATAGGATAACCAGCTTAATTTTATGGCAGACAGCCATAGAATCTATCTAAGGCCAAAAAGGTCTAGAAGGGATGATTGGGCTAATGGCTAGTTCAGGATGACAGCGAGGGATGTTGAAGACGTCGTCAAGGACTTTGATGATGAGTGGAAGCAAGCATTCGAGGATACCACACCACTACCATCAGATACCGCAGAGACAGACCCATCAGACAAGGGCAAAGACAAAGTAGAGACCCAGACGCAAGAAACAGCAAAAGTACCACCACCAGGACAAAAGAGGAAATATCTATAGCAAGTGCCACCAGAGGCACAGATGACAAAGAATGGAGAAGAAGAGATACCAAAGGAATAGAAGAAGAAAAAGCACAAAGTCACAAAACCACCTGTAAAAACCACATTGACAGACGATGATTATGAACTAATTGCAACAAGAACGCATGACACGTTGAAGGACTCATTTGAGGCGATGCAGACATCGCAGGCAAAGATACAGAGTGCGGTAGAAAAGCAGCTTCTGGACTTAAAAGCAATTACTGAGAATATTGCCATGATACAGGTTCTGACGGTAAAGGTGACCGCAGGAGAAAGCTCAACACAGTTGATTTCCCGCGAGGAAATATTAGCAACGGATCGCATCAATACAGTCTTGATACCACCTGGGAGCATCCGATTCCCTGCATCAATGATGGACGCCCCGATGCAGATTAGGAAACCTGTCGAGGTTAACCTCGCAGAGTTTCACATTGATCAGTTGTAGATGATCCAGTAGCAGCTAAACGCAGAGCTCAGGAGTAGAGAGCTCGCGACTTACAAACAGAACATGCAGCTGAAGCAGAAGAATGAGGCACTCGCCACCAGCTATCAGAAAAAGGCATACGAGTTAAAAACATATCAAGAAAGAGATCAGGAACTCTCTCAAGTTCTACAGAGCATCGCATTAGAGTTGCCCCAATGTAACATTGAGTTTTCCTTGCCTCTCCCGCAGAAGCTAAGAACAGTTGCAGACAGAGCGAAGGCTCTGGAAGAAACAGTGGCCCAGGTGGAGGAATACCACAGAGCGCAAATTGCTGAGCTTGAGGCTCAACCACTAGGCACCCCCCAGGAAGATAAGGAAGCGAGAGTAGAATCCTTTCCACTCACTTCCGTGCAGATGAAATCTCGCATAGACGATGCACTGTCAGTGCTAGCTAATGCGACAAGCACATGGTCGGAGTTAGATGAACCTCCCGAGAAAGTAGAAATACACCAAAGTATTCACTAGATAGAGAATACCACAACAGTAATGAAGGAAGAAATTAAGAGCTTAGTAGCTCTCCAGAATATGAGAAAGACGAACGAGATGAACCGCTTGCAGCAAGAAGCGCAATGGTTGAGAGCACAGGAGATACACATCAATGACCTGCTTCAACCATATCAGGAGCAAATCACAGAGATAGTCGATACGGTTGAGCAGAAAGTTATGGAGTTCACGGCCACCAGAAATGAAATTGATGCAACAGAAGACTCCAGTATTAGTCAAGCTATGCTTGACTCGACACAAGAGCGTGTCGCAGCGATGCAGAACGAAGTCGCAGGACTTCGGGAAAAGTTTCAACGGACTTCGCAGGAAGCCAAGGCGAAGCTACAGCAGGAGAAGCCCACTGGTAGTGGCTCGAGGGCGAGCCACAAGTAAGTGTTAGGGGACTGTTGGAGCAGGGTCCCGCAGCTACAGAAGAAGCTGCCAGTTTAGCGGACAGACAGTTTTGGCAGAGAGGAGATAAGGTAGAGCTACGACGTCGTAGCATGGTTCTAGCTGTAGAGCAGAAGCCGAAAACCATGACTGTTAGGACAGAAAATTCAAGGAAGACGACAGTACCTAAGCGGCCGAGAAGAGAGAGCTCACCCACTGCATTAAAGGCAGCAGCGAAAACAGTAGGGCTCAGCTACCCTCATAAAGGAAAAGGAGCAACGAGGCCGAGGTATTGAAGACGAAGGACAGAAGCAGGGAAGCGGTGCACAGTACCCATGGTAAGCGCCGGGAAGCATGGAAGAATGCAGAGAGCTGTGGTGTGACGGGTCACGGCTACCTCAAGTACAGATATGCCGAATGTCACTAGTTAGGGTTTTGGGTTACAGTTGGGACAGGCCCACAGTGTTGTAATGGCGAGACCTTCGGGCTACCTATAAAGGGATATATTTTGTATTGTAAAAGTTGTTGTTGTTGTTAGTCGTTTTGTTGGTTATTAGATAGTTGTAGAAGCCAAGCTCTGGTTCTATTATTAACTATAGTTACTTACTGTAACCAATAGCTAGCTCATAGAGCATGCATGTAACAATCCGCAAGGATCGAAAGAGAGGGAAGAGTATATTGTAAGAGGTGCAATATAGAGTAGAAAAGAGATCTAAGAGAGAAGGGCTCCAGGCTGTGTGCGGAGTTACCCAGAAGATCTCAAGCTGCATATGTGGTGTAGCAGAACTGTGTTTACCTTCCCCTGAGCTATAATAGAAACACGGTTCTGTGGACGTAACTTCCATCCTGGAGGTGAACCACGTTAAAATTGAGTGTTATGTGATTGATTTATATGTTGTGCTTATTTGTTGCATCTATCAGTTATCACATGGGCCTTGTTTACAGTTTAATGTATGTATGCATTATTCAGTTTACAGCACTATAGAAGATAAATGCAAGTTGAAGTCCATAAGTATTTTGTGTAAGAGTTTATCTATATTTCACCCCAGATAGTTAAGAGTCACATAGTTAAACAGCCTTGTATATTGAGTCTCGTAAGTCGAAAACGAGTAGCACTGAGTACGCTGAGCCGTAGCGGTAGGATATCACAAGGAGGCGATATCGCACCAGCAGAGGAGCTGTGGTGTGCTGCGGTTGAGAATCAGCATAGGAAGGAGTTACGCGTTTCCTGAAGCACGGCGATGCGATAAGGACTAGAGTTGTAGCAAGTAAGAGGAAGTAGCGCATCGCAGAGAGAGAGAGAGAGAGAGACCTCGTAGGCTAGAAGAGCTGCGAGACACACAGGCTGCCATAAAACCTATTCCAAGACACTTGAGTCCTTGGCCAACCCATTAGAATCACTTCGGGTGAGACTTCACGCCGCTCTGCGGTCTGTCGCCGAAAGGGCCAGTGAGCTAGGTGTGTTGTTGGTTAAATACAGTAAACCCGGATCTGCCCATGCAAGCCAACAGGGACATGAGGGAGGATTCCTTGGGCTTTATTGGGATGTCCATCATAAGCCCATAGAGTTGTGGAGGACAGTTTCAAAATTGGTGATACGAGCTTCTGCCAAACCAAGGTAGACATGACGCACGTGGATGCCCCCTCATCCACTATGCATCAGTACACAACCAAGTTCCGGATGGACACCGAGATTTGGAAGGAAATAGTGGAGGGCATGCATGGCTCTCCATTCTCTGTATCAAAGGTGATCAGCTTGGATTTGGAGGGGTCTATTGCCCCTAGTGTGGCTAGTAAGGCTTTTTGCTATGTTGGGCATGTTTTAAGTACCTCAAGAGCGGACATGGTGGTTGGCGTTTGGGACAAATCATCCACAATGCTATAGCTGACTACGGCTTTAGCTGTGGTGTTATTGGCGATTCTGCATATGGGGGGGCGCAGGAATGGGGGTAACTGGAGAGGTAGGCTGGTTGTCTTAGATGTGGAGGCTGCTGATGAGTCGGCAGGTTCGGTGGTGGTATTGTACTGATTTCGTCTAGTCTGTAAGTTGACCTCTTTAGTGGTCATGGTCATCAGGTGGTGAACACCTGTTTTGGCCATGGGAAGTGCCCCCAGAGCATTGGGATTGGCCTGGGGAGGGGGAAAGGTTGCCACCAATCCTTGGACTACTAGTGGGTTTTGAAGCACCATGGGAGGAGGTCCTTGTGGTGCTTGGTTGGGTTGAGCTTGAGTGGGGGCATTCGTGGCCTGTTGGACCTCATTTTGAATGGCCTACTTAGCGCGAGCCATGAGGGGACACTCAAACATGTAATGTCCATAGACATCAAAGAGTGTACATGGTTGGTTTGTGCGCAACGGTGCGTTGCATCTTGGTGGATTTTGTCGTGGAGGGTTCTGGGCTGGTCGGTTAGCCGCGGCATTATTGGGAGGGTTCGGTTGCTGACCGCCTCCCTATGGTTGGTTATTGCCTTGGTTGCAGGGCCGGTTGTTTCTAGCTTTCCCTTGTTGATTGTTGGGGGCATGCTAGTTGGGACGGTTTTGTTGTGTGAAAACTTGTCCCAACGGAGCGGGTAGAGTGGGGGCAGGGGCTTGAATTTGTTGCACTGGTGGTGCATAGTATATTTGTTGGGTTGGTGGTGCCAATAATGTGGGAATTTGTCCCACATATTGTTGTGTTGGCCAAACCATGGCCTGAGCCTGCTGTAGTGGTGCAGGTTGTGCATAAGAGGTTGTTGCTCCGGACTGGGACATCACTCTAGCATAGTCCAGAGCTTGGTTTTGATATGCAACATTAGCAGTGTTTCTTGGTTGTGGTGCAATGGCAGGTGATGTCGGTCGAGGCTTTGGTTGTTGGGAGACTAGCCCTATGATGCCATCCATTGCATGGGATGCCCCTAGTGTATCATGGTAGGAGGTACTCGGACGGGGAGCATCTGGAATAACAGTATACAAGTATCCCAACTGGGCATAGATGAGGTCAAATTGTTGGGCCTTCAGTATGGCCTCTTCTTCAAATTGGGGACATTCAAATGCGACGTCCTTTGTGATGGGCAGGAGGAAAGTCTTGAGGAACCAATCCAAGAAGATCCTGTCATCAAGTTGGATCTTACACAAGCGGCAACGCCACCACCACTCATGGATATGATCAGTGATGTGAGTGATGGTGTTTTTGCGACAGGATAACAGGATCTCCACCCCCTTGTCATATCTGACAAGGAGTTGGAAATACTATAGGAACATGAAGGCTAGGGAGTTGAAGTCGGGGTACTTGGCTTGTGGCAGCTCAATGTACCATTTGGCCGCGGCACCTGTAAGGGTGCGTTGGAACAACCTCAGCCTGATGGAGTCGTCTACGATGCTGTTGGATGAGCACCATAGATGGAATGTCATTATATGATTTTGGGGACATTCCCCAGCTTTTCCTTCAAACTTTGGGATGTCTGGAGGCAGCTTAGTTGGCATGGGTGGCCAGAAAGCTTGGTGGCGGATGGGGTCATTCGTCAATCTAGCTAAGTCAGGAAAGTTCAAACAAGCCATGAAGGGAAAATTTGACCCCAAGTTGATGTGGGATGGGGCCGCAATGGGGGTGGGGTTTGCAGGTGCGTAATGCATTTGCATGGTTGGGGGTGCTTATGGTGGCACCATGGTGGATGGGCCAATGTATCCAAGTATTGTGGGTGGGATGGTATGGGTAGCGGGGGCATTTCCCCCATGTATGGTGGTAGGGGTAATGTGGGTGGTCGGTACACTGCCCCCCTGTGTGGCAGGTGGGACAATGTGTGTGGAGGGGCCACTGACCCCATGTGTTACCACTAGGCTAGCTTGGCTAGTCACTATGGGTGGTGCCAATTGGCTAATGACAGTCTGCATGACTGTGCTTGGACCGCTTGCCACGTTGTGGGTGACAAGTTGTGATGTGGACATGGGTCCACTTGCTAAGGTTAGATTGGAAAATGGATCCGGGTTTGCATTAGCCATGGGGCTTGATGGTGCGGTGTGGAGGTCTGGTTCAGACTGATATGGGTCTAAATCAGAATCAGAGGCTGTGTGGCCCTTTGATGGTGTGGGAGATCACTGAGAATGGCTACAACGGTGCCAACTGAGTGTTCCAAATGGTGGTGGTTTGCCTCTTAGGCGTCAGGAAGATCGTGGAGGAGCAATTATGTTCGCTTTTGTGTATGAAACTGGTGGTTGTGAAATTTGGACCCCAGCTTCAATGGCTTCCTATTGGCTGAAGGTGGTCTCTCAGCCACCAAGACTGCCAGAAGACAGCGCTTGGCTTGTTCCTCACAGGTGCTTATACTCAATCGGAAGGGGTTGTTTCCCGTTTCGCTTGGCAATTCCTCTTAGTGGCCAGCTACTTTGGGGTTCCTGTGGTACTCCTCACAATGATTTTCTGGGAAAATCCCAAGTACTTCCCATAGTTGAAGCAGTCAGGGACTTATGTCCTCAAAGACTGCAGAATTGATTGAACTTAGTGTAAATTTGGTAAATTTTAAGGCTTACTCAGCATCATGAACTGAGTTGGGTTAATTATTTGGTATGGTGTGTTGGTTTTCTTGTTTGTTCTAGTATTTGATTTGAAATATGGTTTATGAACTCATGGTAGAGCTCATATCATGGTTTTGTATGCAAACATAAACAGAAATTTGTAAGCAAGTATGGTGATTAACCCTGAATTGTGGGCCTAACTAAATGTCTACCTCTCAGTGATATTCTTCTGCAACCAAGAGAAGGTGTTGGGCTCTCAACACAATGGGACTAAGCCCATCCGTAGATCCTAAGGTCACCTCCCAAGTGCTAGGTTGGTCAACAGGGAGGGCGCTTAGTGCCGTGAGAATCCCTCCTTCTCTATCCCCTCTACCTTCTAGGTCACCTGGTTTTAACGGTTTGGGAAAAATACCATGGAGTGCCTATATTTATACAAGCTTACCCTTTGTCGTATCCCAGAATACCCCGGAGGTTGATGACTATGTAGAGGAGGAAGGGGGAAGCAAGATGGTTGATTTTAAGTTACTTTTAGTTAGGCTAGTTCATTTTATTAAACCTTAATGATTGATTTAGCATATACACATTGTTCATGGATTGATTTGCAAAAAGTAAAAAGTGGAATTGTAAGAGACCTGCAATGGTGGACAGGGGCGGCTGGGCCACATTAACAGTCCTCTAAAACTAAAAATTACTACTAATTAAACTTAAATACGACTTCTATGTGACAAGCCGCGCATTTCTGACCGAATCCTGCGAGGGGGCCGCGATATTTTTCCAGAAATGAGCAAGGGGGTCACACAAAATGTGAAAACAGCTGCAACCTGAGCTTCTGGGCTGAATTCACACCTATATGAGGATTAAGTCCACTCTGGGCACACCTATTTTCCAATTAAGAGCGCCCCAGTCTCATCTTTTCCCCCGATAAGAGCGACCTGCTCCGGAAAGGGGTTTTTTGGTGATGCGGGGTTAGATATGGCCGACAGTAACTGGTACTGGGGTCAGTCTGACTCGGCTTGGCCTAGCAGAGGCTTTGGCACCGACTAAAATAGGAAATAAACCATATTTAAACAGATCTAACCTAAGATTTCTGAAAACTAGGGTAAAATGGAAAAAACTTGAAAACTTGAAATTTTTGGCCCATGATCCTGTGGGGTCAACCTAGTGGAGTCGCCAAAGCTGTAGTGAGAATTTATCCTCACTACAGGGGTAGGAATATATCCCTTGTGCCTATAGGGAACAAGGGTAGGTTCCTACTCTTAGAAAACAGTAAAAAATGGAATGAAATATGGCATAAACAGAGTAGTGAAATGAAACTAAGTTAATCTAAGCAAGAACAAGCAAATGGCAGCTACTATAAACTACATCTAAGAGCTAATGACAAAAAATAAAGGAGAGGATATGAAGCACTATTGAACCCCTCTGCACATAGTAGGTTAGGGTTCCGCCTCCAAAACCTGCAAAATAAACCTAAGCTACAATGGAGAAAACCTGCAAACAATGTCAATGAAAAACCTGCAAATAAGAATGAGGGTTAGAAAACAAAACAAATAAATAAACATGAATAGAAATTATACCTCACTTAGGTGGAAATGGGCCACCATGCCCTAGCTCTTGGGAACACCTCTCTCTTGGTTGGGAAGCAATGGCTTGATGAGATGGAAATGGAGGAGAGGGAGAGTGGGTGGTTTGAGAGCAAATGGTCTCAAAGCATCCACGGGCAGCATAACAATAGGCAAGTGAGGAGTGTTTTGAGAGTCACCCCCCACACTCCTTTTATAGTTTTTCCAAGGGATTTTAGGGTTTTAAGCCCTTGTTCAGGGCTTTAGCCCGTTTTTCCCTAACTTTAGCCCCTTTTTGAGGTATTTAGCTCCTAGGGGGCTATTTTGGGCCCTTTTTTGGGGGTTTCTATCCCTTTTCTTCATCCTTGGGCTCTTTTGGAGGTGTGGGGGTCAAATGGAAGGTCTTATGGAGTGAAATGAGTGTTGTGAGATGGTGTCCTTGGGTGGTGTAGGCCATAGAGAGCTGTGTGGGGGATTTTTGGGTTAACAAGTGCTACCAAAATTTCATATGAGGATACACAATGATCATTGCAAAAATGGAGAAGCTATTGAAGAAATATTCAAAGTTCGAATGGACTGACCAGTGCGAGAGAATCCTCGATACCTTAAAGCAGAAAATGGTTGCAACACCAATACTAGTTTTTCCATATCGGATGAAAGTGTTTTATCTTCATGTCGATGTTTCGTCAGTCAGTTTAGGGGTAATCTTGGATGAACTAGGTGAAGGAGAAATAGACCACCTGATTGTGTTCACGAGTCACAATATTTCTACGACATAGAGGAACTACACAACGACAGAAAGGGAAGGATTGGAGATTGTGTATGCATTACAAAAATTATGCCACTACTTATTAGGAGGACATTTTAAAATGTTTACGGATCATTCAACATTGAAGTACCTGGTCAACAAGCCTGTGTTAGGGGGGAATATATTTCGATGGTTGCTATTATTTCAAGAGTTTTATTTTGAGATCATTGTGAAACTAGGAAGGTTGAGTGTAGAACCTAACCATTTATTAAGGATAGTGTGAGGCAAAGAACCAAGCAGCATCGAGGAAGGGTTTCATGATGCGAATTTGTTCAAAGTCAGGGTGGTGGATGACCATTGTGAACATATCATTCAATTTCTAGTGAAAGGAATATCCCTAGATGAGTTCACGATGAGTCAGAATAAGTAACTGGTTGTCAGAGATCTGGACATCCAACTAATCGCAAGACAACTATACAAGATGGAACTCGATGGAATTATGTGTTGATACATTCTTCTGCATCAGTAGATAAGAGTATTGGAAGAGGTGCATAATGGGATTGTAGGAGGAAATTATGGAGGTAATGCAACTTCTAGGAAGATACTCTGAGCTGGCTTATGGTGGCTGACAATGCATGGTGATTCAACAGACTATGCTAAAAGTTGCAACGTATGTCAATGCATAGAGAAACCATCGGGAACATATAAGATGTCATTAATACCTCAGATAATGCTACAACCATTCGATAAATGGGTTGTGGATTTCCTAGGACCCATTAATCCTCTAGGTAAGATAACAGGTGTGTGATATATCATCATTGTGATAGACTGCTTGACAAGATGGCATGAGGCAATACAAGTGAAATATTGTACAGTTGTGACATCATCAAGGTTCTTGTTCGATAATGTGGTCACTAGATTCGGATGTCCCAAGATATTGATAAGCGAGTAAGGAGTGTTGGGACTCAGAAATGTCACTTTTTCATCCACTTTATCTTCTGTTATTCCTCACATTTCATCGTCCCATTAACCTTTTATCATACCATTTCCATACATATATGTCAGTTTCACCTTATTATTTCCACTTTATTTATTTTTAGTATTATAAGTGAATTTATGATTAAATATTAGAAAATTAACATGTTTTTCACTAATATCTCAAAGTATGGATGAGCTTTGTAATGTGTAGGAATATGTGAAGGATTAATTCAAAGAAAATACTTCAGGTATATCTCCTCCACCATTTCAAGGAGATAGTTATGCAAAGAATATTCCAAGGAGAAGATCATGGAGATTTGGTTGAGAGACATGTGGAGGATTTCGTGAGAGATATGTGGAGGATTTGAAGGGATCATATCTTGTAATAATAGGAAAGTAGTTGAGTGAATAGTTGATCTCTCATTATGAGATGGTTATTTCCTTCATGTATAAAAGAGAGTGCTCTCTCTTCATTTCAATAATCTTAAAGGGGATATTATCTTAGAATATTTTAGATCTTAGATTATCTTAAAGAATTGTAGATTGTAGAAGTTAGCCTTGACTTTGTAATATGGAGAAGGGAATTCTTAGATTTTGTTCATAATATTGGTTTTGATACTTTCATGATTTGTCATTGATTCTTGTAATGTAAATTAAGATTGCTTGATTGTTAATGTGAGCTCACATGTGTTGTCTTGTTGCTCTTCATATGTTGTCTTTCTTTTATGCAATTTACTTTTAGTCGTGTGTTTCATCTTCCAGCATTAGATTAGAAATTGTTTGTTTCAGCTTAAGGGGGGTTAGATTAGATTAGTCTTAGTTTCACGGGGGGTTAGATTAGCTTAATTTCGCTTTAGTTCTGCATATAATTTGCATGTGCTTCATAAGCCTACGAACCTCGGATTGACAAATTAAATGGCTGGGAAATTACTACAACAGAATTAAAACGACATTAGTTCGGCCCAACATTTTGGCACCGTTTCCGGGGAAGCATGATGGATTGAAGTTAGTTTGATTAATTTTCTGCAAGCGTACACTAGAGTGTGAATTTCAATTTCTACAATGAGTGAATTTCAATTTCTGCAAAGAGTGTTTCAATTATGCAAGTGTGAATTTCAATTTCAGCAAGCGTGTTTTCTCGCAACTGTGAAGAGTAATTGTTTTTCTTGTACAGAGTGTTTTTTTTTTAATTGTTTCAGCAAGAGTGTTTATTTAAATTTTTCATTTAGATTTGGGTGTTGTAAGAATCCCTTTTTCAAAATGATTTAACAATGAGTTTAAGCTTGGAACAGCTCACTCAGATCCTTGCAAAAGTAGGCGTCTCTTCTTCTCACAAAGAAGAGATCCTAAAAGCAGCCGAGAGATTAATTACTCCTCCAGCAACAAACAAGGAATCAACATACGAATAATCCTGTACATATAAGGACGGATAATCATGCGAACAGGAGATCGAGGAGGACCACGAGGAGTTGCAGCATGATGTGAGGAGTGAAAACTATGCCTATGAAAGCTCTATCGAACGATGGTTTCAAGCGAGTACAAGGTTAGAACAGTTTAGTTTTTCTTTTTTCTAGTTAATTCACAGTCACAACAATTAATGTCATACATTTATGTTTATCCTCTTCTTCTATTTGCAAAATTAACATTGAATATATTCCTAGTACTGTTGCGTGTATGGCTACACTGGCTATTTCAAAACACATAACAGTTTTCTAGTTCCCAATTAGCATAGAGTAGGTAGGATTTTATTTTCAGTTTTTACTTTCACTTAGAATAAGTAAGCCCTCCTCCGTGCTTCGTGCAATCGTGAGGATCAGAAAGTAGGATGTTTTCTAAAATTTTCAGGAATGAATAATCAATGTTTTGTGACATGCTTAATTGATTTCATCTTTATTTTGCAATTCATTATCTCCATTTGCTAAAAACTTTTTCAATTTGTAAAATAAAACTAGTCAGCAAACTCATTTTTAAGCTGAACAAATGCTGAAATTATAATGCTGAAAAGCAGCTGAAACAGTAGCTGTAACAGCTATGGTTGAAACACTCTTTTTCGGCTGAAACAGATAAGATAAAACAGTTGTAGTTGAAACAGCTATAGCTGAACACATAAGATAAAACAAGCAATTGTTGAAACACTCCAGGATGAAACTCCTTTTCTCGGTTCTTGGTTTGCGTGCACAAAATTTTATGTTTGATTGTTTCGGGCACTTGACCTCTGTTTTGGTTTGAACCTGCAAAATAAACACATTAGGTGAATAAAACAAAACTGAGTTTTTCTATGCTAAAATAGTAGTTGCAACTATACCTACAAGCTGAAACAATGACTCTGAGCCGAAACCGATAGCTGAACTTATGGTCGAAATTATATGTGTCTCGCTTGCAATTGATTGAATTGTGTTTTCTGCCCACGACTAAAACCTGTACCTGGTCATGTCAAATCCGCGAATGAAATTTCATTTTATCCTACACAACAGTAAACAATTTTTAGATCTAAAATATTTCTGAATTTTCATATCGAACCAATAGAAAAAAATTTAATAAACTGGGCCTAAGGAAAAACGATTGCTTTGTGATCTCTATGGCTAAAAGTTTTCTGATATGTATGGCTAATTCTCCAATGATTTTTATTCTTCCCACTTCTCCGCTATTCACCCACCATTTTGGCACACCCAATCCAAAGAAATTAAATTAAAAAAAAATAAAAATAAAAATAATGGTGACTCACAGGAAAATAGTGGTAACTAACAGAAAATATCTTTTGAAGAAATAAATGCAACAAGAAAATTAGGTCAAAATGCATCCATTTTTCTCATAGGTCAGCAAATAGGTTATTTGGGTAAGTTTGTTGCAAAATGCCTGGGTCTATTCATTGAATACGCATCTCTATTTAGCCATCTCCTATTAATCATCAAATTGCCAAGACAAAAATGAGGGATTCGGGATTTTCTCCTGAGATTTTTGGGCTAGTAGAAAGAGATTTCTTGACATCGTTGGCAATAGATGGAGATTTTAAAACTGATTATTCGTCGCCACGGTTATCCACGCATGCTAGATAAGAACACCTTTCCTCGCGTCTCAATTTTTAGGCATATGAAAAATAATTTTGAAAATCCAAGACATGGGTTTTGTGCGCAACATCCTCCTTTACCTGAATTTTGAGGAAATCACCAAACCAAGCCACGATTTGCAATGTACAGCTAGTTCTTTGGGAGGGTATTTTCCAGATTTACTATTGCAGCCGGTTCCAAGCAGCTGAAACAGTAAACTCCATTGTTGTGACAATAAAGGTTGAACAAGGGCTGAACAAAGCTCAGAAAAATGGTTGAACAAAGAAAAGGCTGAACATAGTTCTATGAAGGCTGAACATAGTTTTGTGAAGGATGAACAAAGGATGAACAAAGCTCAGAAAAAGGGTTGAACAAAGAAAAGAATGAAAATAGTTTTGTGAAGGATGAACATAGTTCTGTGAAGGCTGAACAAAGAACAGAAAAAGGCTGAACAAAGCCCCTAAGCATCAATTGAAAATATTATAATCGCAGAAGCAATTTGACCGGTCTTATCACCACCAAAAATGAGGAAGGATCAAAGCAAGGAATTGGACTATTACCTGCAAAGGACAAAATAACAGTAGAGATAGCTAGTCTGGAGGACGAATGAGGCGAATATTTGGAAGCAAAAGAACTCAAGCTACAATGTGCATTTTATAAAGGATAATGCACTGAATATTTTTATGCATGAATCCTCTCGTTTTTGCTTGTTGGGAATAACAGATTATTCATTTATAGATTAATTGCTATCTTTTCTCACATTACTATGTATGTAAATGCTAATTGGGCATGGATGCCATAAAATGGTAACATTATGCATGTATGAAATTATTGAATTCATTTGTTAATTGCATCATGCATGCATTGTTAGCAACGCAGGAGTTTCCATTGAGTTTTAATATGCCAAAATATGTTTGGAGACGGAAGCATAGCACATTCTCGAATATCTCTACCGTCGTAAGTTTTACATCATGCGATTTATACAATCGACAAGATTGAATTATGGTGAGAAGGATAGCACAAAAAAATAGATGGCCGATCAATGTGATCTGTGGATATACCCTGGTGATAGGTTTGTGAGCCAATAAACTTAATCGATCCAAATTTCTAACTCTTCCGACTCTAGCAAGACTGTGCAGTACAGCTGAGCATCAAATAAAAGGGTATATTTTGATGAGGCTCAACCTCTTTATGCGATTGATGAATATGCATCTTAGTTTATACCATAATGACAACGTATTCTTGTTTCATCCAATAAATTATCCTTGTTGGTTTAATATATATTTTCCAGATCATGATGCAATTGGTTCCTTAATGATTATGTTGCTAAAGAAATTGTGATCGTAAAATCAAGTAGACTAGTCTTAAGACCACAAAAAGGAGGAAAGAGATCCCCGAGAGTTTCTTGAATGACAACACACAAAGATAAAGGTAAAAACGCACTTTATTTATGAATTTCAATTTGCTCGCCTTTGTACTAATTCCCGCATTTTACAATAATCTCACAAGTTTAATTGCAGGTTTAGTACCAACATTTTTCAAATTGTCAATTTTGCTGTTGAAATGATTTGTCATGAATAACGTAATTTTTTTTTAAAAAGCATGCGTCATTGACAATGTTTTCAGGATATTTAAATCCATAAAAGTGCAGAATGAACTAGTTTGCTCACAACGCAGACAGTTTCTTCGTTGTTGCAACTGGTTGTTGCAGTCGTTGTTGCATCTAGGTGTTGCAGTCATTGTCGCAACCGATTGTTGCAGCCGTTATTGCAGTTGGTTGTTGCAGCCACTGTCGTAGCTGGCTATTGCAGCTGGTTGTTACAGCCGTTGTCGCCTCCGGGTGTTGCAGCCGCTGTCACAGCTGGCTGTTGCAACTCGTCGCAGCTAGCTGTTACAGTTATTAATTTTTATTTTTTTTTAACATTTTTAATGTTGAATGCCCATGAACGCAGATCGAATAAATTTAATTTTGAAGTATGTTTGCCATTTTTATTTTTTGTGTTGTAAAAATAAAATAAAAGCAATAGAAATTTATATATTCCAAAAATTATTTCTTTTTTATTTATAAAAAGAAATCAATAAAATAAAATAAAATTACATAAAAAAAGAAAAAGTTAAATAAATAAAAACAATCGAAAAATTGCAAATGGACCTCAACACTTCCTGAAAACATCTTTGGAATAATGATTTTTTTTCTTTCATGCTAAAATTGTTTTTTTTAGTCACTTCAAGTAGTGATTAATGACAAACCACGAGCGCAACAGAAATAGGTATAACACATTTTATTTCTTCCTGACATTTTCTTTGCAACTTATGTACTTCTTTCCACATGATATGTTTTCTTTTACGAACTTCTCATAAGTTTCATGCTAGGTTGCATGAGGGCATGCAACCAGATCAGTTGGGGAGGGGAAACCATACATATTCACTAATAAGTTTTCATGTAGGATTTGGTACTAAAGTTTTTTTTTCAGGTTTCAGAGACAGACACATTTTGCTGTTGAAGTGATTTTTCAAATAAAAGCAAAATTTTTGAGAAACACGCTTTGATAGACAGTGCGAAGGAGCTGTTACTCATGATGTTTGCTCATAAACATCATAATGTTGGTTGTTACACAGAAACCATCCATAAACTCATTTGCATCATGATTGTTTATCCATATTTCTCCTTCAGAGCACCTTCATCATCCATGTCTTGAAGTCCGCTTTCCATCGCTTTATCTGTCATGACTTCACACGTAGCTATCTTTCTGAGTTGCATACATCCCTTTATATTTTTCAGTTCATTTTTCCATTCTAGTTTTCCTTCTGAATAAAACTAGCTCCATTTCCATGACTACATAGCCTTGCCATATCCACTACCTAACTGTGAGATCTTTTCACTTATAGTCCTACCAATCTTTTTATACCAACTCATGTTTACTGATGTGGGATTCCTTAAGGCCCACCTTTCAACAAGTCTTGCCCCATCGACCTCGGCACCTCATCTGGGATATAGACTAGAGTTCATTTTGAGTACCTGGAGGCTTGCATGCCTTAATGGCAAGTTCTCTCACTGACAATCATGGGAATTCATCAATGTCCCTTGATCATCAGATCTTGCAAGTGGCCCGACATTAGAACATCTATTCGTACTTCGCAAGATGTACTTGGGTACCTTGGCACTCATTGACATCACTAGTGAGTTTCCTCGCATTGGTTAATGG
This sequence comes from Pseudotsuga menziesii, assembly GCA_001517045.1. Taxonomy (NCBI): domain Eukaryota; kingdom Viridiplantae; phylum Streptophyta; class Pinopsida; order Pinales; family Pinaceae; genus Pseudotsuga; species Pseudotsuga menziesii. The sequence goes on from LPNX011221978.1 coordinate 126,175, forward strand.
CATTCATCAATGGCCGGTAATCCAATGATTTCTCTTCATGCTCAACCTAGACACATTTATTCGCATGACTAGAATTGTACCACTGGGTTTTCTAGCGGGTGAAGACTATACATTATTTCTCATGACTCCATCAGCAGTTGCAGAAACATGACTTCAGATCTATGAGTATACCACAGTTCCACTTTCTGCATTCCACTTTTTCCATTATTTATCAGCAGCAGTTCAAATTCCTCCATTTCACATTACAACAGTTCCAGTAGTTACAGCTGCAACATCATTTACAGTTACATTTTTATCCTACAGTCGTGACATATTTTCCATTATTTATCTATAGCAGTTCATATTCCTCCACTTCACATTATAGCAGTTCCAGCAGTTACAGCTGCAGCATCATTTACACCGTGACATGTTTTCCATGATTCAGTAGCAGTAGTTTCGATTCCTTCATTTCCCATGATCCAGCCATTACAACTGCAGTAGCAGTGACACATTCCATGATCCATCGACATCAGCTACATTCCTATTGCATCGTTCATCTACTTTTTGGGTAAGTGGGGGTATGTTGTTTTCTAAACTTTAATCATGCAATTCCTTACATGCTAGCAATGAATAATTTGGAAAATTCCCTCACCATTTCTTTCACAGCCCATGCTAGGTTGCATGAGGACATGCAACCACATCAGTTAGGGAGGGGGGACTATATTCAATACATACTCACTACTATCATTCCATTCTTTTCACCACCATCACCCATTTTTCATTTCATTTACCATTCACGAGCATTTATTTTCCGACAAGTCCTCTATTGCACTTTTCTTCATACACATTGATATACATATTGGCATGATTCATAAAGATAAAGAAAAGGCTTTCTTATGCACAATGATGATTTCTATGCACATTAATAGCTTATCATTTTCAGTGAGTGTATGGTTAAATTATTATGCAGCTAGAAAACAGATGACGAAATGAATGTTGTTAACACAAGAACCAACATTCTTTACATTCATGGTTGTCACACAAGAACCAACCATAAGGAAAATGTCAGTTTTTACTCATGCATTTCACATCATGAAATGAATGTTGTTAACACAAGAACCAACATTATTTATATTCATGGTTGTCACACAAGAACCAACCATAAGGAAATGTTAGTTGTTACTCATGTATTTCACACCCTGGAAATATTCATTGTTAAAAAGACATCATCAATCAAAGCCAAAGTTTAGATCCCAAAATTTCTTGAGAAGATACATACACGGTTGCATGAGGACATGCAACAAGTTCAATTGGGGAGTATGTTGGGACTCATAAATGTCACTTTTTCATCCACTTTATCTTCCGCTATTCCTCACATTTCATCGTCCCATTAACCTTTTATCATACCATTTCCATACATATATGTGGGTTTCACCTTATTATTTCCACTTTATTTATTTTTAGTATTATAAGTGGATTTATGATTAAATATTAGAAAATTAACATGTTTTTCACTAATATCTCAAAGTATGGATGAGCTTTGTAATGTGTAGGAATATGTGAAGGATTAATTCAAAGAAAATACTTCACGTATATCTCCTCCACCATTTTAAGGAGATAGTTATGCAAAGAATATTCCGAGGAGAAGATCATGGAGATTTGGTTGAGAGACATGTGGAGGATTGGTGTCACATCCTCGTTTTTGACCCCGTTGCATTAGATCTATATACTGTAATGATCATGGTGTGGAGCTAAAGGCCAAGGCCCCGCCATTGATCGGTTATGCTATGTTTTGGATTTAGACTTGTCACCGATGGTATATCAGGGCATGCGGCATATATTATGTTTATCATCATGTAAATATGCATCTATAATTAATTAAATGAACTCGACCAACTACGATCGCGGCAACTAAAATGAGAAAGGGGCATGATTTTCACAAGGATAAGGATGTGGGGGAATTTGTCAAACCTTGGCCAATGGGGTAAAAATCCATGTGTCACCTTTCTTTGTTTACCCAACCACCTCCATTGAAGAATAATTGTTGGTGGTTGAGGCAGTTATGGTCTTTGGGAGTGGGGTGGCAGGACTGTCAGTCCTCACCCACACGCACACTCCACCAGCAAGAAACACTCATGCACTCTCTCCATTGCGCGTTACCTCCACAGTCTGTTCCCTCCTCACGATTGTTCATCCACACATAGACATTCCACTCTCCAAGACAGTGTTGCAACGTTGGTGCACTCCAATCCACGTCCTCTCCATTGTCTGTTCCTCCATGCACAAGCTGGGAGCTGTTCGTCCTCACGTAGGTACCATTGTCTGCTCGTTACCTTCATGCATAGGAGTCCACCCATTTCACGCTCAGTTTGGAAGTCGGTATTTTTCTCTTCCTCTGCATGGTTTATGTATGTATTATCGGTGACTTCGTTTCCCAAGGGGGAGCCATTGTTTTCCCCTATTGTGAGCTGCGCTCACTGATAAGCCTCGGGGCTATGGTCTTCCCCATGACGGGAACTTGGTTGTCTTTCCATTTTCGGACTGTGTAATTTCCATGGTGACTTCCCTGTTCAGATTGGGTCGCTGATTTTCCCCATGTGGTTGGCTGTGTTTGCCGCGGTCGTCTTTATATTTTGGGGACTGTTGTAAATTTGCTTGAGAGTCATTTTGGCCACGATAGGTCCAAGAATGACTCCAGAATTGTCTTCCCTGTCTTAAGCTGTATCAACTGATTGATTGCCTAAGTGCAATGGTTGGTCTTCAAACTGTGTAGGGAGCAGGGATGGGGGCTTAGTTTTGCTTGACAAACCTATTGGCTGCAAACCACCCAAACAGAGCTAGAGGGTTGGCTTTATTCTCCACAACCCCTAAATAGCACTAGAAGGGAATGCAGGGCCTGAGGGACTGTCTAGCAGAGAAGGGACTGATTCTTTGTGTTGGGTGTGTGTGGGTGTTTTAGAAGCCAGACTAGTTCTGGTGTAGGTGTTCTTAGCTCTGTAATGAGCTCACCAGCTTAGCATTGAGCCTTTCCCAATCCCCTTGATGGCTTGATAAACCCAACTGTGTTGGCTTGGCTATGTTTTACGTATCCTTGGCTATGTGTCAGTTTGCTAGTTTCCTTATTCCTTGGAGAATCATGCCCAGCTCGGGGGTGGCAGCGCTACTGATAGATTAAGGAGCAAGCTGGCCTATGGTTGGGTGGAACGTTGCAGCGACGTAGCTGGTTGTGGACCGAGCTCTTCAAAAGATAAGTGATCTTGTGAATTTTACTTCTGCAACTATAATTTCTGTTAATGAAAATGATGAACATGTTAAATGAATGCTTGTGTGAATGCACGTTAATTCCGTTGTGCAAGATAAATAACAATAGTTGTGCATGATAAACAATTGCATTGGTGCATGTTTTACTCAATGTATTTCCTTTCAGCATTCTGTTTCAGTCATTTTGTGCATGCATATGTTCATGGGGCTCTTAGCCCAGATGGTTAACGCCATGGTGGTCGCGTCCTCTTCACCGGTCGGAGGGATGGGGATGTGACAGTATGGTATCAGATCCCATGTTGCAGCATGGGCCTGAATGGAACACCAAGAGGCAGTGATAGAATATGGATTGCTTTCTGCCCAGCAAGGATCAAAAATTTGATGACAACAAAATCCTAAGAATTTGCCTAAGTGTTGACAGTCGGAACACTTAGTGGTTCAGACTTCCGACGTAGCAGAAGGGTTAGTGGAAGAGACTTCCGTTGTAGCAGAAGAGCTAGCAGAAGCACGCCCGACGGAGGATGTTTGGAGGGAAAATTTGAAAAATTCATCTAAGTGTTGAGCGGTTGGGCCACTAACAGGAAAGACTTCCGCCGTTGCGGAAGAGCTAGGCGGAATGACTTCCGACGTAGCGGAAGCGCTAAGCGGAAGCATGCCCGACGAAATAGTTGAAGAGAACCGAAAAAAAAATTTGTCCAAGTGTTCCACATCAAAACAATTAGCAAAAGGGACTTCTGCCGTTGCGGAAGCCAAAATCCCTAAGCCTTCCGACCAGAAAGGCCGCCGACGCCGAAAAGTTTAAAATTGTTCTAAGTAAGTGACGATCGGAAGAAGAAACTGTTTCGTAAGCTACCGTTGCGGAAGCGAAAGCACTAAGTCTTCCGACGAGAAAGACTGCCGACGCCGATCGGAAGAAGAAAGTGTTTCATGAGCCGCCATTGCGGGAGCCAAAGCGTTAAGTCTTCCGACGAGAGAGACCGCCGAAATGTCGGAACAATTAGTGGTTTCGAGATCTGATTCTACGGAAGAATTAGAGGAATTGGGAACCAATTTTGTGGAAGAATTAGAGGAATTGGGAGCCGATTCTGCGGAAGAATTAGAGGAATTGGGAACCGATTCTGTGGGAGATATAGTGGAAATGAGATCCAATTCCGTAGTTGAAATAAGATCCGATTTTACAAGAAGGAAATTCTGAGTTTTTAGTAGGATTTCCCCAGCAGATTGTGAGTGTTATTCAGTGAATTTTCCAGGGCTGAAAATGAGAAGATAGTAGCGAAGATAGACATTCTTTGATGAAAAAAAAAATCTAGTGTTTGGGAAAACTTGTAATTTTATAATTTTTCCAAGAAAAGGTAAGTAATGCTGGTTTATATTAATGTTATGTATCTAACAGTTATGTTACTAACACGTTCGCAGAGTCATAGTCACTTTCCGAGGAAGTATTCCAGGTAGTATAGTTTGACAAGTAAGTGGTGGTTCAGTATGAGAACCCATGATGGGTATGATGCTCGGGATTCGCATAAGCGAGCAGGAGATGCCATGGGAGAAAATGTCCGTAATAGGAATGATAACATTGAGTCTAATGGAAGGAGATTCCAAGAGACACTGTCAAATGTTGCAGCCACCATGAGAAGCTTGATCAAAGCCCAGGAAGAGCAGCATCAGTTGAATGTTGCAATGCTGCAGAGTTTGACATACTTGCAAAGGAAGATAGATTTTGGACGAGGTACAGTAAGACCATAAGGCAGTAAGAGCAGTACCAAGAGGAGGAGAAGGACTTCTAGTGGATCATCTGATTCTGAGGAATCTAGCGGGGATTCAAGTTCATCTTCTCATAAAAGGAAAAGAAAGAGACACCATAGGGATCGCTCTCGGGATGAATTTAAGAAGGCTAAACCTCCTACATTTGATGGTGAGATAAAGACTGGACAAGAGGCTGAAGCTTGGCTTCTTGGGATAAAGAAGTACTTTCAAGTGCATGACTATTCAGGAAACATGAAGGCAAGAGTTTCCATATTCAATCTGAATGGAAGAGCATCCATTTGGTGGGAGCACTTCAAGCAAGTAAAGAGGATCAGTGAAAGGAGACTTAAGTGGAAGCAGTTCAAGAAGTATTTCAAGCAGAAATACCTCTCTGACAGTTATTATGATGACAAGATTAAAGAGTTCCATGAGCTGAGATTGGGACAGCAGACCATGGAGGAGTATGCGAATAATTTTTTGGAGCTGTTGAGGTATGTCCGGTACATCAGAGATGAAAAAGTGAAGGTCCAGCGTTTTCTCAATGGATTACCTCAGTCGTACAAAGATAGAATTGAGTTTTATGAACCTAGAACTCTTGAGGAAGCAATAAGGAAGGCTAAGTATTGTTATGAGCAAAGAAAAGGTAAGACGGATTACCATAAGGCATGGAAGGACAAGAAGAACAAGAAGTTTGACCAAAGGAAGAAAGGTTTCAAACCTTCTAACTTCAGGAACCAGCAGAAGCATCCATCCCAAGCTGCGAGTAAGCCAGTTGGAGTGACCGAAGAAAATCCTAAGGATCCACAACAGAACAGAGGACCACTTCAATGTTGGAAATGTGGAGGACCCCACATGCGCAGAAATTGTCCACTCGAGAATGAGAATGCAAGACCAGCTTATAACATTCAAGAAGCGGAAACAGTGGGTCAAGTAGCAAGGGCAGTTCCTAGGATTTATGCAGCACTGGAGGACCGTCAAGCAGATCACCAGTCAGCTGTGGGTGAAGTAGCAGGTAAGATTATTGAGCAATCTGTTTCTATTTTGATTGACCCTGGTTCTACTCACAGTTACATTACTCCTAGAGTAGTGGAGATTTGTGCTTTTAAGAAAGTAAAGCATAGGAAGTATTGGTTAGTTCAGCTAGCCATTGGAACTAAGAGAAAGGTCAGTGAAGTGGTAGAGAAATGTCCATTGGTCATGAATGGATTGGTCACTTGTGTAGATCCGAATGTTCTACTGCTTGGTTCCTATGATGTTCTCATTGGAATGGATTGGTTAGAAGCTCACAGGGTGAAGCTTGACTATTACAATAAGACTTTTGAATGCATGAATGAAGAAGGAAACCTTGTAGTTGTGAAAGGTATTCCAAAGGTGATTTCAGTATGACAGGTTTCAGCAATGCAGTTAAAGAAGTTCTGTAGGAAGGGTTGCCAATTGTATGCACCTCAGATTTTGGAGGAAACGAGAGATGAAACTCCGAGGTTGGAGGACTATCAGGTGTTACAGGAATTCAGGGATGTGTTTCCTGATGACATTCCAAGGCTTCCTCCAAAGCGAGACATTGATTTCACAATTGAACTTGTGCCAGGAGCAGCACCAGTGTCCAAGGAACCCTACAGGATGAGTACACTGGAGATGTTAGAGTTGAAGATGCAACTGCAAGAATTGTTGGAAAAGAAGTATAGCCGACCGAGTGTGTCTCCTTGGGGAGCACTGGTTTTGTTTATAAAGAAGAAAGATGGTACACTCAGGTTATGTATTGATTACAGACAGTTGAACAAGGTTACTATGAAGAATAAATATCCTTTGCCTAGGATTGATGACCTCTTTGATCAAATGAGAGGAGCAAAGGTATTTTCCAAGATTGACTTGAGGTCTGGTTACCATCAGGTGAGAATCAAGGATGAAGACATTCATAAGACCGCCTTCAGGACAAGGTATGGGCATTATGAGTTTGTAGTGGTACCATTTGGTCTCACAAATGCGCCAGCTACATTTATGTGCCTTATGAATAGTGTCTTCAGCGGGTATTTGGACAAGTTTGTTCTCATTTTCCTTGATGACATTCTTGTTTATTCTAAGAATGAGGAAGAGCATGAAGAGCATTTGAGATTGACATTGAAATTGCTCAGGGAGCATCAGTTGTATGCAAAACTAAGCAAGTGTGACTTCTATAGAGATAGAATTTAGTATTTGGGTCACATTATCTCAGAGGAGGGTATATCCGTGGACCCTGAAAAGATTGAAGCCATTATGAATTGGCCTACTCCAAGAAATGTGACAGATGTAAGATCTTTCATGGGACTTGCAGGATACTACAGGAGATTCATTGAGGGATTCTCCAGAGTTGCACATGCCATCACTTCTTTGCAAAAGAAGGGGATGAAGTTCAAATGGACATCGAGGTGTGAAGAAAGCTTCCAGAGGCTGAAGAGTCTTCTCACCAGTACACCAGTATTGAAGGTTGCAGATCCAGAGAAATATTTTGTGGTATGTACCGATGCATGTGGACAAGGGCTTGGAGGAGTCCTTATGCAGGACAACCACATGATATGTTATGAGTCAAGAAAGATGAAGGAGCATGAGATGAACTATGCCACTCATGATCTAGAGCTTGCAGCCATAGTACATTCCCTCAAGATGTGGAGGCATTACTTGATGGGCAGGATATTTTAGCTCATAACGGACCATTGTGGACTAAAGTATCTATTTGATCAGCCTACTCTGAATGCTAGGCAAGCAAGATGGCTAGAGTTTTTATGTGAGTTTGATTTTGAAATCAAGCACATAAAGGGAAAAGAAAATAAGGTAGCTGATGCACTCAACAGGAAGGTGCAGGAAATGCATGTGGCATTCCTTAGTATTTGAGGTAGCAGATTGTTAACCATGTTGCCAGAGATGAATTGTATGAGCAGGTAAAAGAAAAATTGCAACAACAAAGTCTTGAGAATAGGTATGAGGTATATGAAATGGAAGACAATGGACTTCTCACTTATAAAGGTAGAATTTATATTCCGAATGTAGCAGATTTGAGGAGAGTTGTCATGGACGAAATCCATCAAGCTCCGTATTCTGGTCACCTAGGATATCAGAAGACAATTGCTACAGCTAGGAGGCAGTACTTTTGGCCAGGTATGAAAAGGGATATGGCTAAGTACATTTCAAGGTGTATAAAATGTCAACAGGTAAAGGCTAAGCATCAACATCCAGCAGGTTCATTGCATCCTTTTCCAGTTCCGGAATGGAAATTGGAAGTTATTTCCATGGATTTTATTACAGGATTGCCGATGACTTGGAGACAACATGATTCCATCATGGTTGTGGTAGACAAGTTGACTAAGGAAACAGATTTTATACCGGTGAAGTCTACGCATCAGATGGATGACATTGCAAAGATATTCATGAAGGAGATTTTCAAGTTGCATGGATTTCCTAAGGCAATAGTCTCTGACAGAGATGTCAAGTTCACTTCCAACTTTTGGAAGGGGTTGTTTGCATATTTGGGTACAAAGCTAAACTTCTGCACTGCATACCATCCTCAGACAGATGGTTAGATGGAGAGAGTTAATCAGGTTCTTGAAGATATGCTCCGCATGTATGTGATGGACAAACCAACCAAGTGGGAAGATTACTTACACTTGGTAGATTTTGCTTATAACAATGGGCAGCAGGCATCCTTAGGGATGAGTCCGTATGAAGCTTTGTATGGAAGAAGGTGTAGGACACTAGTGACTTGGGATAATCCAGTGAACAAGATTGTGCTTGGACACAAATTGCTCAGGGAAATGGAGCAAGAGGTTGTAAAGATTAGGCAGAATCTAAAATCAGCCCAAGATAGACATAAAATCTATGCGGATAAGCATAGGGTGAACAGGGAGTTCAATGTTGGGGATCATGTTTACCTCAGAGTGAGGGCAAGGAAGAGTTCCTTGAATATTGGTAGTTGTGCCAAGTTGTCACCTAGATATTGTGGGCCATTTGAACTGCTTGAAAGAATAGGGCCAGTTGCATATAGACTTGCATTGCCTGCTAGCACTAGAGCTCATAATGTTTTTCATGTTTCTTTGCTTAAGAGATATGTACATGATCCTAACCATGTGATAAATTGGGATGTGATTCAGGTGGAACCCGAGGGAGAGTTCCGAATCGAGCCAATGCGCATCCTCGACAGGAAGGTTACAATGCTCTGGAACTGATCCATAGGCCAGGTAAAGGTGCAATGGGAGCACTTCAGACCTGAAGAGGCTACATGGGAGCTGGAGGATGCCATGCGATTGGCACATCCATTTTTGTTCAATTTTACGGAACACTGAGGTGATGCCAGTGTAACATTTTGTTCAAATTTTGCAAAGCACTGAGGACAGTGCTATTGAAGGGGGAGGGGAATGTCACATCCCCGGTTTTGACCCCGTTGCATTAGATGTATATACTGTAATGATCATGGTGTGGAGCTAAAGGCCAAGGCCCCACCATTGATCGGTTATGCTATGTTTTGGATTTAGACTTGTCACCGATGGTATATCGGGTTATGCAGCATATATTATGTTTATCATCATGTAAATATGCATCTATAATTAATTAAATGAACCCGACCAGCTACGATCGCGGAAACTAAAATGAGAAAGGGGCATGATTTTCACAAGGATAAGGATGTGGGGGAATTTGTCAAACCTTGGCCAATGGGGTAAAAATCCATGTGTCACCTTTCTTTGTTTACCCAACCACCTCCATTGAAGAATGACTGCTGGTGGTTGAGGCATTTATGGTCTTTGGGAGTGGGGTGGCAGGACTGTCAGTCCTCACCCACACGCACACTCCACCAGCAAGAAACACTCATGCACTCTCTCCACTGTGCATTACCTCCACAGTCTGTTTCCTCCTCACGGTTGTTCATCCACACGCAGACATTCCACTCTCCACAACAGTGTTGGAATGTTGGTGCACTCCAATCCACGTCCTCTCCATTGTCTGTTCCTCCACGCACAAGCTGGGAGCTGTTCGTCCTCACGCAGGTACTGTTGTCTGCTCGTTACCTTCACGCGCAGGAGTCCACCCATTTCACGCTCAGTTTGGAAGTCAGTATTTTTCTCTTCCTCTGCGTGGTTTATGTATGTATTACCGGTGACTTCGTTGCCCAAGGGGGAGCCGTTGTTTTCCCCTGTTGTGAGCTGCGCTCACTGATAAGCTTCGGAGCTGTGGTCTTCCCCATGCCAGGAACTTAGTTGTCTTTCCATTTTTGGACTGTGTAAGTTCCATGGTGACTTCCCTGTTCAGATTGGGTCACTGATTTTCCCCACGTGGTTGGTTGTGTTTTCCGTGGTTGTCTTTATATTTTGGGGACTGTTGTAAATTCGCTTGAGAGTCATTTTGGCCACGATAGGGCCAAGAATGACTCCGGAATTGTCTTCCCTGTCTTAAGCTGTATCAGTTGATTGATTGCCTGAGTGCAATGGTTGGTCTTCGGACTGTGTAGGGAGAAGGGATGGGGGCTTAGTTTTGCTTGACAAACCTGGTGGCTGGAAACCACTCAGACAGAGCTAGAGGGCTAGCTTTCTTCTCCACAACCCCTGAATAGCACTAGAAGGGAATGCAGGGCCTGAGGGACTGTGTAGCAGAGAAGGGACTGATTCCTTGTGTTGGGTGTGTGTGGGTGTTTTAGAAGCCAGGCTAGTTCTGGTGTAGGTGTTCTTAGCTCTGCAATGAGCTCACCAGCTTAGCATTGAGCCTTTCCCAATCCCCTTGATGGCCTGATAAACCCAACTGTGTTGGCTTGGCTATGTTTTACGTATCCTTGGCTATGTGTCAGTCTGCTAGTTCCCTTATTCCTTGGAGAATCATGCCCAGCTTGGGGGTGGCAGCGCTGCTGAGAGATTAAGGAGCACACTGGCCTATGGTTGGGTGGAACGTTGCAGCGACGTAGCTGGTTGCGGACCGAGCTCTTCATAAGATAAGTGATCTTGTGCATTTTACTTCTGCAACTATAATTTTTGTTAATGAAAATGATGAACATGTTAAATGAATGCTTGTGTGAATGCACGTTAATTCCGCTGTGCAAGATAAATAACAATAGTTGTGCATGATAAAAAATTGCATTGGTGCATGTTTTACTCAATGTATTTCCTTTCAGCATTCTGTTTCAGTCATTTTGTGCATGCATATGTTCATGGGGCTCTAAGCCCGGATGGTTAACGCCATGGTGGTCGCGTCCTCTTCGTCGGTCGGAGGGACGAGGACATGACAATTGGTGAGAGATATGTGGAGGATTTGAAGGGATCATATGTTGTAATAATAGGAAAGTAGTTGAGTGAATAGTGGATCTCTCATTATGAGATGGTTATTTCCTTCATGTATAAAAGAGAGTGCTCTCGCTTCATTTCAATAATCTTAAAGGGGATATTATCTTAGAATATTTTAGATCTTAGAGAATTGTAGATTGTAGAAGTTAGTCTTGACTTTGTAATGTGGAGAAGGGAATTCTTAGATTTTGTTCATAATATTGGTTTTGATACTTTCATGATTTGTCATTGATTCTTGTAATGTAAATTAAGATTGCTTGATTGTTAATGTGATCTCACATGTGTTATCTTGTTTCTCTTCATATGTTGTCTTTCTTTTATGCAATTTACTTTCAGCCATGTGTTTCATCTTCTAGCATTAGATTAGCAGTTGTTTGTTTCAGCTTAAGGGGGGTTAGATTAGATTAGTCTTAGTTTCACAGGGGGTTAGATTAGCTTAATTTCCCTTCAGCTCTGCATATACTTTGCATGTGCTTCGTAAGCCTACGAAGCTCGGATTAACAAATTAAATGGCTGGGCAATTACTACAACAGAAATAAAACGACATTAGTTTGGCCCAACAAGGAGCTCACTTTGTCAATCAAATTATTAAAGTGATGATTGAGGAATTTCATATTCAACACAAGAAAAGTACTCCATATCAACCATAAGAGAATGGAGTAGCCGAGGCATTTAACAAGATACTGGAAAACAAGCTGATGAAGGTATGCAATGCAAATCACGACGATTGGGATTTGAAAATCCCTGCGATATTATGGGATTACAAAATTCCATGTAAAATATTGACGGGAAAAACACCATTCAAGTTAGTTTATGGCCAAGAAGCGGTGATGCGGATGGAATATATTGTTCCTAGTCTACGCATAACCGCAACATCCAACATAACAAATGAAGGAGCGGTTGAGAAAATATTGGCGATGTTGTCATAGCTAGAATATGATCAGCTCATCGCATGCTTTCACCAACAAGTAGAGAAGTATCGACAAAAGGCATGGCACGATTGCCATGTAAAGGAGAAACACTTCCATCATGGACATATGGTTCTCTACAATAAGTTTGTGAAGCACCCAGGTAAGCTGCATATGCACTAGTAAGGTCCCTATGTTATTCACTTCATTACCAACGATGGTGCAATACAATTGCAATAGTTACACAAAGAACTGTTACTAAAACTAGTGAATGGAAGCCGACTAAATCCCTATCGGGACGTCGAGGCTCGACACCACTAATGACTTCCGTGAAGGAAAATTTCAGAAGGAAAATTTTTCAATAAATGATTGAGGAATAAGAAAATGGGAATCAAATCAAACTTTGAAGCTTGGAGACATCATACGAGGTGCGAAATGGTCAAATCAGACAATAAATGCACTAATTAAACCAAGCAGGCGATGATGGAAGTGGGAAAGATGTGCATTTATGGATGAATGAGGTCATTATATTTGCAAAATCAATGTGATATTTGGTCAATCTTTGAGGGATTTGTCAATGATGCTCCAAATCATTTGCATGGGAGGATCGGAGGATATAAAGCAAACCAAAGGGCATGGTTTGATTCATTGCGCCAGTAGAGAAGACGAGCTAGAGCAGATAGGTAGCATAAGAGAAAAGTGAAGAGTGAGGAAGAAGCAAAGGAGTATAGAAACCATGGCACAATTAATTTCAAGCACCAGTACCTAAGGATCGTCACTAGCAAGAGTATCGATCATAGAAGAGAAGCCATAGATTTAGTCTTGATCAGTGTGACCAACCAAAAAGAAAAGGAGCATGAATCATCACATCACCCCAAACTAAAGGATTAGTATAACTTAGATATCAACAAGGGAAGGTGAGGAGAATCAAAATCCAACCCATCATCAATGACAATGGAGGAGTCAACAATGTGGAAAGGATCAACGATTAACGATATCCCAAGTTATGTACCACTAAGGAAGGTAGGAGAACCGGTGGTACGCATAAGTAAAAATCAAAAGTATACAGTCAAGATGTCGACGACACCCAAGGGATTTCATGTGATGATGGATATCATCCCAAAGTTTCAGAAAATATGGTATAGAGACCATGGTATTTTGGTATACCCAGAATGCACAAGGAACACATATGAGTAGAGAACGCATGATGACAAGGGCCCAATCACTCGAGAACCGACACAATGGGCATTGGGACTAAAGTGGTCTAGGATGTTGTCAATTATCCACATGATGCACTTTGGGTGATCCACAAAGGTCAATGCATGTGTAAAACAACTGCTAGCATTTTTCCATGGTGGGTACCTATGGTTGGGGACCGAGGTCCCAATTACAGAATATATTATATCACCAATCACCGGCTTTTCCAAGGTAGGGATCGACCCATCCCAATACTTCATAAGGAAGGACAACAAGAAGAAATTGGAGGAAATATTGAAGAAGAAGTATGGCATTGTAAAGGACAAACAAGTGTATGTCATCAATAACATCAATGACTAGGTAGTAAGAATCAGAGCAAAGTTGGTGGTAGTGAAGGTAGTGCAGAAGAATAGGCTAAATTAGTGCATGTCTAGGGTTATCGCATGTGTAGAGCAGTGTGCAGCTGGCATACAAATGAACTGGTCTCTATTCTTGCTAATCAAACTGACAAAGGACATTGTGTTGGCGCAAGAGTAGGGAAAACCACTCACTTTCTCCTTGTTGCTAATACTGATTGAATTGGTTGGTTGGATGGAACCAACACACTAGAATAAGTTGGAGGTTGATGTTGTCAACATCTGTAGAAGAGAACGATATAAGAACTTATGGGCTCTCAACAACAAGGAAAGGCATATCGACAAAAACATCTAGTTTTAATTATAATTGGGTGCACTGTGGGATGCAGCAGTAAAGATGTTGTGACTCACAAAATAGTCCACAAATAAGTAGAGGAGGATTTCATGATTAGAAATAGGACCCCATGCCATCCACATTCAGGCATGACTTGATGCAAAAAACTAGTGGCTCACGACCCAATTCAAGTTAACTAACATAAAGTTGGATGGCATCATCAACGAATGGCCATAAGAGTGGAAAGTTTCAGTTAGTGAAGAGGACCTGTCGGACACAAAAACTAGACCACCACCAGATATCTCGATCGATCAATATAAGCTGAAGGAGACAAAAGAGGAATTGTAAGAGAAATCATTTGAAACTTCGATAGAACCAGACTTGGAAAAACTAAAGGAAGAGGAGTGGGTAAAGCATTAGTTCGAATCAGGAGAAGGGAGAAGTACCGTGGGAATCTCTATTGAATAAGTAAACAAGGTAGTGGTTGAAATTACTGCAAAAACCAACAGGAATATCCAAGATAATGTAGCATACAATGGGGTATTTCCATTAGTTACAGGGTTGTTGTAGATGCTGACAAACACAATACTTGAGATGAGAGTACCACAGGAGGTTGTGCTAAAAAGAGCAGTCGAAGTACACCTAGGTAATAAAGTGTGATTAACACATATTATACCACAAGAAATAACAACAGGGAATGAGGACATTGTCATGGAGTTAAAGGAGTTCGATTTGATCTGTATAGACCTCAACGAACTTCTAATGCACATGCTTAGATGAGCTCAGCTAGTAGCAAGTGAAGAAATTAGGGACTAGGAGGTGATAGTCCATGATCAATTGGTCCGGTCAAGGCAACAGATAAAAAGAGCGGGAGAGGAACTTCAGCGTCTCAAGAAGGAAAGGGAAGAAATCACACAGGAAAAAGCAACAACATTTGATGACCAAAAGAGACTAGAAAGATAAATATCGATGGCTTGCAAGGAAATTACAGACATTACTATGGAAATGTTTGCAAAATAGAAAGTCTTATGACTAGGAAAATTGTTACTAACCTGACGAAATAAAACGAGGAGCTACAGGCTCAAGCGGTACCAATCACACTGTCAGAGTAGCTGGCGGAAAGAAGAGGAGTGATCGAAAACACCACAACCAAAATTGTGGAATGTGAAAAGGTACTTCAGGCAATACCTGAGGAACTCACTAAGTTTTGGGGTAGTTTGGTGCAAGATGAGTAGTTGTACCAATTGAAGGAACAACTTGGTGAAGCAGAGGTGCAACTAAAAACACTATGAGGATCACTCAAAGTGTCATGTCCCCAATTAAATAATTTCCAAATAAGACTATTTTCAAATAATGTTTCACTAACCTACTAGTTCCCTAAGTTGATATGGTGACATAAATTTTGTAATAATGGGTTAGGGGAACCAAAATAACTTTATTTTACCATATTCACATTTAAATGGGTCACATAAATTATAAATTCTAAGAAAATAAGGTGGCATGGGTTCATGAAGACACTTGGAATCTTGTGGAGCCTTTGGGTGACTAGATTCCCCGCACACTTGGCATGATATTCATCCAAATTCAAGCACATGGGTAATGTAATATTATTGAATGATTAGGTGGTGTAAAATATCATATAATGAGCCAAGGAATTTGAATTGGTAAAAGACAGTAACTCCCATGGAATAGGAGACTAGAAGACAAGGTGTGCCACTTGGAAGGAGATTCTATGCACCCTATGATAAAAAATGATGTAAGATTCTATGACAAGTATGAAAAATTCAGACATGATTGTTGACATATGGAAAATATGACACAAAAGGGATAAAAATATCCACCAATAGGTCTAATTTTGGAGTTATAGGCAACCATTCGAATTGGGGAAAGAATTGGAGCATGAAAAGGAAGACAAGTGCATGAGAGTTACTAAACCACTAAGATGACTTGGATGAATCCCATGGAGGTAAATTTGACCTTAGGAGACCTCATGAAATTAACAAAATGATTTCATGAGGAAGGAGAATATATTTTTTGTTGGTAATAACTCCCGATTCATTATTATTCCAATGCAAATGCCTATACTTATACAAATCACATGGCGGTTGGGTTTCACCTTCCGCTCAGCCTGTTTGGATTCCTACTATTTATTTATTTATTTATTTACATTATATAACCCTAACGGATTATATTCTAACAATCCCCCTCTTAATCCGAAGGGGTGTTCGTAAGTCCGAGCATGTTTCTGAACCTTTCAAACTTTTCTCGTCCAAGCGCTTTGGTGAAGATGTCTGCAACTTGATCATTTGTGGAACAATGACGAAGATGGACTGTCTTGGCTTCTACATGATGTCGAATCAAATGATACTTTGTGTTGATGTGTTTGGTTCGATCATGGAATCTAGGATTCTTAGCCAGCT
>LPNX011221978.1:144995-179869 GCA_001517045.1 Pseudotsuga menziesii
CCGAATCTCCACCAAGGACAGCAGGCTCCTCTGCAACTCTGGAAGATAGAGAATGTTCTTCAACAAGAAATCAGGGAATCCAGGCATCTTCAGTCGAATGGTGCCCATTCCCTTTGGTTTAATACTTGACTTATCTGCAAAGTAAACTATGCCATCTATTGTTTCATTCAATTCTTCAAAACAGTCTTTTCTAAATGTCATGTGTGATGTTGCACCAGTATCAAGCATCCAACAATATTTATAAGATGAAAGAGAAGTCATTTCATTAAATCCAAGATTACAATGTGCAACAATACAAGAATCAGAAGTTTTACTAGCATCTTGGTCATCTTTCTTCTGGTTGTGCTTGTCTTTGATGGAATCCCATGAAGCCCAACACTGATCTGATGTGTACCCAGTCTTTCCGTAACGCTTGCACTGCAAGTCTGATCTTTTGCTTCTGCCCCCTCTCCCTCTGAAATTTCTTCTTCCTTGTCCTCTCTCTTTGCCGCAATCTCCCTTGGAAGGGTCTTTGGATTGGTCTTTTCCAGCTAGGGCAGCACCAATACTAGATGCCAAAGAGAGCATCTTTACAACTCTTAGTGTAATTTACAATAATGAACTTGATATGACAAAGAGAATGAGATAAAAGGAAAAACAATAACCTTGCAGGTCTACAGTCTCTACCAAGGTGATTTAAAATCTCAACTTCAGGTTTTAAAGATGATACAATGACAGAGAAAATATTACAACCAACAGTCAACAATTATCTCAGCTATTCAAAATTTTATGCAGTCAACATGATGGGCAGTCTCAGCAATCTTGTTTCACGTAGAATGTGATCACAACTTCAGTCTTCAAGTGGATGTTTGCAGCAATATTGTAAAAAAGGCATAATAATTACAAAAACACCAGCATTTTTGCAGCAATTTGACCCTTCAAATTCACAACTGATCCTCCACGCAGTCAGAGAATGGAAGCTACAACATATACACTTCAACAGAAGGTCATGTTTCTTCAGACATTCGGCGCCAGAGGTCTCAGTTACTCCATGCAAGGAATTAGGTCAAAAATAGGGTTTATGCACTTTCACCAAGCAATATAACAAATTCTTCAATCTATCAGTCAGTCTTCAATTGAAAATTTATATATGAGGCTGTCTATCACACAAAATTCCTGATAAGAAATAGATGAAGGGAAATCTAATGTATATAATCTTTGGCAAAAATGTATTAACACAGGCTCATACTACATGCAGGCTTATACAACACGTAGCACACCATTCATTCTACACGCAGCATTCATTCATGCTCATACTACACGCAGCACATAAAACTTAGAAAACTCCACGCATAGAAATTAGGGCATAAATGAGGTCACAGCATTCTTCTCCAACACATCAAAATAATATATACTCAACGCATATATTATTTCTCCAGCACATCAAAATATCAGTCTTCAATATAATATCCGTCTTCACCCTCCAACGCAGGCAGTCTGGCAGTCTAGAACTTACAACGTTCTCTCTTCAACAAAGCATACAATCACAGCTTCACGGCTCCATGGCTCATCTTCACGCTGGTAGCAATATTTCCAACGCAGAGGTAGAACGTCCATTGAACACTCAGCGCACAGCTTTCACCATTCACGTCGGGTTCACCATTCAACGCATTCTTCAGTCTTCAGACAGCATACTTCAATGCATTCTTCAGTCTTCAGCAAGCTTCAACGTTGATTGCAAGCAGCTCCAACGCAGGCTATCTCCAGTCCACGCTCAACGCAGGCTATCTCCAACTCTTCATCCGTGTGCCATCAGCATATATCAGTCACAATATATATAATATCAGTGTTCAACATATGCATTATATTAATCTCCAGCGCAGGCTACTTCAATGCAATATATATATGATACATATCAGTCTTCAAATTCATGAAATCGCAGCTCCAACCAGAATTAGGCTTTCATCTCAACGCCAGAATCTACAGCGCGTGAATACATCACCGTGCTTCATCTTCTCCAGGAATGGGATCACAAAAAATGTGGGATCACAAAAGAGAGAGAGATACACGAACTAGGGTTAATTTAGGGTTTTATGCAGTCTCTTCTCCAACAATATGGACTTAGCAGATAATTCAAATCGCAGCAGAGGCAAAAAATATGGTTGTTTTCGCTACGCACCAGTCTTGAATATTCAAAATATATTCAATGCAATATTCAACACATTTCAGTACCTAGAAAGTCTCCACAGGGCGGAACTCCAATGCAGGATGCAGATATATATGATATATCAGTCACACTATAATCTCAACGCAGATATCTATCAACAATATTACTCTCACCACCACGCAGCTGTCTTCACATAGATATTCAACAACTACAGATCGCAGAGGATAGGAGAGGTGGCCCACAAAAAAATTAGGGTTAGGTATACCACAATCTTTCTAGCAGAGAATAAACTCAGGCAGATGGAGTAACGCATACACTGCATGCGACTCGACTGGCAGACTGATGGAGCAGTCTGGCAATGGACTGGCAAGCAGAATGCCAGGAATGGGTAGACTGGCAACAAGCAGGAGTTATGGCAGCACTCTGATACCACTTGTTGGTAATAACTCCCGATTCATTATTATTCCAATGCAAATGCCTATATTTATACAAATCACATGGCGGTTGGGTTTCACCTTCCGCTAAGCCTGTTTGGCTTCCTACTATTTATTTATTTATTTATTTACATTATATAACCCTAACGGATTATATTCTAACATTTTTTATCATTTTTTAATTGTCCCTTGTAATTTTGGAGAGATTTCGCTTGTCCATTGCACGATGAGTGTTCACTCTCCCTGCTTGTGAACCAATTTCGAGGGAGTTGGATTCCTTTCCAAGTTGGTTGAGGGAGAGGAAATTCAGACCTCTCATGGGAGATTAATTAAGGAGTTTTATTTTCATGTTTAAGTCCCATATAGTCTAATTCTCATCTATCTCCCTATTCTTTCATTCCTTCTTCTCCATTCCCCCACACTCTCATTTGATGACGCACTTGTTGGAGTGGTGCTTGCGCTATGCTGAGTATATTTGATGCCAAAAATTTGATACATTATTAATGGCTCTTTAATATAATATAAATATGATATTTAAATATAAATATCAGAAATACATGTATGAAAGTATTTCATTCCCCATGCTCTTGAATAACTAGTTTTCATGGATTTGGCTTCAATCTTGAAGTGGTTTTATATCATATTTGTATGAGGAATTTTATATGAGTTTTATGATGTTGGGGAAGCCATATATTATTTAATACTATGTACTTTAATTTCCATATTTTATTCATATAGAAATCCAAGAAACTCCTGTCTGAAAATCTTGCATTATCATGCCATTGTATAACTAGTTTTCATGGATTTTGGCTTCAGTCTTGAAGTAGTTTTATACCAAATTTGTATCGGTGATATTTTATGAGTTGGATGATGTTGGGAAAGCCATAAAATATGTATTAATCTGTAATTTCATTTCCTTATTCTTCCATGGCTCGAAATCCAATAAACTTATGTTTGAAAATCTTGCATTCCCATGCCATTAGGTCACTAGTTTCCATGACTTTGGCTTCAATCTTGAAGGAGTCTTGTATCATATTTATATGAGGGATGTTATCTGATTTTAATGATTTTGTGAAATCCATATATGATGTGTGACTCTATAATTTTATATACCTATTCTCTTTGGGTCAAAATCCAAGAAATCCATATGTGAAACTCTTGCAATTCCATGCTACTAATTCACTAGTTTTCATGTATTTGAATCCCATACTGAATGATTTGTATACCATACTTGTATGAATGGATTTCTATGGTGTTTAATAATGTTTGGGAATCAATTTTTATTCTGTATATGGTAACTATATATCACATCCTTATCTGAACCTTTAACTCTACCTTTCATATGTCAAAATCGAGCTAGTCATGCAATTTCCCCATAAGGAATCTCACTGAAAGTTATCAAACAAATGTGGAAATATATAACTAGTTTTCAGAACTAATAACCATGTTTAATTAAAGTATATGAGTTATTATATCAGTCCCCATACTCTTCTTACAAAAATGGGAGGTTCATACATGAGTTTGGAATTTCATTTGACCTACACCCTAGGGGGGATTTCATCACAATTTCTTTGTATTTTTTGTCCTTTTTGTCATCATCCCTAAACAAGGTTGTAGAGGTATAAAGTAAGATAAAAAGTATCTATAAAAAAACTTTGGATTTTTTAATACTCACCATACCATATCCTTTCAAATTCAATACTATTTGGTGAAAGTTAGAACCCTCTAGAGTCATGACTAGTTAAGCTTGAATTTTTCCCAATTTGTGTATTTCTCCAAAATTTCCTAAAAAGGGACATTAAACAAAGCGATGCATCCATTTTCACAAGTGGTCAAAGTTGTGAAACTCAAATAATTGCAATAGTGTGTCATCAAGGCATGTACAAGGAACCAGAGGAGGTCGACATAAATGGACTCAATTGCAAGGTGCAACAGAGAAAATGGCATTCAAAGTCATGGAGGAAACTGCCAAGAAAAAATAAGATGCAAACAAAGTGCAATAGATGATTAAATACTAGCCAATGGAGTAGGAAGTGGAGTAGTGCGCAACACTCAAAAAGAAGGTGAAGAAGCAGCCGATCAAGTTAAACCTGAATATGATGCATTCAAGACCAAGCTGATTGGTAAAGTGCACCTTTTTTTAATGGCTTAATAATCCTATAAGTAGAGTTAGAACTATAGTCATTAAGTTAGGAAGGAATTGAAGAATCATCAGCTTTTGTAATCAATTATTATCTACGGATCTAGTTCGGAGTAATGAATGTATTTTTTGGTCTGAGGCTAATCGACCAAGAGATGTTCTATATTTTTGTGATGTATTTTTGGGATTGATGATATGAAGATTTTTTTGGTGACATGATTCTATCTATTATTTGCATTTTCGTATGATATGGTTAATGAAGAGAATACTTTAATGATACCACCTCTTTGTTTTCATGGTTAAATCTAAGTGATGCAAAGCCTTGCAGGATCCATTTGTTTGTTGTATGTCGATGTATTTGCATTAGGAATATGAGTCTAAGTGATGATGATAATGTGTCTTTGTCGAACTATTTCTAAGTAAGCGTGAATGAGTTGATCTGAGTTGAACCCTGGATTTATGTTCAATGTTGTGATAGAATAACCAATAGAGAAAAAGTCCTCTTCCCTCTTTGGAAACTTGGTTCCTGCAACCCTCCCTCAAACATCTCAGGTGAGACTACACCTACCCGCAAGTGTTGTTGGATAGGGTAAAAACTATCCAAGTTGATGTTTAGGGATTTTGCGTTATTTGGTTTTGATAGATCGATGGATTGAACCCCTGTCAAAATTATAGTGTCAACATCGACTAATTCTTCAAGGTAGTTTTGGCGTGTGCGTCAGATATACCATTTTTTGATTTCAGAATATTAATGCCAAGGTGGGACAACCGAGAATTGAAAATACTCAGACATTGAGCCTCGAGGAAAAAATTAACTAATGAAAAAATTATAATATGACTTATGAGGTCTTAGGTTTATATTAAACTAATGAACGTTGGCATTAGCATGTCATTGTTAGAATATTAAAAATCCATCTTCTACTTAGGATATGGTTATTGTTCATTTTGATTAATTTCCTAAGTGCTAGATTAGTTAGTTGGACACCATGTGATACCTTTGGTCAACATTTTCCATGATTATCCATAGGAGAACACTTAGAGAGATCTTGGATAGATTTTTTTTTCTTTTCAGACTATCCTAAAATAGAAAAAGTGCACTTCCTACTTTTTTTTCCTTCTTTGTCCAACCTTTTCTTCTTTTCAATGGAAAAGGGTAAAGCTTGTCACATGGAAATCGCCTCCTTTTTTTCCAACACATCCTCCATGATTTTCTCTCCAAAATAAATTATTTGAATTATTTTCCATTACTCATTAGCTGACCATCCTTCTTTGGATAATTCGTGAAGTCCTTCACATATTAGGAAAGTTTTTTTTTTACACCTTCGGGTTTTTTTTTCTTTAAAGTAAGCATGCTTTTGTGAGAAATTCTAATGCTATCCGTGAAAAATATGCAATACAATTTCATTGTGTGCATCAAATCAATGTCTGATTTGAAGTGGTTTTCTAGTTTTGCTCTATAATTTTTGTGAGAATAATTCTTCATTTCACAAATCATTATGCGCATTAATTTTCATAGTTTGGTGGGGGGGTATTAATATAAACAAGCTTACGACTTTAGAGGTACAAGGGAATTGAAAATGTTTGCATCGAAATGCCAACAAGCAAATTACAAGGAAGAAATAGCTTTTCGACTTTCGACACGAGATTTATAGGAATAGGGACTTCAACATCAGAACATTGAAAAAATTTAATATGGATATGTTGACATCGTGACTTTCGAGTCCCAATTTTTTTTGGATAAATATAGGTATTAGGAAATCATGAACATCAAAAAACAATTAATTCACTGCATAATTTATTTTAGATTAACTCCAAGGAAATCATAATGGAAAAATAGGTAAAATTAACTCCAAAATAAAGTAGTAAAAATTCTTCAAAAATAAACTAAGGAATTGAAATATAAAAATGGTCTCCCATCTTTATGTGACAAATATGGGATCATTATGGATACAAGAAGTTGATACTTACTTGAAAGAACTAGTTATCTCTATTTGGTCGACAACAATGCATAAGTTTTATGAATATTTTTCAAAATTTAGAACTTATGACATACTTGATCTACCACTTGTAGAAAAGAAATTTATGATCTTCTTAGAAAATATTTCCAAGTTTATAAATAGATAATCATATTTATTGGAATTCCTAGTTCATCATCTTAAAAAACAAATAAAGTATAAGAAAGGGATTAGAACATCAAAGAATTACCTCTTCTAGGAATCATCAAGACCGTAGAATTAGTGAACATGGTTCCAAGTTGCATTAAATATAGAGTCCCAATATAACAAGAATTGGCACCACTACTTCCAGTAGGGATCCATAGCCTTGATAGGGTTTTGTTTTAACCCAACCTTAGTTGCTTTGATCCCATCCACTAGGTATAGATGCAAATCTTTGAATCTTCTTTTAATGATAAATAAAACTTTATGAATATGAACTAAATTCCATTGTCCTGGACTGGTAACCATCTAATGATAGTGTCATTCACAAATACTTATGAAAGAAAACAAGCCAACTCATGATGAGACCTCTTATCTCTCAACCTTGCGCCTGGGAGCTATTATCGTGGCTTGGTGACCAGATAATGGTAATGTCGATTCCATAATAATTCATGATCATGATAGGTTGACTCATAATGAGACCCCATATCCTTCAGTTAACCTCTTAGGCTCTATCTTTTAAATATGAAAAGGTAGGACTATGGTTATTGTCAACCCTGTAAAAGGTTATCCAATGGATGGGGACGCATGACTAGAAATCCTTAAGAGAAAGGGATGATCTAAAGGATATTATTTTTTACAACTTGTTACCACATATTACCCATCTAATGTCAAGGGGATTCCTTTCAGAGAAAATTCAATATTTACATGATTCCAATCCAAATTAAATTTTGCTTAAAATGAGAAATGGCCTCTATAAGTTTGATAATTGATAACTTGGTAAATATATTCATAATTCCATGAGAATAATTATCTATAAATGGAAAACATGAGCTTAACCGTATTCCTAATTATAACCACTAAAACTTTTATGTACATTGTTGACCTCTCAGAGAAGTAATAATAATGATCTAGTGAGACTAAATTGCAACCACTTTATTTAAATAAAAATTAAAGGTGTGAATGAGAAAAAAAACCAAATCAAATGAAGAAAATCAAAACAAACACATAACACTATGTACAAGCCTAGTCAAACTGATTAAGAAAAATATTTTTTCAAAATCTAAGCATTCATTGGATAAGTTTTAGGAAGACCTTCCAGTGCCTGCAATAGAAATGTAACAGGGCCACGATTTTTCTAAAATAGTGAACATCCCTAACCAAATATGTAGGAACTTTGTGTGTTCACCGTTATCCTCGTGGTCTTTATCCTCATCAAACCAATGTTTGGCAAGTTGTTGATGTTGATAGAGCTTGTTTTTAGACTTCTCTTATTCTATGTTCTAGAGCAAAGTAGACATCCTACTAGACAGATAGAAACAATTGCAACAAAAGTAAAGCAAGATTAGGGGAAAATATGGATTTTTATTTTTTTAAACAAGATAAAATGGTGAATTCCTAATGGAAGCGTTAGAGGTTACCCTTTTTTCCCACAAGGCATTGAAAAGTTGGGTGTTCCAATTTATGTGATGACTATGTATGGTTCTCTTAAGGATCTTTATTAAGTTCTTATTAGTAGATTCAACCAAGTAATTTCCTTGAGGGTAGTAGTTGGCTGAATATTTTATCTTTATGCATTTTTCTAATCCATTCCGAGTAAGAGTAAGATCTAGGAATATTAGTTTCAAGGAATGAGACCACCTAGTTTGTGATGACCACTGAGAGTAGAACCATCTTGTAAAATAGTATGTAGTAGTAAGAATATATTTGTGTTGCTGAGAAAAGGGATGGTTAATTGGAGCAATATTTTCCAAGACCCACTGCTATAAAGGAGTGTCCATGGTCACTGGATGGAGCATAACAACAGCTTTCCTAAATTATGAGATATGGTGTGTCCTACAAAATGATCATTGTTGTAATCTATGAGCCAATCGACCAAATTTATCATGGATATAAAATGACTCAATAACCAATTTACAGCATCAACCTCGATTTAACATAGCTCGTCGACCAAATGTAATATCAACGACATAGAAACTATTCGACAACCAACCACAATATGACTACCATCAAGTATGAAATCAAGATAGGTTTTTAAACAATATAACATGCCAATTGAATCTTAGTACTGCAAGTGCACGAATGAGACAACAGGTTGGTGGATAGATCCATAGCTTATACTTAGTCAGCATTGAGGCTGCATGAAGTAGAAAACATAAACTTCATTGTATGCACTGGTTGACGACCGACTTCACCAGTCAGTTATAGTCGACTACCCCAGTCGAACCGAGACAACTGGATTCTAACTATCAAGATGTAGTCATTGACTGTACCATTTCCTAGTTATATAGTGTACTTCAACTATCAATGGATGCCATCACTTGACTAGTCAAGTAATAGTTTGATCAGGCTATCCATAGAGCTTCTGTATATTGGTTGACGATGCTTACAACTGATGAAGATCTTGATCACTGAATTGACTGGTGTATTCATACTTGATAACAGAGAGATTTTTCTACTAAGGCACTAAAATTGTCTTCAATACCAGGTATATGGCATACACGCAATCATGGGATATTCATATAATAACGAAAATATTATGAGGACGTGAATATAGTAGACGAATAACACTAGATGTCTTGGGCGGTTAGTAGAGATAACTGACGCTAGTTCTCAATATATATGATTTTACCAGTGTACGTGACACTACAATTCCCAAATCAATTAAGAATAGAACTACAGAGTCTCTTGTAATCTCTAGTGTCAACAAATCCGGTTGACGAAGACTCTTGTTGCGTGATACTTTGATCAACCATGGAAGCAGTCAATACATGGTTGACCTGTATCTGTCGATGAGGAAGACTTAGTATTAAGTTGGCACATATCTCTTGAAATTTCTTCTGAGCAATAAGTCGACACGTTCCTTCTGAAGTTGATGGATACTTAGGTCAAGCCGCCCGTCAAAATTCAGAAGACTTCTCTAACTAATGGACATATAAGTTTACGCGCAACAAAACTTGATATTAACAAAATCAACTATCAAAAAGTAATGCCCAAAATTTATGGACAATAAGCTATGTGTTTCACAGTTAGTTGTCTCGCCCTTTCTATGTAATATGAAGAAGAATTTGTGGCTTTATAAGCGAACACGAATGATAAGTTGAGCATATTTCTTGCAATAATTTCGAAGTAAAAACAATAGGGGCTTCAATCGATAAATGTTGTTTAATTCAAACAAGCAATCAAATCTATGGACACTAAAAAAAATTTGCAATGACAATCTGGCTAATGTCACCAAAATTACACATAAAGTGTCTTATCTTTATTCTACGCAACAATCATTACTCTTTTCTTATAGGAAGATGAAGTGTGGTCCTCCTTGTCTAACAAAGACTTGAAGTGTGGTTAATGAACCAATATGAAATGGGAAGAAAAATTGCCCCTTGAGGGAAGGAGGAAATGGAGCTTAGAGATGCTTGGAAATGGAAGAGGGTGAGAAAAATGAGAGCTCAAGCACAATTCCTGCAACATAAATTTGCTTCCAAATTTTCTTACAAATAACATTCCCATGGCCTTCTTTTATAGGGAAAGAAGAGGCTAAGAAATGACAAGATCACAATGTGAAACCATTGACTCATGGTTTGATATCCCAAGTAGAACAAGAGGCCATTTTAGGAAACCAAGTGTGTGGGAGGCCTGTTACCACCTAAGTTGTACTTAGTGGTTTTTTATCGAGTGAGCCTGGTGAACCGGACAAAGATGATTTGTTCGGACTTAAGAAGACCTTCATAATTGCTTCTAGAAAGTGCTTGTTGTACTATATCACATGTTCATACCCTGCAGGGGAGTTGTAATAAAATGATCTAGCATGGTAGTGTCTGTAAAAGACTCGGTCTCCTAGACTTACTTGCCAATTCGATCAACCAAGGGTGTTTTTTCCCTTGGTTATTATTGGTTGTTGAATAAACGACTGATAATTTCTGAGTTTTTCACCAAACTCCTCCAAAGTTGGGGTGGTCAGATTGACATTTAGGCCTATTGAGGTTACTAGGGTCTGTGTGTCAATATATAAACATGCTAGGAATTATGGTCGAGTCATATGAACATTTCTAAGTCCCCCTAGGTTTTAATTTTTTTTTAAGTTTTAATTTTTCCAAAAACTTAGGCTATTTTTTTATAGTCTAAATAGAAAAATTGGTTTTGTAATAAAAGTGGGCTCAAAAATTAGTTTCAGTCATGGGGGTGCTCATTTTCTAACTCAGAGCACCCGGTAAACTCATAAACCCACTTTTCCTAAGTTTTGAGTGATTTTCCCATCACTCAAGTCAGAAAACCCTAAAAAACAAATATTGAGTATTTTAATTGATAAATTAATTAAATAATGGAGAAAATCCAAATTCCTAAATCAGTGGGATTTGCTGTGATTTGACTGAAATCAGTCTCATCCGCTTTGGATTTACTAGAGCTGAACATGCCTTGATTGAAGGAGTTGATCTGGGTTGAAGAGGGAGTGCACCACAGCATGCATCCTTGGGATTTGTGCCCTCTCTCTCTCCTCTACACGTGTGGGTTCATTTGGATGTGGTTTGGTTGATGTTTCAATTAACTGGTTGATGTGTCAGTCCAATCAGCATTCTGATTGTCAGTTACACTCAGTCAGACTCATACCAGACTCAGTTAGACTCAGATCAAGCTCGGCTTGACTCCTCATACAGCTGCAGTCCCTCTCTCCTTGGGAATTGCACCCCCTCTAGGCTAGGGTTTCAATTTTTGCTATAAATAAAGCACAGTTTCCTCCTTTCCAAGCTAGTTAGAGTTGGATTGAAGAGTTGTTGCTATTGTAATTCTGCTATATTTTCATTGTGAATAAAGAATATTTGGATACTATACCGTGTAGTGCATGTGTTTGTGTGGATTCCCAGCGTTATGTTCCTAATGTGGTAACTGCAAATTTTTTCCAATTTTTGTGCTACTTTGTATTCTGGCTTCAAGGATTCAATTGAATCAAGTAAGGGTGTAAACTAGGCAAGCTTGTGTGATTTAGTTACAGGTTCCCGATCGGATGAAGGTGTAGATCAAGATTGATGCCATTCCTTCTCAAATAAGCTCAAGACTCTGTCCCTCGGCACTCCACAAAAGGGCCTCCTTTCAGCTTGTTTCATTCAAGCAACAAACCAACCTTCTCTCCTCTTACTCTCCTTTTAAAAAATTAAATCTTCTTGGTTACTTTGTTTATGCATGAGCTTCTACTTTATCATATGCAAAATATCTCATTAGATCTCGTACATAAGTATTCAAAAAGTTAGATCTTCGTTTTTCAAAAAATTTCCATAAGCATTCTAGATCTAGCTTTAGGGAAATCGTTTTTTTTTGCGTGGCATTTTAAAGAAAATATGTAGCTTCCATGCATTAGATTTCTCTTTTGTAATTTAAAAGATAAATCCAGCAATCAGTGCACATCATATTGGTTGCCCAAAAGGAAAGCCAAGATCCCAAGGAAAGTTTGCTTTACTTGGTTCCTTTTTTCACCTTTTTTTAACTAGTTTTAACTTAGTTGTTTTCGGTTAAAAGTGTGTTGACCCAAAGGTACTCTCAAAGTGATTTTGGGAATATTTAAGTTTAATAATCTTGCTGGCATTTAGCAGGTATAACAGAAAAGAGGAGGCGGTGATGTCCAAAAAGTGACTTTTGGGCCATCTGGAAACCCCCAAGGGTCTCCCCTTTTTCCGAAATCTTTAATTTTTTCACTTTGTAAGATCTTGGGTTCATTATGTATAATAAAAAAGAGGCATTATATCATTTTCATGATATTTTAACCACTGGTAATTAAAAATAATCTCTAATTGGCTCTTTCGAGCCCATTCCCCATCCCCCCTAGGGGGATGCGCGTCATTTTTTCCTTTTTTGCATTTTTCCTATTTTTTGCTCTAGATTAGTTTTATTTATGAAAAATAATGTAATTTGATTACTTCCATCATATCTTCCATATTATAAATTCAAAGTAACTTTAATACTTACCCCACGAATCCCTATTGAACCGAAAGGTGAAAGAGGATCATGGTAGATTTAATTAGAGAACCTGTGGTTTGTTTTATTTTTGCTAATTCATTATTCACTATTGATTTTTGCAAGCAATCAATTAAAATAAACCCCCTCCTTGATTCCCCGATTGAGGTCCACTTGGACCGAAAGAGGTTCCTAGAGGGTTTTCTTTCTAATAAAAGCACATCGATTAAAATTTACTAAAAATTACAAAGACTCCTCTGTGTGTGCTCTGTATTTTGGCTGCGGTTTGTCTGATCAGTCAAGATGCATCAAAAGCAATGTGAGTGACTAGATTAATTAGGTTTCACTTTCCCCAATTAACCACCATCAGGAGAAAATCCAATGCCTCAAACAAACTGTAAGTGGTGGCAAAATACCCAAAGGAGTGGGAACAAATAGAAAGTGACCTCAAGGCGCTGATCTCTATTACACCCTAATGGGTGTATTTTGAACACAATCTCCAAGACTCCATCCAGCCCACAAACACCTTGCGGGTAGCCATGAAGGTTTTATTTTTGGACATACTCCAAGTACCCCTTGGGTATATCTGGAGTCCCCCCTCGCCTAATTTAATCCACTCATTTTTTATATTAACTTAAAACGTGCCAAGAGACAATTGCAAAACATTCACTCCAAGTACATGCAAGCACATTTAATCATTTTGCGACTCCATTTTAAGGCACTAGTTATTGTTTTACTTCTTTCGATATATATATATTGTGTGTCAGCATTGTGCTTACTTGTGTTTATTTTTCATCTTGTTATCTGTGGTTCTCAATTGTTAATTTCAAACTCATAAGCAACTTATTCAATTTAATACCATCATACTAAAGTAATTAGCCTTAGTAACTCGTAGGGTCTACCCCCCTAGGCTTCATTAGGAGTTTTCTTAAACGGAGGAGTCAAGAACAAGGTGACAGCCTTGACTCGATACTTGCCCCCAAGGACACACCGAGTGGCTTGAATATTTTTGCCATGTCCCCCCCAAGTGTGTGAAATGCAGCAACCCTTTTTGGCGTCGTTGCTGGGGATAAATCTTTTTATTCCCGAGTACGACTTAGCTTAACTTTTTTCTAAACAACTAAAAACATTAAAAAAAATTGATTGATCTTGTCTTTAAAAAACATAAAAATTAAAACTCGATCCATCTGGCAACTCCATTGTCTAACATCCCTCCAAGAATTTCTACCCAAAGAAACCGCCAACAATTATTCAATCGTCTTCCTGATCTCGAAAGGTTTATTAGAGAAAGACTGAATAGGCAGACTTCTCGTAGAAACCTTGAAGATTTAGGAGACCAATCCCTCTCATATATCCATCACATATTTGTAGAGAGTCATATTCATCAATCTCAAGAAATGATGGAATTCTTCAAACCCCTTGACTTTTCTCAGAAAGCAGGTGCTCCCCATGCCATTCCAAATTATGCTATCAAGAAGCTCCCCATATTTCAGGGCAATAATGCCATCACTGCCAAGTCTCACCTTCCAAAGTTTGAAAAGCACCTGTTCAGTTATTGCAATGATGTTGCCCATGACCATGACGATGTCAAAATGAAGCTCTTTGCTTTATCCTTAGAAGATGATGCTAGAGAATGGTACCTCGACCTAGATGATAATTCATATAAAACTCTTAGTGATTTCCAAGATGGTTTTAGGAAGAAATGGGGAGAAAAGAAGGAACCAAGATATCTTCTTGTTGCCCTTCATAGCATAAATAATATGGAGAATGAAACCATGGATGAATTTAACACTAAATTCAGGCGTGCGGTTGGGAACCTTTCTAGAGACATCAAGCCAAAAGATGCCTCTATACGCATATCCTACATTGAAGCCTTCACCGGTGACTTAAGGTACCAGTTGAGAGATAAATAATCGGCTGATCTAAAAACTGCCTAGGAATTGGCCAAGAAAATATAAAAGAATATGCAATCTTCAGGTAAGTCCAACATTCCAGGTTACACTACGGGAAACACTTCCTACAACAAAGAGACCAAGGTTAAAGATGTTGAATCAGAAGAAAAGGGGACTTCTAAAGATCCCATGGAAAAGGTGGTGGACATGATAAAAAACTTGCTTACTAGTCAAAACCAACAAATGGCCAATCATGCTGCACAATTGAATCACCTACAGAATAGATTGATCACAATGGAAAGGAATAATGTACCTAGGAACTTTCAGCCCAAGCAAAATCAAATGTATCAGAAGAAATCCCCTCAGCAAGAGCCTAGGATTCCAAACGAGTTAGACTCAGCTAACATGGTAGAAGAAGTACTTCAATGGTGTAGATCTTGTGAACAATTCCACCAAGAAAGCACTTGTTATGCTGCAAATCAAGTCATGGAACATGGAATTCCCGAGGTCAGTAGTCAGGAAACAACTTCAAGCAATCATGATCATGTATACATGGTAGGCCAGACCTACCCTTTTTCAAACCATCATTGGCAGCAAGCCATAGATTACAGTTATGAGAAGGACCTCCTTTCCAACTTCTATGGTGAAATGCCTACTCCAGAAAAAACTCAGGAAATGAAGAAGGCTAGATTCAAGGGTGCAGTTTATCAAAGAAATGAGAAGTCTTCACTAGATAAATAGTACAAAACTAAGGTAACCACTCCTCCTCTCCCATATCCCCCTGTTATCCCAGAATCAAAGATTGACATGGGAGAATGGTTAAGTAGTGTTAAGGTTTCTGCTTATGCAACTGATATCCTTAAAATTCTTGGTCAAAAAGAAAAGTTGTTAAAATCCTTAGAGGATAGTCAAAATAAAACTCATGATGTTGTCAAAGAGGATCCTCTCCCTAATAATAATGCTATATTTGAATCCAAACATATTGAACCTATGGATATGCCTATAGTCCTCAACAGTGTTGATTTGAAAAGAGAAGACCACCCGCCTTTTTATGTCTCTCTCTTAGTTGATAACCTTCTCCTTCATAACCGCATGTTAGATTCAGGTGCTTCATCAAATGTCATGGAAAGAAAAGTAATGGAACCGCTAAATCTAAGGATCACCCAACCCTACCACAATGTTTGTGCAATGGATGCAAGAGAAGATGAAGTGGTAGGGATAATCTTAAATCTACGTGTTAAGTTGGCCAAGTATCCTGACATCGACATGTCAATGGATGTGGTAGTGATTGATGTGCCAGATAATTGGGGTATGTTGCTATCCAGAAAGTGGGCCGCACTTAGTGGGTACATTCAAATGGATTAGACATGTGCTACTATACCTACGTCAGAAAACACTAGGGTGATACTCCATAGAGAGAAGCTAAGGAAACAACATGTAGAAAACCCTAAAAAGATTGGAAATGAATTTGTGCATTGCACTGATAACTTTGGAAACTATGCTATCTTGTCAAATTTCATGGCCCCTATTAAGGAAACCATTAAATATGAAAATATAGATGAGGTTTGGAAAATGTACTTTGATGGGGCTTATTCCAACGCTGGAAAGGGTGTGGGCATCGTGATCATCTCTCCTTCAAATAAAGTCTGCAACTTTGCTTTCAGGTTAGAGTTTGAAGCATCAAACAATGTAGTTGAGTATGAGGCATTGCTTCTAGGGTTAGAAACCACTAAATACATGGGGGTAAAGATGTTGAACATAAAAGGTGATTCAGACTTAGTTGTCCTCCAAATTAAGAATCAATATCAGTACAAAAATGACAAACTAAGGAAGTATAGAAATGCCATATGGGACACCATGGAATGGTTTAATGCACTTAACATTCAAAATATCCCTAGGGAAATGAATGGGTTACCAGACAAGTTGGCAGTAGCAGCATCCACCCTCTAGCCTTTAGATGAAATGATTAATGGGAATGGAAAAATGGAAATTAATTTCAGACCTTCAATTCTAGATAATGTAGATCACTGGCAGGTGTTTAAAGATGATGAGCAACTCTTGAGATTCATCCATAATCTCCAATAGTTTGAAGGTTGCAAGATTAGTTATCAGCAGGAGCGTAAAGAGTATCGGGAATGGGAGGATAATGAAAGGAATTACATCCCGAGTAGCCTTATAGATTTTGAAAATCTGTTTGATCGACAAGATCGATCTAAAAACAAAAAAGAAGCAATAAAAATTGAGGATTATATGGAAATAAAAATAGGAACTAATAAAGACACCAAGTTAATAAAAATTGGAAAAGGTACTTCAGAAAAGGAAAGGAACAATTTGATTAACGTAATCAAAGAATATAGAGATGTGTTGGCCTTTATTTATGATGAGCTTAAAGCCTATCGGGAAGATGTGTTTCAACACACTATTTCCCTCACAGAAGAGGCTAAGGAGGTCAAACCTTTTCGACAAAAACTTAGGCAAATAAATCCTAAGTGGGACCAAATTGTGGAGAATGAGCTTCAGAAGATGTTAGCAGCAGGGATCATAGCACCTACAAGACATTCATCATGGTGCTCCAACTTAGTTGTTGTCAGAAATAATAATGGGTCAATTAGAATATGTATAGATTTTAGAAATCTGAATACATCATGCCTTAAAGATAATTACCCATTGCCTGACATGGAAACATTGCTTCAAAGAGTAACGGGATCAGGAATGATGTCCATGTTGGATGGCTTTTCTAGTTATAACCAAGTGTTGGTAAATAAAGAGGATCAACATAAAACTACATTCACCACACCTTGGGGCACCCATAAATATTTAAGAATTCCTTTTGGATTATTAAATGTTGGTGCCACCTTCCAAAGAGACATGGATTTTTCCTTCAAAGAACTTATAGGAAAAATAATCGAAATGTATCAATATGACTTAATTGTTTTCTCAAAATAAAGATCTGACCACATAAGTCATCTTAGGCAGTGTCGGAAATATGGTATTTCCTTAAACCTTGTGTTATCACTCCAGGAAACTCCTCTAGGTTGTAGCTCGAGGATGCCTGGTAACTTAAAGGTTTTTATGGTTTTCTAAGTGGATCAAGTCAGGTGACCTACAAGACCTCACACTCTCAAGACATGCATGAAACTCAATCAGGGATAAGGCTTCTAACTACCACTGTTCAGAGGTTTGATAATATGGTGTAGAGATGGAGAACTTATCTTGCTGGCAAATTCATACATAAAACAGATATATATATATGGCTAATCATAACAAGGAAAGTACTTATAATTAAAATCATCAATATGCAAATAGGATGACAGCTATCAGACATCAATTAACATGAATAAACCTGAATAACAAATTCAAGCATAAGCACAGAACAGACAATAAATGGAAGCTAAACATATGATAGCAAAAGAGCTTATATTAGGTCATGAGCAATATGAGAAGCTTGATAATAGTAATGGTCTATAGGCCCCCGAAGTTGAACCCTTTTAATAACATAAGTCTTAGGCTTTATAGCCTTTACAAAATAGTCAGATCCTGAAAAATTGGATCTGATTTACTAAAAATAGACATAATAATTGTTTTTTGCAAAATTAGGTTAAAAACCCTAAATTTAACTACTAGTCTGTCTAACTGTAAAACGCGTTCACTGTTTGCACTCTTTGATGACTGAATTGAGTACTGGGAATAAACTGCAACTGGTCCTTTGCCAAATAAGTCATTGTTTTCTAGACAGTTAGTGTTTGTGACCCTTTCTTCTTTTATGTAACTACAAAACTAGAGCATACCTTCCCTAATGTTGTTCTTCAGCGCATTACATCTTTATACTTCATCCATGAGCTAGTTATGTTCACCCAAAACCGGTCCTTTGTGCCAAAATTTGATCATGTGCCTCTTTCTGGTTTTAGTGGTTAAGGGATCAAAATGTTGAGTCTGTTAACTATCGAAAGCGCTACTTTCGGTGGCTAATGAACCGCTTCAACGTCCACCTAAGCCATTGAAAACCTTGTTTTGCAAACATTTTTTTTTAAGCAGCCTCCAAAATTATGCTTTTAAGTTCTGTTGCTTATCTTCTGAATTTTATTCAGCCTACTCAATGTTTGGAAGGTTAGCAGCAACCTAGCTTGATTCTGGATGTTGAAGGCTTACTGCTACTTTAGCCAGGGTTTCCAGTGTAAGATGAGTGTTGGGATTTGGTTTGGCATTCTTCACCTGCAGCCTCAAGAGTCTAATCATTCTATACAACCTATTGTTGTCCTTCATGTATCTTAGGTTTATTATTTTTAGGAAGATATACCTTCCTCTCATCTCTAGGAAAGAATTATGCAACTGCTTATTCCTCTTGGTCAATATATGATCCAGTGGATTATTCATCTTCAAAAATTACACTGATCCAATGTGGTACAATGGTTATTAATCTATGGTTCAAAGAACATAACATCACATGGTGCGTGGTTCGACATAACATCGCATGGTGCGCGGTTCGACATAACATCTCATGGTGCGCGGTTCGACATAACATCGCATGGTGTGCGGTTCGACATAACATCTCATGGTTTGAATGGTCAAGTCTTATGGTTAAGACTTGGCATCTGGCGATTTGTGCACCATCAAGAGGTAATATAAAATGGGTTGTAACATGCTCGCGTAGTTAGTTGGCAACGTTCTGGCGGTCTTGCGCACCGTCAAGGGGGAACCTCAAATGGTTCGTGAAAAACCCGCGCAGACAAGTGTATACCCTCTAGCAGTCTTGTGCATGATTAAATGGCACTATTCTGGTGGTTAGATGAGGGTGCACGGTCACGTTTGCTACGACAGTGAATCAGCTATATAGCGAAGTTCACATATGAAGCAGTTATATGCTGCGACATTTGAGAAGTTTAGTTGTATGTTGCGACATTTGTGGAGTTTAGCTATATGCTACGACAGCGGATATAACATTTGGAACAGCTCTAAATGTGACGGATATCCATTGTGTGGTGAGATAGCAATACCATATATGGTATTATATGGAACCGTTGGGAACTGCTACCACATTTAACGAAACAGAAATGAATGTAACGTACAGCTAGTTAAAACGTTTTGACAAAAATTAAAAGATAGCATGTGGAATAAAAGACGGGTAGCAGACGAGTCGAACCCGATACTTATCCTCCCACTGAACGCTTAAATAGACGATTCTGGCTGTAGTGAAGGGGGCTCATATTGCTTAGAGCACCGAGCATCGCTTTTCTGTTACGAGAAGCTTGCAGAGATTATTAAAAAAAAAAAAAAAAAAGCACCGAGAGTTTTGCTATGAAGTGTCCAGATGTTGTTGCTGTGGAAGTCGACATTCTCTGTTATAATTTTAGCTTTCTTTGCCTTGTGAAGGCTAATTGTAATTTCCAGAATAGAGGTCTTGAAGACTTTGTACAGCATTCTGTTTACAGTTGCTGAAGTTGATTCCAGAACCATTTTTGTACCATTTTAAAAAGATTAATTGGATCGGTACCCATTGGAGAGGGACCCAGAGACGTAGCCCAGTGAAGGGGGTGAACTCCGTTATCAACTTCTGTTTGTGACTCTCTGATTCTGTGTTTTTTTTCCCGCATATGGTTATCAATTTCGCTTTTCATTTATGTTTAAGCATTTAATTTATGTTAATGTTTTATCATGAATTAAGCAAACTGGTAAACGCATTCTTTAAAAAAAATTAATGCACTCAAGTTAAAATCCAACGGATCATATTATGGCATCAAAGCAGGTTAACTGCTTGTGCAAGTTTGTGAATGCTTACAAGGTCCAGGTTAAAGCTTGGTGAAGGAGAATTAATTGAAAGAGATCCTGAGATTGGCTCAAGGAGAACATTCTCAAGAACCATGTCTTCTCCACGAGGGGAAGAAGAATGACATATAGAATGGGAAAAATCAGTTATTTCTAAAACTGAGTTTTTGGAGGCTTTTATCAGTATGAAATCCATGATGGAAATTCTACTCGATGAGCGAGCAAAAAGGAAGAAGAAAGAAGAAGGATCTTCATCCAAAGATGCAGAAGTGAACAAGGAAGAAAAGGGTAAAGGAATAGGAGGTGATGGTGATCCTCCTGATACTAATCAAACTTTCTCTTCTTCTCATGCTTCTCATTCACATAATGCTAATGCAAATCCTAATATGCCTTATTTCAAATTGGATGTTAAATTCGAATTGCCAATTTATAATGGAGATTTAAATCCTAAAAAGTTAGACAATTGGATCAAGCAGCTTGAAGTATATTGCAGGGTGCAGGGCATTAATGATGACCCTTCTAGGATTCAATTGGCCACTTTGAGAATAAGTGGTATAGCTCTTACTTGGTGGGAGAGCAAGATTCAGCAAGATCTTCGAAAGAACGGTAAAATTATTTCAGTTTGGAATGAATTCATTGAAGTATTAAGAAAGCAATTTTATCCTTTAGGACATATTCAACAATTAACCATGAATTGGAAAATGTTTAGACAAGCTAAAGGAGAAAATATTCAAGACTATACTCATGAATTCAGAAAGAGGGCTATTGGATTGAATGTTTCATTAGATAGACAGGAAACTCTTCTTAAGTACATCGGTGGCATGCATTCTTATTTGAGACATACTTTGTTGATGTTTAACCCCAGTAATTTGGATGATGTATGTGTTCAAGCTACACATTTAGAAGCTAGGGGTAAGGATGCTAATGATACTTTTGTGAAGAAATCATTTAAATTTGACAGCAAATCGAAAGGTAAAGATAAGGGGAAAAAGAAGATGGCTACTGTTAAGAAAGAGGGTGAAAATCCTACATGTTTGCATTGTCATAAGGGACATGATGTCTCTAAGTGTTGGAAACTTCATCCGGAGTTAAGGCCAAAGAAGTACGGAGGAAACAAAGATAAATGCAAAGAAAAAGCTACTGCAG
This sequence comes from Pseudotsuga menziesii, assembly GCA_001517045.1. Lineage (NCBI taxonomy): Eukaryota > Viridiplantae > Streptophyta > Pinopsida > Pinales > Pinaceae > Pseudotsuga > Pseudotsuga menziesii. Next base: position 166,619 of record LPNX011221978.1, read on the forward strand.
CAGTTATTCAAGACTTGGGATTCGACTCAGGTGATGAAACAAATGTTACAGCTGTCGAAATCCAGGGTAAGAATAAAAGTATCTCACTTCCCATTGATGAAAAATAAAGTTCTAGTGCAAGTACAAATCTGCCATCTACTTCTAAGCAAAATGATAAAAATAGAAGTGCACTGTTTCATGTTCGTGTCATTGCACATCACACAAAGATTGATACATTGTTTGATAGTGGTTCACAAGTAAATCTGATATCAGAAGAAGTGGTTAAGAAATTGCATTTAGTTACTATGCCTCATGAAAAACCCTATCCTCTTGGTTGGGTTACTAACGATACACAATTGCAAGTTACAAAGAAATGTGTATTAAATTTTGCAATTACTGGAGAGTTCATGGATGAGGTAGAATTGGATGTAGTACCACTTGACATTTGTGGAATTGTACTTGGGAGTCCATATTTGTATGACCAGAAAGCAGTCTTTTATAGAGAGTAGAATAAGTATCGTCTTTTTAAAGATGGTGTGGAATATATTGTACGAGCACATAAAACAAAAACAAATCTAGCAATAGTCTCTGCAGGACAAATAAAGAGACTGGTAAATGCTAGTAAGAATTTTGTGTTAATGATGGTTAAGGTGGAAAATGATGAGATATCTAAATATTTTGAAGGATGTGATCCTAAACGTAAGTATGAACTGATTGAAATTATTTCTGAGTATGATGATTTATTTCAAGATCCGAAAGAGTTACCACCAAAGAGAGAAATTCAGCATGAGATACATTTGCAGCAGGATGTGCCACTCCCGAACATAGCCATGTACCGGATGTCTGTAATGCAGAATGAGGAAATCAAGAAGCAGATTCAGGAGCTGATTGAGAAGGAGGTCATCTGGCCAAGCACTTCTCCTTGTGCCTCTCCTATAGTCTTGGTTCCGAAGAAGGATGGGTCTTGGAGGATGTGCATCGACTATAGGGCCCTTAAAAAAATCACCATTAAAAACGGGTATCCTCTTCCTCTCATTGATGATTTGCTTGATCAGTTGAAATATGCAACTTACTTTACAAAATTGGATCTACGTAGTGGGTATCATCAAATCCGTGTTGCTGAAACTGATGCCTGGAAAACAGGGTTTGTATGAATGGCTTGTAATGCCTTTTGGGCTTTGTAACGCACCTGCTAATTTCATGCGGGTCATGAATGATGTCTTTCGTCCATTCATTGATGATTTTGTAATTGTATATCTGGATGATATCCTGGTATTTAGCAAAACCTGGGAGGAACAAACTGTACATGTGAAGAAAGTTTTTGATGTACTGAGGAAGGAGAAGCTTTATGTAAAAATGTCTAAATGTGAGTTTGCTAAAACTTCTTTAGTATATATGGGCCATATTATTGGTGAAGGCCACCTGCGAGTGGACCCAGCCAAGGTTGCTGTCATTGTAAACTGGCCACGGCCTAACACCATTACTGAAATCAGAAGTTTTCTGGGTGCGGTTCAGTATTGGAGGAAATTTATTTCTGGGTTTTCTTCCATTGCTGCTCCATTACATGCGTTGACAAGCGTTAAAGAAATTTTCTAGTGGGGAGGCAAGCATCAGAGAGCCTTCGACACTTTGAAGGAAAGGATTAGCACAGCACCAGTTCTGACATTGCCAAAATTGCAGCAGCCATTTGAGATCGAAATAGATGCCAGCGGGTTTGCCATGGGAGTCGTTTTGATGCAAGGGAGGAAGCCAGTCTATTACCATTCAGAAACGTTCTCTACTGCGGTAAGTAACTATTTTGACTTATGAAAAAGAGTTGTATGCTTTAGTACAGAGTGTGAAGAAGTGGAAACATTATATCATGGGAAAAGAAATAGTCATACATACTAATCATCAGCCACTTCAATATCTGCAATCTCAAACTAAAGTACATCAAAGTAGGCATTTAAGATGGATGGGATTCTTACAACAGTTTCATCTCGTAATTAAATAAAAAAAGGGAATTCATAATAATATAGCAAACATGTTATCAAGGCTGCCTACAAATGCTTCAATCATTCTTCAGAACAGTTCATTAACACATGAAAGTTACATTGAACAGTATGCAGAAGATAAGTATTTTAAGAATGTATATCCATCACTGATACATGGTAAACAGGAAGAGAACTATTATGTGCATAATCAACTCCTATATCATCTCAGTAAACTCTGTATTCCAGAGAAAGAGAGAATGCATGTGATCCGAGAAGCACATAGTTCATTAATTGCAGGACATTTTGGTGTAAGTAAAATGTTGACAATATTGCAGAATCACTGTTATTGGCCTCAGATGCAAGAAACTATAGCTAAATATATACGAGGATGTGTTATGTGTGCAACGAGTAAGCCTAGCAATAGGAAATTGGGTTTGTACACACCTCTTCCAGTTTCTTCTCATCCCTGGGAAAGCATTTCTATGGGCTTTGTAGGAGGACTACCTATGTCTAGAAAAGGGCATGATTACCTATATGTTGTTGTGGACAGATTCAAAAAAATGTGTATCTTAATGCCATGTAACAAACAAATCACTGTTGAACAAATAGCTCATCTATTCTTTCAGAATGTTTGGGTACATTTTGGGCTACCCATTTCTATTGTATCTGATCCGGTTCTTGGGAGAATTCTGGTCAACTTTATGGGAGCTTATGGATACTGAACTTAAGAAAAGTACAGCTTTTCATCCATAGACCCATGGACAAACAGAGGTAGTAAACAGAACAGTGGTTTAGCTGCTCAGAGGATATTTTAGTAAACATCCTAAACTTTGGGATGATCAGTTGCAATATATACAACATGCTTACAATCATGCAATTCATTCTTCCATGAAAAGATCTCCTTTTGAAACTTGTTTTGGTTATCTGCCAAAAACACCAATGGACTTCTCTTTTGGCAAAGATGTAGTGGATGGACATCATGATGTAGATAAAGCTCTAAGATTCATTCAGAGAATCCAAGCGGTGCAGCAGGCAGTTCAGGAACAGTTGGAGAAGAGCTAGGCAAAGTACAAAGCCAGGCATGACAAGCATCGAGTTGATCATCAATTTCAGGTTGGTGACAAAGTTTGGTTACATATCACCAAAGAAAGAATGAAAGGTGAAGGTAAAAATATTAATCCTATCAGGTATGGTCCTTTTGAGATCTTGGAAAATATCGGTACTAATGCTTTTTGCTTGAATTTACCTCCATACATGCAAATTTATTCACTTGTCAATGTTGAGAATCTTAAATTGTATGAACCTCCTATGATCATGGATGAGGAAACTAACATATAGATTCCTCCAGTTGATGATATGGCACCTGAATACATGAAAGAGTTGCAGGATGATGTTATTCTTGACAGAGATGTAAGGACTTCACGAAGGGGGAATGTTGAGTACCTTCGAGTGGGGATTAAAGGCATGCATCCTAGCAAAGCAAGATGGATGGAGATTGGAAAAGTGAGGGAGCTGTACCCTCACTTACTTGCAGAGTGACTCAGGATTTTAGTGGTCCAAAAGCTCTCCAATGGGGAGGAATGATCCAATGGATTATTCATCTTCAAAAATTACACTGATCCAATATGGTACAATGGTTATTAATCTATGGTTCAAAGAACATAAATCGCATGGTGCGCGGTTTGACATAACATCGCATGGTGCGCGGTTCGATATAACATCGCATGGTGCGCGGTTCAACATAACATCTCATGGTTCAAACGGTCAAGTCTTACGGTTAAGACTTGGCATCTGGCGATTTGTGCACCATCAAGAGGTAATATAAAATGGGTTGTAACATGCTCGCGCAGTTAGTTGGCAACGTTCTAGCAGCCTTGCGCATCGTCAAGGGGGAACCTCAAATGGTTCGTGAAAATCCCACGTGGACAAGTGTATACCCTCTAGCAGTCTTGTGCATGGTTAAATAGCACTATTCTGGCTGTTAGATGAGGGTGCACGGTCATGTTTGCTGCGACAGCGGATCAGCTATATAGTGAATTTCACATATGAAACAGTTATATGCTGCGACATTTGCGGAGTTTAGTTGTATGCTGTGACATTTTTGGAGTTTAGCTATATGCTGTGACAACGGATATAACATTTGGAACAGCTCTAAATGTGACGGATATCCATTGTGTGGCAGGATAGCAATACCATATATGGTATTAGATGGAACCATTGGGAACCGCTGCCACATTTAGTGGAACAGAAATGAATGTAATGTACAGCTAGTTGAAACATTTCAACGGAAATTAAAAGATAGCATATGGAATATGAAAATACGGGTAGCAGACGAGTCGAACCCGATACTTATCCTCCCACTGAACACTTAAATAGATGATTCTAGCTGCAGTGAAGGGGGTTCAGATTACTTAGAGCACCGAGCATCGCTTTTCTGTTACGAGAAGCTTGCAGAGATAATAATAATAATAAAGCACCGAGATTTTTGTTGTGAAGTGTCCAGATGCTGTTGCTGTGGAAGTCAACATTCTCTGTTATAATTTTAGCTTTCTTTGCCTTGTGAAGGCTAATTGTAATTTCCAGAAGAGAGGTCTTGAAGACTTTGTATAGCACTCTGTTTACAGTTGCTGAAGTTGATTCCAGAACCATTTTTGTACCATTTTAAAAAGATTAATTGGATCAATACCCATTGGAGAGGGACCCGAAGACGTAGCCCAGTGAAGGGGGTGAACTCCGTTATCAACTTTTGTTTGTGACTCTTTGATTCTGTGTTTTTTTTCCCACATCTAGTTATTAGTTTCGCTTTTCATTTCTATTTAAGCATTCAATTTCTGTTAATGATGTTTCATGAATTAAGCAAAGTGGTAAACGCATTCTTTAAAAACTTTTAATGCACTCAAGTTGAGATCCAACGGATCAATATAGCATTGTTTTTCTTTATCTCTCTTTCTAAAATTTCCATCTCATACACTTGTCTCAACAACTGATTTATCCTCTGTGTCCTAGGCTTGCTAGAGGAATCCTTTTCTACTAGTTCATATTGCTCTTTTGGTGTAGGTGATGGGAGTTATTCATTTCCTGCTACAACCTGCACTGCTAGGTCAACACCTTCCTCTCTTTCTTCTTCTGAATCTAAGTAGGGCAGGTTCAAAATGTTTCCACTATGTGCTATGATTTCCTGGCCCTTTTCACTAAAATATAGGTTTCTTTTAACCTGCTTGGATTTAGAAGAGGAAGGAGGCTATTCTGTTGTTGTTGGGGAGATAGCCCTTCTTTTCCTCTTTCCACTCCTTGGGGTGCTAGACTTTTTTGAAGGAGACCTTCGCTTCTCTTCTAGCTATAGGCCTATTTCAAAACCATTCCAAAACAAGAAATGTGTCCATGCCATATTTCTCCTCTTCATCAATTCTTGGATAAGGAGTTGTATAAGGCCATGGTGAGACAATCTTCCAGCAATATTAGTTGGCTGAGCCTTCACCCAATGTGCCATTTTTTCCAGGCTCCTATGTAATTAGAAAGGTAAATTCAATGGGCTCTTTCTTGTGAAGTGGTTCATTAGTTTGAAATGGTAAATCATGGCCCTGTTGTATCTTCCTTCACAAGTTATATATACCATAATGGCCTTCAATAATTTCCCCCACCTCTATTCTAGCCAGGTAGATGGGACACTTTTCTTCCACACCACCCCTCTGTGTTTAGGCTTTAAATAAGATCTGAACTCCATATTTTTTGTAATGGTGGTTTTAAACCACTTTTCCCCAGTTCTAGGGAGTTCAGTCAACTCTGCAATTAGGGTTTCATCCACCATGAATTCCTCCTTTCCTATGAGTTCCTTGGATCCATCGAAAGAGAGAGCGAATGCCTCAGCCGCCTGCTGCTGTGAACCTTGAACTTTCTCAAAAAATTTGTAGTAGCCAGCATCTTTGAAGAACTGGCAGACTTCTGGATGTGCTTCCAGGTAGCTGATGTCTCCTAATTGTTGCCTGAGAGCAGGCCCTACCTTCTTCATTTGCTGAATGTGCTCCTGAGTTCCTACAAAAATTCAATTCAAGTTACATGGAAGAGTTTTAGCAGGCTGACTTTTAGAGGTGGTTTCGAGTGGTGAGGATTCATGCAATCGAAGGTGGAGTGTACTGGAGGATAGGGAAACGATTAAGAGGGTTTTAGCTGCTTGAGAAGTGCTTGGGTAAGAGGATGATGGACTTTGGTGATATTTTCGAGACCACTTTCCCAGCCATCATTTTTAATTCAAACTGGATATTCAGTGGAAATTTTCTGCAGTTCGTCCAACAAATGGAGGGAATACTAGGGTTTTGAATCACATCAATCCTCATCAGATAAATAACGACCTCCTCAATCATTTACTTATGCCTTGATGCAATTTCCCTGTCATTTCAGTGGTTTATCGTGCCCTATCATGATCTCTACTGTGCTGACAAACTTTGATTTGATAGGCAATTAACTGTACCTCTTTTGGCCTTTTTGGCGGTTAAGGGCACCTAAGATTTTGTCTGCTAGCTGCTGAAACCAAATCTTTTGGTGGCTAATGAATCGTTTACTTGTTCTCCTAAGCCACCGAAACTTTATTTCCAAATGGTCTTATAAAACTTGCTTTCGGCGGATTATAGTCTCTTCGGATCTCCTCGTTTAACCACCAAAAGATAGGCCTTTTGGTGGCTAATGAACCATTAACACTTTCGCCTAAGCCACCAAAACTAACTCTTCCCCAACGCATTTCATTTTCTTTCATTGTTTAATTCCCTCCTGTGTTCGCTCGCTAAGCTACCGAAACCAACACTTTTCGGTGGCTACTGAGTTGTTTGAAAGTCTCACCTAAGCCACCAAATGTCCCTTTTAATGAATAACTGAATGAGCTAGCTTTTGGTGGATAACTATGATCCTACATTAAACTATTAGCTACCGAAACCAGATCTTTTTGGTGGCTAATGAGATGTTGGAAAACCCGCCTAAGCCACCGAAAGCTAAAACTTTCAATTTTATCAAATATTGAAATACTAGAGATCCACAATTTGTTAGTCACCTTAAAATATTTCATAACATGACTTGAATTCTTCATCCTATCAAAAATAAATCTTCTGAGTGAACTTATTGAAAAACAAATTTATTTTGGGAGATAACATCTAGCTCCTACTTGGGGATGGGAACCTTCTTGTGAGGTCCTAAGAACCCCATACCAAAATTCCTTATCTAGAAAACAACTAAAGAATTTAAAACTATCATCTACTATTCCATTGGGAATGGAGTTTATTTTGTAAGCAAAAACAACCTACTAACTAAAATTTTACAATAACAAAGCCTCAGAGCCTTAGATAAAATAGATTTTCAGAAATCGACCATTCACTAGGCCATCAAACACCTCCTCCCCTTCTAGATTTTGCAATTTGAAGGTGTTGTTCTTCTTTATCTGAGGTATCACAAAAGGGCCAATCCACAGAGAGACAAACTTTCCATGTTTTCCCTTGTCCTTCCTGACAGTATCCCACTTGAGGACCCAATCTCCAACCTAAAAGTTGTCCACTTTGCCCTTTTGTCAAACATGACCTTGATCTTCTGTTAATGAGCTTCTGACTTTCCCATCACTTGTTCCCTGACTTGCTGTAAAACTCCACCAAATCCATCATCCTCCTCACCATATTATTTGGTTCATCTTCCTCCTCCTGAAAGAATTTTGCCACTGGCAGAATTAGCTGAATGGGAAAAATGGCCTCAGTACCATAAACTAATTTGAACGGAGAAGTCCCTATAGATCTCTTGTCTGTTACCCTATCAGCCCATAAAGCAACTTTAGCTTAGAATCCCATCTTTTCTGATTTGTCTCCAATAGTTTTCTGATGATCCTGACTAAGCTTTTGTTGAATGACTTAGCCAAGCCATTTCCTTAAGGGTAATAAGATGTGGAATGCACCAGCTGAATGCCCATTGACTCACACATGTTAACCAATGCCCTGGCTTTGAAATCTGGTGCATTATCAATCACTAGCCTTACTGGGCAACCAAACCTAATAAATATATTCTCATATAAAAAACTTCATGATGACCTGATGAGTTGCATTCTTGGTAGGTACCGCCTCCATCCACTTGGTGAAGTAGTCTGTGGCTACTAGGATCCATTTATACTTACCACTGGAAGAGGGATTTATTTCACCTACGAAATCCAGACCCCATTGCTGGAAAGGCCCATTCACTACAATAGGCCTAAGGTGAAAGGATCTGAGTTGTTGCTTCCCTATATATCTTTGGCACTGGTCACAGGCTCTCACAAAGGTACACACATCAGCAAAAAGGACAATCCAATAGTACCCAGCCCTCAGAAACTTGTGGGCTGTGGTATTCCAGTAATCATGGCCTCCACATGTGCTTGAATGAAAGTGATGCATGACCTGAACTGATTCTTCTTTATCTATACACCTCAACAAAACACCAGACAGATATTTCCAATACATCAGTTTATCAATTACACAAAATTTAATAGACTTTAGTTTAAGAGCTCATGCTTGATTTAGAGTGAGACCAGGAGGAACTTCTAATTTTTGCAAGAAATGAATAATACCTAAGTACCACTCATGCAAGGACAAGTTGTCAGCCACTTGTTGAATTCCATTCTGATCCTGAACTACTTCTGCTACTACTTCAGTTTGCAAATTTGTTGAATTTACACAAGTGAAGTTTATCCCCATTAGTTCACAGTTTCCTTTAGCCATGAGTTTGGCCATTCCTTGGCCTCGTACTAGCTTGGTGGGATTTACCTCTATGTCAAACTCAATAATCTTGGAAATCCATTTAGCTCTCTTTCCATCGATCTCAAGCTGAGTTAAAACATCCTTTATAGCAGCTGAATGGACATAGGCAAGGACTTTTGCATGTAGAATGTAAATCCTAAAAAATTTCAATGACTTGATGAGAGCATAATCCTACTTCTCAATGGGATCATACTTCAATTCAACATCCCTCAATGTCTTGCTGAAAAATGCAATTGGATGATTGAGACCTTCATCATCTTTTTGTAATAGTACAGTTTCCACTGTGTCATAGGATGCAAAGGAGATGATGTAAAAACTCTTGGTATAGTCCGGACTAATCAAAGTGGGGGATTCCATGATAGCCTTCTTCATGTCTTCAAAATATCTTATTGCCTGGTTAGTCCATTTGATTTCTGCATCCTTTTTCAACATAGATGTTATGTGCTTTACCAACTCAGAAAAATTAGGGATGAACCTTCTGACAAAATTTATCTTACCCAGAAAGGACTAAATATCCCTTTTTGACCTAGGTATGGACAACTTCTAGATTGCTTCAACCCTAACCAGATCAATGTTCACACCTTCAGCTGAGACTATGTGACCTAGGAGTTTCCCCTCACTAAGTGCAAATTGGGACTTCTTAGGGTTGAGTGATATCCCAAACCTCCTACATTTTAGAAATACCCTCCTCAAGTGCTGAAAATGTTCATGATGGCTGTGAAAGTAAACAGTGAGTTCATCCAGGTATATAAGCACAAATTTGTCTTTCAATCCTACAAAAGCTAGGTCCATGGCTCTCTGAAAAGTGGCCCCAACATTCATCAATCCAAATGGCATTTTGGCATACATGAAAGTGCCCCATGGAGTGGTAAAAGTAGTCTTCTCTTGGTCATCAAGGTGCACAGCAACTTGGTTGTATCCAGAGAAACTATCCAAAAATGACATGACACTAGCCCCTGAGACTCTTTGCAATAGGTGTTCCATCTTGGGTAGTGGATAGTTGTCTTTTTTGGAGCACTTGTTCAAATTTCTGAAATCCACACATAACATAATCTCCCCATTCTTCTTCCTTACCACCACTAATTTTGCAATATATTTGGAATACCTAAGGGGAATTATGATTTTGGATTTGAGGAGCTTATGGATTTCTTTTTCAATTACAGGTAGTAGGAGAGGAATGAAGGATCTTTGTTTGCTTTGTATTCATCTCCTTTTGGATCTGCAACTCCTCCTTTGACCAATGAGATTGCTTCAATCTGATGCTTACTTGAAATCTTTTCTGGAATTCTATTTTTCGTGGACCTAGGGTTTGACAGAAAATCACTAATTTTTAAACTTAGGTATCTTTCATATCTAATTGGAAAGATAGATTCCCTCCTTAAGGTGAGCTAAGCAGCATACTCATTTCTCCAAAACTATGATCAGAACTGCAAAATATATGATGCCCTAGTTTTCTTCAATTTCTTCTACAGAATTTCCTGATATTGTTTCTGCAGTATCTCTAAAAGTACTTGTTGCCACCTTTCACACACCTGGGTCACGTGGCAAAAATATTCAAGCCACTCAGTGTGTCCTTGGGTTAAGCCTCAAGTCAAGGCTGTCACCTTGTTCTTGATTCCTCCGTTTAGGCTCAACTCCTAACAAAGCCAAGGGGGGTAGACCCTATTAAGTTACTAACGCAAAATTATTTAGTGTGATGATGGTATTAAATATTATGTTTTTTAGGAGTTTTGACTTAACAATTGTAAACAACAAATATCCAGATAAGATAATCACAAGTGCGAAATGACACACAATCGCATAAAGATTGAAAGAAATAAACAGTTGACCAGTGCCAAAAATGGAGTCAAAAATATTTTAAGAGTGCTTGCAAGTGCTGAAATAAATGTTGGGCAATTGTATCTTGCTTAATTTTAAATTAATGTGAAGATGAGTAATTTAACTTAGGCGAGGGGACTCCAGATATACCCAGGGGGTACTTGAAGTATGTCCAAAACTAAACCATCACGGCTACCCGCAAGGAATATGTGGGATGAATGGAGTCTCTGAGGCTGTTGTTCATAATGCACCCGAAGGTGTAACAGAGATCGGCGCCCCGAGGTCACTTTTCAGGATTTCCTGCTTCCTTTGGGTATTTTTCCACCGTAATGGTTAGATCGAGGCATTGGATTTTTGCCTAATGGTTTTTCTATTTGGGAGAGTGAATCCTAATTATTCTAGTCACTCAAGTTCTTTTGATGCAGCTCGACTCATCAGATGAACCACAGCTAAGTATAGATCATACACACTAGAGTCTTTGTTACTTTTAGTTAATTTTAAGATAGGTGTTCTTGTTAAAAAGAAAACTCTCCGGGAACCTCTTTCAATCCAAGTGGATCTCAATTGGGGAATCAAGGAGGCGTTAATTTTATTATAGTTAATGAAACAATTGATGAAAAGGAATCAAAGATACACCATGCCAATTTTCTAATTAGTCCTACCACGCTTCTCTTTCCCCTTACGGGTCAATCGGGAAGTCGTGGGGTAAGTAGTATGATTACTTTTAAAATTAAAATATGGAATAATGAAAAATGTTATCAAAGTATACAATCCTGCATAACAAGACTAATCTAGAGCAAAAAATGGGAAAAAAAAAAGCAAAAAGGCGAAACAGACGCAGATACCCCCTTGGGGGGATGGGGAGTGGGATCGAAAGAGCCTACTCGAAATGATTATTTTTATTATTATTAGTTACAATATCAGAAAACCTAATTATTCACTTTGGTCCTTGTTATCTGGGATCCAAAGGCTTACAACAAGCTTGTAACAAGCTAAACTAAAATCACAGCGGTGGGGGAAGCCTCCAAGAAGCTCTGGTTCGCCCAAGAGTCGGAAAATGGGCAGAGTCTCCTTCTCTTTTTTGTTAAACCTGATAAAAAACAGCAAGCAATTAAAATAAAATGTGCCCCAAAACACTTTAAAAGTGTTTTAGGTTACCAAGCTAGTTACCGAAAAAAAACTAAGTAAAAAATTGTTAAAAGGGCCTAATCTAGTTTTGTGAAAAGGAACCAAGGAAAGCAAGATTTCCTTGGGATATTGGCTTGCTATTTGGGCAGCCAATGAGATATGCATTTTTCTTGTAGAATTTAAATCTTTAAAGAATGACAAAGGAAACTACCTTATGAGCAAGCTTTAGATCTATGATTTAGCTACTTGCAAAAAAGGAAATTCCTACACCTAGATCTATCTTTATGAAATGATATTCTTTATGAAATTACAGATCTAAGCAGCAAAACTCTAATGAACTAGATCTAACAATATATATTCAATTCTTGTAACTAGATCTGATCATAAGAGGAAGAAATAGGTAACCGGAAGATTGATTTTTTAAAGAAAGGAGAAAAAGAGGAGAGAAGGTCGACTCGTTGCTTGAATGGAACAAGCTAAAAGGAGGCCCTTTTGTGGAGCATCGAGGGAAAAAGTCTTGAGCTTATTGGATAAGGAATGGTGTCAATCTTGATCCGCACCTTCATCCAATCGGGAACCTGCAACTAAATAACACAAGCCTTCACAACACCTCGTGAGATCTTGATATAGATGTATAAAGCAACAAGAATGAAAGATCATGCAAAAATAATCTTATTTAAGCATATAACTGAAATTCTTGAGCATACATAATATGGATAAAAAAGAACAAGTAATCTAACTTGCCTAGTTTACACCCTTACTTGATTCAATTGAATCCTTGAATCCAGAAAACAAAAGCAGCACAGAAATTGGAAAGAAATTGCAGTCACCACATTAGCAGCATGACACTGGGAATCCACACAAACACATGCACTACACGGTATAGCCTCCAAAGATTCTTGATTCACAATTAAAAAAATATAGCAGTATTACAATGGCAACAGCTCCTCAATCCAACTCTAACTAGCTTGGAAGAGGCAGCCTAACTTTATTTATACAAAAACAGGAGATCTAGGCTAGGGGGGCACAAATCCCAAGGAGATAGACCATTGTAGCTAAAGGAGAGTCTGTCAATGCCTAATCTGTGTCTAGCCGAGCCAGATTTGAGTCTCACTGAGTGCAACTATCAATCAGGGGGCTAATCTGACTAACACCTCAACCTATTGATTCAAGCATCCACCAAAACTCATCCAGATGAGCCCAAACGTGTGGAGGAGAGAGGGAGGGAGAAATTTCCCATAAAGGATGTTGAAGTTCAACTCTGGATCTGTCCAGATCACCTCCTTTAGTCAAGGATTTGTCAAATCCAGTCAATCTGGTTCAGATATTACTGATTTTAATCAAATTGATTGAGAATCCATTTATCTAGGTATTTGGATTTGCTCCATTATTCATCAATTTATTAATTAAAATAATCAATAATTGATTTTTTGGGGCTTTCTGACCTGAGTGATGGAAAATCACTCAAAACTAGGAAAAAGTAGGTCCACGGGTTTACATGGTGCTCTTAGCTTGAAAATGAGCACCTACATGACTGAAACTGATTATTTGGCCCACTTTTATTACAAAACCAATTTTTCCAATTAAACTAT
>LPNX011221978.1:179908-208840 GCA_001517045.1 Pseudotsuga menziesii
TTAATAAACAACACTAAAAAATTTAAAAAGTTGAAAAAACCTAGGGGGACTTAGACATGTTCATATGACTCAACCATGATGCCTAGCATGTTTATACATTGACACATAGACTCTAATAACCTCAATAGGCCTAAATTCCAAGCCGACCACCCCAACTTTGGAGGTATGGAGTGAAAAACTTAGAAATTATCAATCGCTTATTCAACAACCAATAATAACAAAGGGAAAAAACACCCTGGGCTGATCGGATTGACAAATAAAGTCTAAGAGACCGATTCTTTTACAGACACTATCATGCTAGAACATTATTACAATTCCCCCATGGGGTATGAACATGTGATATAGTACAACAAAGCTTCCCAGAAGAAAGACTGAAGGTCTTCTGAAGTCCGAACAAGTTATCCTTGTCTGGTTCACTAGGCTCACTTGGTAAAAAACCACTAAGTACAACTTAGGTGGTAACATTCTGGCTCCAACTGTGAGACGTGTGCTCGATTTGGTCTTTAAGGCAAGGAGAGGATACAAGAACACCATAATCTCTGGTTTATATACACTGTAAAAACATCTCAACTTGACAAGAAAACCTCAGTAACACAAGCTTTATATAAAAACCAAATGAACCATTAAGCTGATTTATTTAAGCAAAGGAAATGTAATTAACTAATGAAAAAAAAAGTTTTATTATAGCTAAGTACAAAATGTAAATGCAGAAAGTAAATTCTCTCTTTTAGGAACTTATTTTCCTACTCTAAGCATGATATGAAATGTTAGGTGTAATCAAAAATCCAATGTAACCACCTAAGCATTTTATTAACATAAAAAAAAAATTTCCTTGTCTTTGGTTACCAGCCAAAGTAACGAAAACCTTATTCAGAAAATGCAAACCTGCATGATGATTCAAAATGGGTGGGATGGATGGGAGATCACAGGCATGCATAATATCGTGAAACTTCCTCCCAAACTGGTAATTGGTTGTGCAGGTTGATTCTATCCATGACTGGACAAGGTTGATATACAAATCAGAATGATGAGGCAGATTGACTACACCATCATACTGATCATCGAGGCTTACCGGATGATAATTCCTTGTATAAGCCCCAAATGGCTCCAAATCATGAGGAGACTCTATATGTGAAGATGATAGTTGAGATTGATATTCTACTAACCGCATCACATCTATCTTTTCACAACACTGCTTCTCCATGTCTTCATTATTGATACCTTTGTGCGTCTCTGCATGATATGACTCTGAATGATCATATAAGAGTTTTGAATGCTCCTCTTCCATTCTAGGATTTTCCTAGGTCTCCAAATCCATGCTCCCTCCTTTAGATATGCCATAGATAGAAAAATCAACAAAACCATCAAAAGTTTCTAGTTCATTACTTTCCTCTTTATTCATGTCACAGACTGGATTTTCCATGAATGTCCAGGACTCCTCATCAACATCTTTGTCAGAGATAAGGGAGTCTTCATCACTTGTATCATGCTCCAAGTTATACTTGTCCTCATTTTCATACTCATGTTCTTCAGAGAAAAGGTCACAAGGCAGTAAACCTTCCAGACTGTCATCATTATATGGAGAACATGTAGGAGTCCCATCATGTACATAACAGTTTTCATCATAAGTTTCACTATAAGATTCTGCAATGGTTTCATCCTTAGGCTTGTACTGTTTAGTTGGTGACAAAGGGTAGGCCTAGCCTACCATGTATACATGATCAGGCTCGCTTGAAGTTGTTTCCTGACTACTGAACTTGGGAAGTCCATGTTCCATGACTTGATTTCCAACATAACAAGTGCTTTCTTGGTGGAATTGTTCACAGGGTCTACACCATGGAATTAATTCTTCTACCATGTTAGCTGAGTCTAACTAGTTTGGAATCCTAGGCTCCTGCTAAGGAAATTTATTTTGATACATCTAATTTTGCTTGGGCTGAAAGTTCCTAGGTCCATTATTCTTTTCCATTGTGAACAATCTATTATGAATGTGATTCAAGTGTGCATAATGATTAGCCATTAGTTGGTTTTGACTAGTAACCAAGTTTTTTATCATGTCCGTCACCTTTTCCATGGGATCTTTAGAAGTCCCATTTTCTTCTGATTCAATGGATTTACCCTTGGTCTCTTTGTTGTAGGAATTGTTTCCCCTAGTGTGACCTGGAATGTTGGACTTTCCTGAAGACTGCATATTCTTTTCTATTTTCTCGGCCAATTCCTGAGCACTTTTTAGATTGGCTGGCTCTTTATCTCTTATCTGGTACCTCAAATCACCAGTGAAAGATTCGATGTAAGATATGAGGATGGAGGCATCCTTTGGCTTGATTTCTTTAGGGATGTCCCCAACCACACGCCTAAACTTAGTGTTAAATTCATCCATGGTTTCATTCTCCATCTTCTTTATGTTATGAAGGGAAGCAAGCAGATGTCTTGGTTCTTTCTTTTCCCCCCATTTCTTCTTAAAACCCTTTAGGAATTCACTAATAGTTTTATAGGAATCATCATCTAGGTCGAAGTACCATTCTTCAGCATCATCTTCTAAGGATAAAGCAAAGAGCTTCATTTTGACATCATCATGGTCATGGGCAGCATCATTGCAATAACTGACTAGGTGCTTTTCAAACTTTCGAAGGTGAGACTTGGCAGTGATGGCATTATTTCCCTGAAATATGGGAAGCTTCTTTATAGCATCTTTTGGAATGGCATGGGGAGCTCCTGCTATCTGAGAAAATTCAAGGGATTTGAATAATTCCTTCATTTCTTGAGATTGGTGAACATGACTCTCTACAAGTATGTGATGGATATCTGAGAGTGATTGGTCTCCTAAATCTTCAAGGTTTCTACGAGAAGTTTGCCTATTCAATCTTTCCCTAATAAACCTTTCGGGATCAAGGAGAGGATTGAATAATTGATGGCAGTTTCTTTGGGTAGAAATTCTTGGAGGGATGTTAGATAGTGGAGTCGCTAGATGGATCAAGTTTTAATTTTTATGTTTTTTAAAGACTAGATCAATCAAAAGTTTTTATCTTTTTAGTTGTTTTAGAAAAAATTTAAGCTAAGTAGTACTAGGGAATAAGAAGATTTATCCCCGGCAAAGGCACCAAAAAGTGTTGTCGCATTTCACACACCTGGGTCACGTGATAGAAATCTTCAAGCCACTCAGTGTGCCCTTGGGGGCAAGTCTCGAGTCAAGGCTGTCACCTTGTTCTTTACTCCTCCGTTTAGGCTCAACTCCTAACGAAGCCAAGGGGCGTAGACCCTATTAAGTTACCAAGGAAAAATTATTTAGTATGATGATGGTATTAAAGAGTATGTTTTTTAGGAGTTTTGACTTAACAATTGTAAACAACAAATATCCAGATAAGATAATCACAAGCAAGCACGAAATGACACACAATCGCATAAGGATTGAAAGAAATAAACAGTTGACCAATGCCAAAAATGGAGTTGAAAATATTTTAAGAGTGCTTGCAAGTGCTGAAATAAATGTTGTGCAATTGTATCTTGCTTAATTTTAAATTAATGTGAAGATGAGTAATTTAAATTAGGCGAGGGGACTCCAGATATACCCAGGGGGTACTTGAAGTATGTCCAAAACTAAACCGTCACAGCTACCCGCAAGGAATATGTGGGCAGAATGGAGTCTCCGAGGCTGTTGTTCATAATGCACCCGAATGTGTAATAGAGATTGGCGCCCCGAGGTCACTTTTCAGGAGTTCCAGCTTCCTTTGGGTATTTTTCCACCGTAATGGTTAGATCGAGGCGTTGGATTTTCACCTGATGGTTTGTCAATTTGGGAGAGTGAATCCTAATTATTCTAGTCACTCAAGTTATTTTGATGTAGCTCAACTGATCAGATGAACCACAGCCAAGTACAGAGCATACACACCGAAGTCTTCATTATTTTTAGTTAATTTTAAGATAGGTGTTCTTGTTAAAAAGAAAACCCTCTAGCAACCTCTTTCAATCCAAGTGGATCTCAATCGAGGAATCAAGGAGGGGTTAATTTTATTATAGCTAATGAAACAATTGATGAAAAGGAATCAAAGATACACCATGCCGGTTTTCTAATTAGTCCTACCACGCATCTCTTTCCCCTTGCGGGTCAATCGGGAAGTCGTGGGGTAAGTAGTATGATTACTTTTAAAATTAAAATATGGAATAATGAAAAATGTTATCAAAGTATACAATCCTGCATAACAAGACTAAGCTAGAGCAAAAAACGGGAAAAAAAAAGCAAAAAGGTGAAATAGACGTAGACCCCCCCTGGGGGGATGGGGAGTGGGCTCGAAAGAGCCTACTCAAAATGATTATTTTTATTATTATTGGTTACAATATCAGAAAACCTAATTATGCACTTTGGTCCTTGTTATCTGGGATCCAAAGGCTTACAAAAAGCTTGTAACAAGCTAAACTAAAATCACAGTGGTGGGGGAAGCCTCCAAGAAGCTCTAGTTCGCCCAAGAGTTGAAAAATGGGCAGAGACTCCTTCTCTTTTTTGTTAAACCTGCTAAACAACAGCAAGAAATTAAAATCAAATGTGCCCCAAAACACTTTAAAAGTGTTTTGGGTTACCAAGCTAGTTACCGAAAAAAAACTAAGTAAAAAACTGTTAAAAGGAGCTAATCTAGTTTTGCGAAAAGGAACCAAGCAAAGTAAGCTTTCCTTGGGATCTTGGCTTGCTATTTGGGCAGCCAATGAGATATGCACTTTTCTTGAAAAACTTAAATCTTTAAAGAACGACAAAGGAAACTACCTTATGAGCAATCTTTAGATCTATGATTTAGCTACTTGCAAAAAAGGAAATTCCTACACCTAGATCTATCTTTATGAAATGATATTCTTTATGAAATTACAGATCTAAGCAGAAAAAATCTAATGAAATAGATATAACAATATATATTCAATTCTTGGAACTAGATCTGATCATAAGAGGAAGAAACAGGCAACCGGAAGATTGATTTTTTAAAGAAAGGAGAAAAAGAGGAGAGAAGGTCGGCTCATTGCTTGAATGGAACAAGCTGAAAGGAGGCCCTTTTGTGGAGCAACGAGGGACAGAGTCTTGAGCTTATTGGATAAAGAATGGATTCAATATTGATCCACACCTTCATCCAATCGGGAACTTGCAACTAAATAACACAAGTC
The DNA here is from genome assembly GCA_001517045.1 of Pseudotsuga menziesii. Classification (NCBI taxonomy): domain Eukaryota; kingdom Viridiplantae; phylum Streptophyta; class Pinopsida; order Pinales; family Pinaceae; genus Pseudotsuga; species Pseudotsuga menziesii. The sequence continues at coordinate 185,054 of LPNX011221978.1, forward strand.
TGGACAACACCTCATGAGATCTGGATATAGATGTATAAAGCAACAAGAATGAAAGATCATGCAAAAATAATCTTATTTAAGCATATAACTAAAATTCCTAAGCATACATAATATGGATAAACAAGAAGAAGTAATCTAACTTGCCTAGTTTACACCCTTACTTGATTCAACCAAATCCTTGAAGCCAGAAAACAAAAGCAGCACAAAAATTGGAAAGACATTGCAATTACCACATTAGCAGCATGACGCTGGGAATCCACACAAAGACATGCACTAAATGGTATAGCCTCCAAAGCTTCTTGATTCACAATAAAAAAAATATAGCAGTATTACAATGGAAACAGCTCCTCAATCCAACTCTAACTAGCTTGGAAGAGGCATCCTGAGCTTTATTTATACAAAAAAAGGAGATCCAGCCTAGGTGGGTGGAAATCCCAAGGAGATAGACCATTGCAGCTGAAGGAGAGTCTATCAATGCTTGATTTGTGTCTAACTAAGCCAGATTTGATTCTCACTTAGTGCAACTATCAATCGGGGGGCTGATCTAACTGACACCTCAACCTGTTGACTGAAGCATCCACCAAAACTCATCCAGATGAGCCCAAACGTGTGGAGGAGAGAGGGAGGGAGAAATTTCCCATAAAGGATGCTGAAGTTCAACTCTGGATCTATCCAGATCACCTCCTTTAGTCAAGGATTTGTCAAATCCAGTCAATCTGGTTCATATCTGACTGATTTCAATCAAATTGGTTGAGAATCCACTGATCTAGGATTTTGGATTTGCTCCATTATTCATCAATTTATTAATTAAAATAATCAATAATTGATTTTTTGGGGCTCTCTGACCTGAGTGATGGAAAATCACTCAAAACTAGGAAAAAGTGGGTCCACGGGTTTACATGGTGCTCTTAGCTTGAAAATGAGCACCTACATGACTGAAACTAATTATTTGGTCCACTTTTATTACAAAACCAATTTTTCCAATTAAGCTATTAAAAAATAGCCTAAGTTTTGGAAAAATTAAATTTTAATAAAAAACACTGAAAATTTTAAAAATTTAAAAATTTTTAAAAGTTGAAAAAACCTAGGGGGACTTAGACATGTTCATATGACTCAACCATGATGCCTAACATGTTTATACATTGACACACAGACTCTAATAACCTCAATAGGCCTAAATGTCAGGCCGACCACCCCAAATTTAGAGGTATGGAGTGAAAAACTCAGAAATTATTAGTCGTTTATTCAACAACCAATAATAACCAAGGGAAAAAACACCCTGGGCTGATCGGATTGACAAATAAAGTCTAAGAGACCGAGTCTTTTACAGACACTATCATGCTAGAACATTATTACAATTCCCCCATGGGGTATGAACATGTGATATTGTACAACAAAGCTTCCCAGAAGCAATACTGAAGGTCTTATGAAGTCCGAACAAGTTATCCTTGTCCGGTTCACCAGGCTCACTTGATAAAAAACCACTAAGTACAACTTAGGTGGTAACAGTACTGCTCCTATGTGTTTCAAACATCGCAATGAGGTATCTGGTTCTGTCTTCTTTTGAACACCATGGGTTATAGAAGAATTGGTTTAACCAATTGGGACTTATACAAATTTTCCCAAGGTGACTTATTTCAGTACTGTTCAGCATAGAGAACTTGTACGCAATGACATGTGTCATTGTTTCACCTTCGGGGTCTAAAAATTTTACCAAATAAATTAAATTTTGTGCCTTATCTGTAATATCTTTCTACCTTTCATGTGGAACTTCATAGCCCGAGATATAGAAATTCTCCCTAGGTCACCTGTTTAAGGGTGAATCCTGGGAGAGGCTGGAACCTTTATTTGGAGGAATCATATCTCCTATATTATAACGAATATGAGGCTGAAAATTTTACACAAGATACATTAGGAATTTATAACATCATGCAAACGTTTTAGCTCCTAGGCCTTCTCCAATATCGAGATATAGTAAATGTAACAAAATGACTAGTTTTAGTATTTTAGGGTTTTCAAGCATGAAACCCTAATCTTCAATAGCTGTAGTTGTAGCACTGTTTCGGCTGCACAAAGACTTCTTTCAAGGTATCTCTAATACTATGTTAAGTTTTAATGGTTATATCATATCTTAACATTTATCATCATTACAACATAACCATAAGCAAAAATATCACTGAAGGATAGACAAGCACAGCCACACAAAAGAACACAAAGATTTATCCTGGGAAACCCTCATGGGGAAGAAACCCCAACAAAAATTCCTCTATATAAGATGTATAAAAATTACAAGAAAATACCCCTGATAGGTGTTCCTCCCTCAAACAGATATATATCTCTCTCTCCTATTCGTTGTACATAAGTGAGTGTGTGTTCAAATGAGGAACACATATCCTCTATTTATACTATTTTCGTCACTTGACTTTTAACCTAACAAGTAGGCCCCACTTAACTAAGTGGGCCAACTTCACTTAGGAGGACTCAATACAATATTATATTATATTCATTAGGGTACTATTGACCCGACTTACAATGGAGGATTTACCTCATGACTCTATGATGACCAATTACAATAGTAACACCCCGCCAAGGGAATAATAACATCTCCCTCGGGTTACATCAGTAAAATACATGTAGAATATCCTTTAAAGTTACAATATTCGACAATTTTTTCTTCTCTTTATTGAAAATTTATTTTCTTAGGGGGATTAGGATTTAACACTTTCATCAAGTTTTCTCATTGTGCTGGAATTTTAACCACTTCAGTTGCAGGAATTGATACTTTAAATTTTTGAAACCAAAAACCCATATCAACAATAACATTTGGGTCATGAGGAGTGATTACCTTATATTGATTACTTTTTGGATTTCCAACATTGTCTCTTCTTTGATGATTGATTCCTTTGAAATTAGGCATTTCTTGAATCTGCTTTGGTGTAGGTATAGTGCCATAATTCTTAGTCAAATTATCTACCTCATGACTGAACTATTTTTCCTTCTTCCAGTCTTCTTTAGACACAAGATACATATGGACAACTACGTTGATGTATTCAAGCTCGCTTGAAACTTCTTCACTATTTCTTAACTCGGGAATCCCTTGTTCTAAAATTATTTGTGTCACACAACAACTAGCCTCTTCATGAAGTGAATCACAAGTTCTATAATAAGGGATCAGTTCCTGAACCATATTGGTTGTATCCAATTGATTTAGAAGATTATTATCTTTAAAAGGAGATTTCTTAGGAACCCATTTACTTTTAATAGGAATTTTCTTTTTATTAGAGTGATATCTTTCCATGGTTACTACTCGATTCTGCATGTTTTTCAACTAATTAGTATAAGTGGCTTCCATGGCTTCCCTTTTTTCATTTAACTCAATCTTATTATCTTAGGATTCTTGCATGGGTTCCTTTCCTTTGGATTCATGTTTGGCCTGTCTCTTGTAAAACCAGGTAAGTTAGACTTACCTAAAGCCTACATGTTTGCATCAATTTTAATGGATAATGCTTGAACAGCTTTAAGATCAATAGGTTCATGTCTCTCAGTTGGTAACTCATTTCCCCATCGAGGTGCCTCTGTGTAATAAACCAATATAGATTTATCAAGAAGTTTAAATTCATCATCCATTCTTGCAATAAGATCTCTAAATTTTTTATTGAATTCCTCCATCATTTCATTTTCATTTCTCTTGATGGAGTGGAGTGCATTCAATAGGAAACAAGGATCCTTCTTTTCACCAAATATTTCCAAAAATACCTTCTTGAAGGAATCCCAAGAATTATATGAATCATCAACAATATTAATATACTAGTCACAGGCATCTTCTTCAAGAGATAAAGAAAAAATATTCATGTATACATCATCATGTTGACTTGCAGCATCCCAACACCAACTAAGGAGACATTTTAAGAATTTTCTAAGATGGATTGATCCAGTAATGGCATTGTTCCCTTGGAAAGTTGGTAGTTTCTCTATAGCTTTATCTAGTATGGCATGAGGCTAACCTACTATCTGAGTAAAATTAAGGGGCTGAAAGAAAGCATCCATTGGACTAAAGGGATTTGCTGCAGGATTTTCCATTGTGAACAAGAATTGAATGTACGAAATAGACTCGATCGCTAGATTTTGAATGATTATATGAGAATCAAGTCTATGCAATCTTTTCCATAATACCCTTTCAGGTTCAGGAAAAAGTTTAAATACTTTGTGTAAATTTATTCTCGTTGAATACCCTGAAGTGCATTTAAATTGTGGAGTCGCCAGATGGATTGAGTAGATTTCAAAATTATTCGACTAGATCAATCAAAATTTATTGGGTAAAAAACAAAAACAAAAAGGGTAAGTCGTACCTTGGGAATAAAAGGATTTATCCCCGACAACGATGCCAAAAAGTGTTTCCCCTAAGGACACACCTAGAAGCTTGGATATTTCTACTTCGCTTAACTCCCAGGTGTGTGAAAGGCGACATCAGTGAGTAAATACATAACTATAAAATAGTTGGCTTCATGCAAGAAATGGTACAGATTCCTCGGTTTTGTGGGGGGGTCGACATCATGGGTGTCAATGATGAATATTTGATGGGGTAAAACACCCATAGGGGAAATGTAGTGGTCCTCAGTCAGGATGTTAATGGCACATTGAAACTGAGATATTGTTTATGGAGGATGGTTCTTTGAGTATGGTAATCAAGGGGAAATAATGGTACTAAGAGGTGAGTTCCATGATCATACATAAATGTGGTACCTTTTATTTAGGCCGGTCTTGGCCATCATGGATATTTTGTTCATTTTCCTTCACACATGGCACATATACCCTGTTAGGATTATTAATCCTCCCTTGTCCAATTTGGTCATATGTCTAAATCGGGAGTCCATCCAGTCTATTTATATTCATTAACACCATTGGGTTCACTTAGCCTAATTGGGGCACATGTTTCAGTTACTAAAGTGTGGGGAACACTAATTGAGACTCACTACCACTGATTGCACTTGATTGCATCAGTTTAGGAGCCTCCTAGACCAATCCCTACAATTTAGGAGCCATTGGGAGTGCCGAAACCAACCAAGGTCAGTTCAGTTCAGTTGATGACTGGTTAAGCTAATTTAGGAGTCAGTTACATCTAGTTCTAGTCCTCTACATTCAGTTAGTGCTAGGTTTACTTGATTGAACTCAGGAGGGGCACATTTCTCACCTACCACAGTCAGTTAGCCTTAGTCAACACTGAATGTAACACTTGATTTGTGTTTTAGAACTCCGATGAACTCCGGTTATGGTTTAGACAAGGTCAGTTAACTATTGAGTCCTTCGATAGTGATTTAGACAAGGTCTTAGTTACCTACAATCAAGTAGATTCTAATCAATTTGAATTTCCTCATGTGGATTCGAATTGCTTGTGGCTATTAAATCCAGTGTACTTCATTGTAATTATCTATCTAATTACTCTTTGATTAATGAAAAGCATTCACAACTACAAGCCATTTTTGCATTGTTTCATTCGACAATAAATGAGTAAATTGTGTGATCTATCACGTGAGTTGTGTGTTTGTCCACAGATCTATGTGCTCAATTTAATATGGTATCAGATCCTCGACAGACAAGGCACTTCTCCTCCTCATATCTCCTACTGGATCATTTTTTGTGCAAAATTGCTCCTTCCAGCACTGCACCAGAAGCGGAGAATTTACCACTTAATTCCCCAAGCAAAGGAATTGTTTATCAAGCTTGCTTGATTAACTAAGCTGTGTGTGAATAAAATTCCAAAAGTGCAGGCTATCTGACCTTATGGTGCCCTTTTTTGTTTTGCAGGTACAACTTCGAAATGAATTCATCAGTTCCTCTTCTCACCCGATCCTCGGACTATTATGAATGGAAGGTGAAGATGATTGTATTTCTGAATAGACAAGATCTCTTTTGGGTGTCTAATGGATTTGGTAGAAATTATTTTGAGAGTGAAAATGACTAGCTAAATGCAAAGGATGCAGCTTTTGAAATAATGAAAATGGTTCTTTCTCCTAGCTTGCGCTAACTCAGTAGATCTATTAAATATCCACAGGAACTCTAGACAAGATTGGAAAGAACCTTTGGAATGATTGATGAGGATCATAATAGCACTTTGGAGAGCACATCCAGCACCATAATCATCCTTGATCCAAAAATCTCGGCCTCCACTCTCTTTGATGAAGTTGTTCAAGATGAAGAAGAAGCAAAAGCTTCTACACAGTCAATTCAAATTAAAGACAGTCTCCATGCAGTGACTCCTTCTCCTGATGCTCCGGAAGTTTATGAGATCTCTGATATCTCATCTCCTCATATTTCTAAAACAGAAGAAGACATCCGAATCTCTGATATTGAAGAAAAATACTGCTCCACTTCCATGCAAACATTCACTGGTGATTTTCCTTTGAATTCTATGCAAAATTTACCAGTAATTGCTTCTGAAAGTAAAGAGAAATTTTATTTTTCTCCCTCTAATGTTGTTGCTGGTGTGCAAATATGTGATACCTTGGATATTTTGGAAGAAATATTAAATTACCAAAATGATCCATTCGCTCCCCATGATCTATATTTTCCAGCAAATTCCTGTAGGATTGCATGCACCAAAATTCAGAATTTTGAAGAAGAAGAAAGTTGTGCATCCACCGTCTCGGTTAACCATTTATTTGAATCTGATATTAACCTTATTGGATCTGATATGATCTTATTTATATCTGATCTGATATTTCTTGGTTTAATATATAAAATTCATAATCTTTCAGTAGTGCTTGTAGTTGTTCTCATCAATGGTGTGAAGAAACAAGTACCGCAAGTCTCCTACAAAACTGTTGCTGGGGATTTGATTCCATTTCATAGTTTTGGATCTGTTTTGAACCTATTTAGATCTGATTTAATTTCTGATATGATATTATTTGGTTCATATTTTAAAATTCAAAAGCTTTCAGTCATGCTTGTAGCTTCTCTCACCAATTCCGGTGTGAAAAATCAAGTACCGCACTTTCTCTTCAAAATTGCTGATGGGGATTTGGTATTAGTTTCCTCATATGAGGTTGCTGATATTTTATTATGTGATTCATTATATATTTCAAAATCTATATCCGACTATGGAGCTCAATCATTTTCTCTCAACAGTCCCAGTGCTTCTCTACCATTGATCACATGCTCATCTCCTCACAAAACTAGTAAAGAGGAAGATTTTCTACATCCGCCTAGACACTTGCTCCTAACACTTGGGGCTGTTCTTACCACTCATGGTTTGTTTTTCATGGCTGAAACATATCAGTTTCTTGAGTGTTCCTCACATGTTCTGAATCCTCAAGAACCTTTTCTCACTTATCATTTGACTTCAGTTGCTCTACATGGGTCTAGTCTTCATCTGGCAGCTGTCTATATTTCTGATTTAGTTGAGCATATCATTCTTCTTCCAAAGAGGACGATTCCTCCAGACATAATGATGGATAGGTTCACATGCTAGGCTCCAGGACACCTGTGCATAGAAGAACCAGATTGATCTTGATTCTACCTACTTAATTAGAGGGGGGGGGGGTTTCCCATGTGGTTTTTCCCCAACACCTTGTTTTTGAGCAGTTACTTTCCTTTACTTGATGTAATAGGTGACCTATGGTCTTAGTTACCAGGGCCCACAGATTTTCCAAGTTAGCATTCAAGGGGGGTTTTAGGATTATTAATCCTCCCTTGTTCAATTTGTTCATATGTCTAAATCGGGAGTCATGTCTAAATCGGGAGTCCATCCAGTCTATTTATAGTCATTAACACCATTGGGTCCACTTCGCCTAATTGGGGCACATGTTTTAGTTACTAAAGTGTGGGGAACACTAATTAAGGCTCACTGCCACTGATTTCACTTGATTGCATCAGTTTAGGAGCCTCCTAGACCAATCCCTACAATTTAGGAGCCACTGGGAATGCCGAAACCAACCAAGGTCAGTTCAGTTCAGTTGATGATTGGTTAAGCTAAGTTAGGAGCCAGTTACATTCAATTCTAGTCCTCTACATTTAGTTAGCACTAATTTTACTTGATTGAACTCAGGAGGGGTGCATTTCTCACCTACCACAGTCAGTTAGCCTTAGTCAACACTGAATGTAACACTTGATTTGTGTTTTAGAACTATGATGACCTCCGGTTATGGTTTAGACAAGGTCACTTAACTATTGAGTCCTTCGATAGTGATTTAGACAAGGCCTTAGTTACCTATAGTCAAGTAGAGTCTAATCAATTCGAATTTCCTCATGTGCATTAAAATTTCTTGTGGTTATTAAAGCCAGTGTACTTCATTGTAATTATATATCTAATTACTCTTTGATTAATGAAAAGCATTCACAGCTGCAAGCCATTTTTTCACTATTTCATTCTTCAATAACTGAGTAAATTGTGTGATCTATCATGTGAGTTGTGTGTTTGTCCACAGATCTATGTGCTCAATTTAATATACCCAAGTATAGTAAAGGACATGGAAAAGGTATGGACAATGTAGAAATAATAACTCAAAACTTGGTGCACCTGAGTGGTGCTCAGCTTAGGAGTATAACATTTTTAGGTACAACCCATTGATGAGACTTTTAAGTGTCATGCCTTTTGATTCTTGGAGAACATATTCCCTATTGGGGAGACAAAGTTGGATGACGAAAGGACCAGACTACTTAGATATGAACTTGTTGGGTCCAGGTTTGGAATCCTTGCGAGCATTGAACACAAGGACAAAGTCATCGTTGTTAAAGGTGCATAGGCAAACATGGCAAACATATTGGGATTTCGATCGAAGTTTCATGGCTTCATTTTGCTGTAGTGAATATCATCGTTCTTCGTCAAGGTGTTCTAAGGTAAACAAACATTATTCCAATGCTGGGGTATCCATAAATAATTCTACTGCTAATTGAAGTGTAGCGAGCTAACCCTCAATGGGAAGGACAAATTTAACTTCGTGAACCAAGTGGAATGGGGTGAATCTGATGGCATCTTTTACTAGCGTTTGATCTGCCTAGAGGGCGGGAAAAATCATATGGTTCTAGTTAGACTTTTTCTTATCGAAAGTACACTGGAGCATGGTTTTCATAACTTTGTTGAATGCCTCTACTTGACCATTGGATTGAGGATAATATGGGGTAGATAAGTCATGTTTTAATTCTAACATGTTGGATAACTCTTTAAAGGTTTGGTCTTTGAATTGTTTTCCATTGTTAGAAACCAACTGCATTGGGACACCAAATTTTGAGATGATGTGGTTAAAGAAAAATTGATATGTTGGATGACTTTGCAAATGAAGGTAGGCATGGACTCAAGCAATTTGGTGAAATAGTCAACTACAAATATTATGTATTTGTGGCCTTGGGAAAAGGTTGGGACTGTTGATGTATTTGTAACTTTGGAATGTATTCATCTATGTAGCTTATGTATTGTAATCCGATGTTTATTCCGAGATGTATCTATTATGTAATTGAGTCATGTTGTCATGCCCCGATGTTCCGATCGGGAGAATCAATAATGTAAATAAGTCATGTCAAGTCATAGTGGGTAACCCTCCGATTGTGTAAGGGTTAAAGTCCCCGCAGTTCCAGGGAACTAGGGTTATTAGACTCTCCAAGTAGTGGTCGGCCCTAGTAGGGTTTTAGTCATGTCGAGAATAGTATAAATAGAGAGTTGGGGTCTCTATTTAACACACATCACTCACACACTCAAGTGTAGCACATATTTGAGGAAGGAGAAGACACTAGGGCTAGACAAGAAGAAGATTACTATTGTCGGGAGTGCATCTTACTATTTTGGGGTTTTACATCTTGTGCTGATTCTATCTCTGAGGAAGTTGCGGGGTTTTCTCCATTTATGGTTTCCCCGATAAAAAACACTGTGTTCATTGTCTCTTGTGTTTGATTGTTGTACTGGTTATTCTCTCAGTAAAGATCCTAACATAATGCTAGCTTAATGTTGATAAACTAACATGGTATCAGAGCTAACCTGAGAAGAAGACACTGTGCAGCTATAAGAACAAGGGCTTCCTAGTTTGTGGATATTCCTTCATATATTTTCAGCAAAAGTAAGGTGGAACAACTCTCCTCCTTAGGGCGCATCTTTAAGTGGAAGCAAAATCCAATTCTGAGGTTTTTCGGTTTTGGACCTGTCACTACTGTCGGAAATTAGGGATTTTCACAGAAGAGGAATTTTTCAGTGATCCTGGTCCTGGATTGATATCCTCCCCAAAATCGAAGTTAGGGACAAATTTCAAGGCATTTGGGTAGACAGAAATCTGGAAAAGATAAACCCTAATTTGCTCCTGAACCAGCTCTGCAGGATTTCAGCTCAAGTTTCAAATCCGACATCTTGAACCTGGTAAGATCTAAAATCCTTTGTATTTCCATTTGAGGTTCTCATTTAAGATGTCTCATCATACCAAGTTTGATGAAAATCTTGAGGGAGTTGAAAACTTCCGAGCTTGTAGGTATAGGATCTCCTTGGTCTTAGAAGAAAATGAATTAGACTCCTACATCCATGAGGAGGTTCCAGTTCTATAGGGAGATGAGGCAAAGGCCTTACATAAGAAGAAGATGGTTATGGAAAAGAGGATCATTGATGATTCTATCAAGGATCACCTTATCCCACATGTGTCCTCTCTCAAGGCACCTAAAGCTATGTTTGATGCCCTAACCAAATTGTTTGAAGGAAAGAACATCAATCAGAAGATGACCCTAAGAAACCAACTGAAGAATAAGAAGATTCAGAATGCAGAAACAATCCAGTCTTACTTCACAATAGTTTCTCAAATCAAAGAGCAACTATAAGAAGTTGATGAAGAAGTGGAAAATGCAGAGATTGTAATGACTACATTGAATGGCCTTCCTAGGTCATGGGATTCTTTCATCCAAGGAATCTGTGCTAGGAAGAAGTTAGTCAAGTTCAGCAAACTATGGGAAGAGTTCTCTCAAGAAGAAGCTCGAACAGCAGCTCGAGAAGAGAAGATGGGAAGTGAAGACCAATCTCTTATAGTACACTCCAAGTCAAGCAAAAGAAGACCTCATTGTTCTAGAGGTAAGCACTTTCACAGAGATAATACTAGAAGAGATGTATCTAGGATTATATGCTATACTTGTGATGAAGCAGGACACTATGCAAGGAATTGTCCTAACAAACAGAAGATAGTAAAGAAGAGCAACAAAGGAAGACATCATGCTCATGCTGCAAAGGATGATGAACCATCCAGAAAGAGATCCATATATGAAAGTGAAGATTCTTCAAGCAGGGATGAATATGTTCTGATATCAACTCTCATGGTAGTGATGATTGGCTTATAGACAGTGGGGCTTCCAAACATATGACTGGATTCAAGGAATCCTTTGTAAGGCTGTCAGAACATGAATCACCTCACAAGGTAAAGCTAGGAGATGACTACCAATATCCATTAAAAGGTAGTGGGGAATATTCATATAAGTTAGACTCTAGAAAATATCTAACAATGAAAGAAGTATTTTTTGTGCCAGGACTCAAGAAGAACCTTCTCTCCATATCAGCATTAGATGCAAAAGGAATGCAGGTTGCATTCATAGATGATCAAGTCATCATGTGGCCAAAAGGAAATACTATCGATGATGCGGTAGTAATTGGAGAACAAGAAGGAGGATTATACAAATTGAAGGGCCACCCAAAACAAGACTTGGTCCATGACACGGTAGAGCCAAGTGAACTTTGGCATAGAAGGTTTGCAAATGTGCATTACAGAGCACTACCTATTGCAAGTAAAGCTGTCGAAGTTCTTCCAGAAATTCAAGCAAAAGATGATGGGGTCTGCAAAGGATGTACCAGAGGAAAGAATACAAAGAAGACATTTCCAAGCAGTGAAAGCAAAGCAAAAGGAATCTTGGAAATCATTCACTCCGATGTATGCGGTCCTATGTCATCAAACTCTCTAAGCAGGTATGCATATTATGTCTCTTTTATTGATGACTTTTCTAGGAAGACATGGGTTTACTTCATGAAGAACAAAGATGAAGTATTCAGCAAGTTTAAAGAATTCAAAGCCTTGATTGAAAACCATACTGAAAAGAAGATCAAGACCATTCGATCAGATAATGGCGGAGAATTCACTTCAAATGAATTCAAAGAGCTATGCAAAGAATCAAGGATTAAGAGGGAGTTGTCCACTCCTTATAATCCACAACATAATGGGGTTGCGGAATGAAAGAACAAAACCATCATGGAAGCTGCAAAAGCCATGCTTCATGATCAAGACCTTCCTATGCATCTTTGGGCGGAAGCTGCCAGAACAGTAGTGTATGTACAGAACCGTACTCCACATAGAGTACTCAAGAACAAGACTCTTGAAGAAATCTTCTCAGGCAAGAAACCAGAAGTCAGCCATCTCAGAATATTCGGCTATCCTGTGTACATCCACATTTCAAAAGAGAAGAGGACTAAATTAGATCCTTCAAGAAAGAAGGGTATATTTGTGGGATACTCTGAAAGCTCGAAGGCTTACAAAGTATATTTCCCAAGATATAAGAAGATTGACATCAGCAAGGATGTGACATTTGATGAAGACACAGCTTACAACAAATCCAGAAAGAGACCTGCTGAAGAACCTGAAGAAGCAGAAGCACCCAGAATTCATGATACAACCATGAATGAAGAAACTCGAGAAGAAGATCGAGAATTTGAAGAACCACAAAGACCTGTAGATCCACCTCTGGAGAAGAATCCTCATAAGAGGAAACCTGCTTGGGTACAAGAACTTATCCAAGGTGTAGAAAGATATGGGGCTCCAAAAGAAAATCACAGAGAAAGAAAGAGGACCAGATCCTGTTCCGGGTATGTAGCTTTACTATGTGATTTCATTGATAAAGAACCTTCCAGTTATGAAGAAGCGGCAGAACAGAAAGAATGGAAGGATGCTATGATTGAAGAGTACCAATCGATCATGAAGAATGATGCTTGGGATGTTGTCCTAAGACCAGACGGGAAGTCAGTTGTAACTTCCAAATGGATCTACAAGATCAAACATGCTGCAGATGGTAGCATTGAAAAGTATAAGGCAAGATTCGTAGCTCGAGGTTTCTCTCAGAAAGAGGGAATAGACTATGAGGAGACCTTTGCACCTATAGCTAGATACATTTCCATTAGAACAGTACTTGCTCTGGCTGCAGTGATGAAATGGAAGATACACCAAATGGATGTCAAGACTGCTTTCTTAAATGGTGTAGTGGAAGAGGAAGTGTATATAGAACAGCCACTCGGTTTTGAGACACATGACAGGGAGTCTCATGTATGCAGATTGAAGAAATCCTTGTACGGTTTGAAACAGGCACCCAGGACATGGTACGGCAGAATTGATAGCTTTCTATCTAGTTTGGGCTTTACCAAGAGAAAAGCAGATTCCAACCTTTACTACAAGGTTGAAGATGGCAACCCAGTGATGCTTCTACTATATGTAGATGATCTGTTCGTGACAGGAATGGATGGGTTGATTACTGATATGAAGAGAAAGCTTGCTGTCGAGTACAAGATGAAGGACTTAGGTATGATGCATTACTTTCTAGTTATGGAGGTGTGGCAGAGTGCGGATGGAATCTTCCTTGGACAAGGGAAGTATGCAGTAGAGATCCTGAAGAGGTTTGGGATGATGGACTGCAAGACTATGGCCACACCTATGGCATCAAACCTGAAGCTATTGAATGATGCTTCTTCAGAGTAGGTTGATGCTATGATGTATCGTCAGATGATTGGGTCATTGATGTACCTGATGAACATGAGACCATACATTTTCTTTGCTGTGAACACCTTGAGCCAGTTCTTGACAGATCCGAGAAATGTTCACTTGATTGCTGCAAAGCATGTTCTGAGGTACCTGAGGGGTACAATTGATTATGGGCTGAAGTACGATGCGAATCAAAAGATCAACCTAGAGGGTTATGTTGATTCATATTGGGAAGGCGGTGCCATCGATAGGAAGAGCACTTCAGGGTGTTGCTTCTGTATGGGATCAGGTGTGATCTCTTGGTTTAGCAGGAAGCAATCCTGTGTGGCATAGAGTACAGCTGAAGAAGAGCTCGCGCAGCTTGTTCAGCTAGTTGTGAGGTAGTATGGCTGAGGAAGCTACTGTCTGATTTATTTGATCTCCAAATGGATTCTACTTGTATACATTGTGACAACCAAAGTTGCGTGAAGTTGTCAGAGAATATAGTGTTCCATGACAAGTCGAAGCACATCGAGATCAAGTATCACTATATCAGGGATATGGTGCAGAGAGGAGCAGTGAAGCTCCAGTATGTTGCGACGGAGGAACAGACAGCTGATGTGTTGATGAAGCCATTAGCCAGAGTGAAGTTTGAGTACTTCAGGGAGAAGCTTGGTGTTCTCCAGATCGAGTTTTCCTCCAAGGGAAAGTGATGAGTCCCAAATCCATTCTGATGAGCAGGTCAGATGTAAGGGCTGAGCCATTTTGTAATGGTGAGAGGATTCAGTTCCTTCCATGTCAGATATGAGTGCTAAAGAACAAAATCCATTCTGACGAGCAGGTAAGATTTAAGGGCTGATCCATTCTGTCATGGTGAGAGGATTCAGTTCCTTCCATGTCAGATATGAGTGCTGGCCATTCTATTGAGTAGGACAGATGTAAGGGCAATTGCCACTCTCTGGGAGAGTGGAGGCACCTGGTCAGTTACCAAGTAGCTCAGTCTGGGACTGGGGGCCTTTCTGACGAGGGTGGAGGATTTGGTTCCTTCCAGGTCAGATGTGAGTGCATGCCATTCTGTCATGGTGAGAGGATTAAGTTCCTTCCATGGCCGATGTAAGTGCAGGCCATTTCGTCATGATGAGAGGATTGAGTTCTTTCCATGGCCGATGTAAGTGTGGGCCATTTCGTCATGGTAAGAATATTAAGTTCCTTCCATGGCCGATGTAAGAGTGAGCCATTATTTCATGGTGAGAGGATTAAGTTCCTTCCATGTTAGATGTAAGGGCAGGTCATTCTATTATGGTGAGAGGATTCAATTCCTTCCATGACAGATGTGAGTGTGAGGCCTTTCTGATGTGATTATAGTTTACTACATGATCAGATGTTAGGGTTGGGCATGCCTTTCTGACGAGTAGGTCAGATGTAAGTGTTGGGCATGCCTTTCTGACGAGTAGGTTAGATGTAAGTGCTAGGCAAATACCTACCTGATGGTTAGGCCTACAACCAGCATGAAAGAAGGCTGGATCTGTAGAACTTCCTATGACAAGATAGTACACACATGATGATGACCATATGATATCCAGATCGAGCTATGATCCAGATCTAGTTATGATGAATCTGAGAGATCCAAATTGAGTGATGATCCAGATCCAGTAGTGATGATCCAGATCGAGAGATGATCCAGATCTAGATCCAGATCGAGTGATGATCCAAATCCAGTCCAATGATGATTATCTAGATCGAGTGATGATCCAGATCTAGTGATGTTGATCCAGATCGAGAAATGATCCAGATCCAGTGATGATGTCCCATGATGATCTAGATTGAGAGATGATCTAGATTCAAAGAATGAATATGACTTGAAGACTCAGAAGACTCGAGATGATCCAGTTGATACAAAGAAGAAGACCAGTGCTGAAAATTGTGTCGAAAGAATACCTTCCTAGTTAAGAGGGAGTGTTGATGTATTTGTAGCTTCGAAATGTATTCATCTATGTATCTTATGTATTGTAACCTAATGTTTATTCCGATATGTATCTATTATGTAATTGAGTCATGTTGTCATGCCCTGATGTTTCGGTCGGGAGAATCAATAATGTAAACAAGTCATGTCAAGTCATAGTGGGTAACCCTCCGATTGTGTAAGGGTTAAAGTCCCCGCAGTTTTGGGGCACTAGGGTTATTAGACTCTCCAAGTAGAGGTCAGCCCTAGTAGGGTTTTAGTCGTTTCAGGAATAGTATAAATAGAGAGTTGGGGTCTCTATTTAACACACATCACTCACACACTCAAGTGTAGCGCATAGTTGAGGAAGGAGAAGACACTGGGGCTAGACAAGAAGAAGATTACTGCTGTCAGGAGTGCATATTACTGTTTTGGGGTTTTACATCTTGTGTTGATTCTATCTCTGAGGAAGTTGCGGGATTTTCTCCATTTATGGTTTCCCTGATCAAAAACACTGTGTTCATTGTCTCTTGTGTTTGATTTTTGTACTTGTTATTCTCTCAGTAAAGATCCTAACATAATGCTAGCTTAATGTTGATAAACTAACAGGGACATTCCATATAGTCAATGTCCCATTTGTACAATGGGCATGTAGTGATGACTGTATGTAGTGGGGATGGGAGGGATCTGGTATTGCAAGTGAATGCTTGGCAATTAACACATCTTTTGAATGCATAGACACAATCTTTAAATACAAATGGCCATAAGTAACCAACTCAAATTATTTTCTAGGCAGTGGCTAAATTGGAGAGGTGTCCATCACAAGCGTCGTTGTGGAAATCATTGAGAACTTGTTCAGCCTAGTTGTGGGATAAACAACAACAAAAAATAGTGTCAACACCTTATCTATAAATAAAGTATCCTAAGAGGAGATATCACAAGGATTGGTGGAGAATGTGACGTCTATCATCATGGGATAAATGGGAGGTAAACTTCTGGGTTTTAAGGTATGTTAGTATGTTTCCGTACCAAGGTTCATCGATGGTGATGTTGAAGAGGTGTTCACTAGGTAAATGATCATTTATTGGTTCTCTTGGCGCTCCGGGGGGGAGATCGGTGATGATCCCTGCAAGGGATAAATATTTTTTCCTCTTAGGGGTATAAAACTCAAGGTCAAACTCCTAAAGGGTTACAATCCACTGTGCAAATTTACTATTGATAAGACAATGGGTTAGTATGTATTGCACGGGGTTTGAGTCGACGATGGCCGTGGTTTTTTGTAGAAAAATATAGTGGTGTAACTTCTGGACTAAAATAGTGGCTACTAAGAAAATTTTCTCATCATGGCCATACTTGAGGGAGGGGACAATGAGTGTTTTACTAATGTAACTAATTACATGTTCACTATTATCATCGACACGTTGGATGAGGACACTCGTAATTGTGAGTATGATGCTGAGACTAAAGAATGAGATCTTTATTGAAACCGGGTGGATAAATCAAAGGTGAAGAGGCTAATGCTTATTTGAGTTCTTTGAAAGAGATATGAGCATGGTCATCCCACTAAAAAGGTATATCTTTCAGAAGCAGTCAAAGGAATACATGGGATTTTGTGGTGTAATCAAGAACAAAGTGCCGGAGGAAGTTGGATTTGTCTTGGATGCTTTGCAATTGGTGCCGCATTTGGGGGGGTGTAAATCTATGATGGCTTGGAATTTGGAGGGATCCACGGTGATTCCTTCATGTGAGACA
Source organism: Pseudotsuga menziesii (assembly GCA_001517045.1). NCBI lineage: Eukaryota > Viridiplantae > Streptophyta > Pinopsida > Pinales > Pinaceae > Pseudotsuga > Pseudotsuga menziesii. The sequence continues at coordinate 202,421 of LPNX011221978.1, forward strand.
ATGAATCCCAAAAGGAGTCATGCGGTGACGTAGAAGACGTAGTTGAGGGGGTTTAAGAAGATGTTGTACTTGAGACCGCATGTGAATATGGTGTGTAGGTATTGGAGGTGGTCCTTCTAGTTCTTATACTTAGACATGAGGTCATATAAAATTCCTAGAATTATTTCATTGATATCATAGAAGACATACGCCATTTCCCACTAAAAGGTGAGACCTGCATTTCCTAGACCAAAGGGCATGACTTTATAGGAAAAAGTTCCCCATGTGGTGGTGAATGTAGATTTGTACTAATATTGGGGATGGATGTGTATTTGGTTGTACTCAAAAAAACCATCCATGAAGGACATCATCTCGTTACCAACGTAAGAATCGATAATTTTGTTGATGAAAGGGGTAGGGAAATTATCCTTAGGACACGCAAGGTTGAGGTCATGAAAGTGTGTACATACCCGAATGCTACCTTATTTCTTATTGACCGGTACTAGGTTGGACACCCATGAGGTGTAGGAAATAGGATAAATGAATCTTTCATTCAAAACTTTCTCAATTTCATCCTTAATGGAGGGAACCTTGGATGGGTGAACAGGTATTTGATTTTGATGAATTGGGACGATATTGGGCCATATGTTAATATGGTTTTCAATGATTTCAATATCAAGGTCGGGAATTTCAGCATAGCACCATGTGAAGACATCTCCAAATTCTTTGAAGAGGGCAGTGAAGTCGCTTATCTCCTACGGGGAACATGATGCGCCAATGGAAATGTTCTCGACTACTCATGGGATAGTAGATATATTCACTTGAATCGTGGGTGAGATGTTATACAGGTTGTCTTATTCAAAATAATTAGGAGTTGGAATATGATTTTTGAACCAATGGACATGATTTGGTGGTAAGAAGTCTTTTGATTCAATAATGTATTGGTGTGCTATCTCTATGGACGTAAAGGATGACCAATGATGAAGACTATGCCAAGGGGGTGTCAATATTCATGGCCTCCATATATAGATGAACTCATCGACTGTATGAAAGGTGTTAATTTATTTACTAAGATTGACCTCAAGTCAGGATACCATCATATTTTGATCAAGCCCACCAATGTATGGAAAAATGCTTTCAAAACCAAGGATTGTTTGAGTGGTTAGTCATGCCTTTCAGCTTAACCAATGCACATGTGACCTTCATACGCTATATGGATTATCTTATACGACCTTCCATCGACAAGTGTGCCATTGTATATCTAGATGATATCTTGATCTTCAGTCAATCATGGGAAGAACATGTCAAACAACTTCGACAAGTACTTGACACTCTTTGACAACATCAACTCTATTTGAACATGGAAAAATGCTCATTTGCGATGAACAACATCAAATATTTAGGGTATGTAATTAACTCTATAGACATTCACGTTGACCTAGACAAAGTACAAATCCTCAAAGATTGGCCCATTCCTCAAAACATTCATGAACTAAGAATTTTTCTTGGTTTGGCAAATTTTTATCGAGGGTTCATACTCGGCTTCACTCACATAGTCGACCTTTGAATTAGTTGATGAAGGGAAATGGGAAATTTTTCTTCAAATGGACATCAACACAACATCAAGCTTTTGAGAAGCTCAAACACAAGATTTGTACTACACAAGTACTTGTGTTACCTGATTTGCATCAGCATTTTGAGATTGAGATGGATGCATGATTCAGACTATGCTTTAGGTTCAGTGATCACTCATTCCAGTCACCCAGTCGCTTTTCATTTTGAAACTTTCAAGGACATCATCATAAGGTATTCGACGTATGAAAAGGAATTATATGCCATTGTGCAATCCCTTAAGCAATGGATAAATTGCATCCTTGGGAAAGAAACGGTCAGCCTCACTGACCACAAGCCCCTACAGTTCGCCCCCTCGTAGTCAAAGTTACAAACAATTCAACAACTCAAGTGGATTAATTACCTACAAAAGTTTCAATTGGTAATTAAGTATTGGAAAGGTAAATCCAATGTCACACTCGATTGTCTCAATCGACCACCCATTACTCTACTTTTTATAGTAGAGTATGCAGTGTGATGACACCACTACTTAGACTCAATTGTATTCAGTAGACTATGACTTTTCTATAATTTATCAATAGCTTCAGACCAACTTGTTTTTTACTACCAACTACTTCCTGAAAGATACCTTTCTATACAAGCTTGAACTACTTTGTGTACCAACAGGTGAGCATGTACATAATCTCATTTGGGACATGCACTACAGCAAGACTGTAGGACATTTTCGAGTAGCAAAGACCCTTGCTATCCTCCAAAATTATTTTTATTGGCCTTCACTTAAATCTGACGTCAACAGGTACATTCGATCATGCATGATTTGTACCATTGCTAAACTGTGGAATCGACAACAAGGAATTTACATGCCTTTGTCGGTTCCTAGTCGGCCATGGGAATTTGTTTCTATGGACTACCTGATGGGATATCCTACTACCAAATATCAACATGACACAATCTTAGTAGTAGTCGATAAATTTTGCAATATGGTTATTATCATTCCATGCAAGAAGACTATGACAAAGCCGCAGATTACTTAGCTCTTCTTTGAACATGTTTGGAAACATTACAGCCTTACAGTGACCATCATTTTCAACAGAGATGCCATATTTGTCAACATATTTTGGAATACTCTCTCGCAAAATATTGACATGAGACTCTCTTTGTCAATATCTTTCCATCCTCAAATAGATAAACAAACGGAAGTTGTGAATTGCTTGGTAGTAGAACTACTCCGCATGTATAACCACAAGCATCATCAGACATGGGATGAAAGTCTCCCATACATACAACACAACTACAGTCATGCTCAGCAAATCTCTATGGGAAAGAGTCCATTCAATATTTGTTATGTCTTTCAACTATCAGCGCTCATTGACACAATCGAACGACACCGACTCTGACCAACAAGAAGTAGAAAAATCATTGAAGTTTTGAGACCAAATCTACAACATCCAGAAACAAGCACAGGAAATGTTGCAACGAGCTAATGCAAAAGCTAAGGCCTGACACAATAAGCATCATACTCTCATTCATTTCAAATTGGGGATTAGGTCTGGTTACATCTAAAGAAGGAGTGCTTCATTGGTCCATACCGAAAGCCGAATCCCTTGCGATATGGTTCGTACAGTATCCTTCAGTAGATTGGAGAAAACGCTTTCTAGCTTGACATTACTTCATGCTTGGGTCTGCATATATTATTGAATGTGGATCTACTTCACCCATACCATGCACCATTGTTGGAACAGAACGACTTGCAGATAGCAGAACCCAAATGCATCCATCTAGATGTTTAGGATCCTCTTCATTGTGTCACCATTGTGGGATGATGCATACGCCATAGAAGGACAAACACAATTCCCTTGTTTCAAGTGGCTAAAGGTGGGCACCTCCTAACACAATTAAAGTGGTACTTTCCTACTGAACTCACCAACAAGTTTCCTCATCTGAACGAGCAAACAATGGGGACCATTGTTTCTTAAGGAAGGATGAATGATCCACCGAGCAGTTTGCATGTGTGTTGACTTCGACAGGTTCAAAATCGACTCAAAAAATTCCAAACCTAGACAGGTTGCGCACCTCGACATACATCGTTGACCTCAACATCTCGACACGACTACGACATATTGTCTCTTTGTCTTCTAGTCGTTTGTAACAGTTGAAATTCCTTACCATTCTAACTTCCTTGTAATTAAACATAATGGGTAGACACCCAAGCGTCTCAGCACTCTATATAAACATGTACACTATTGTAACATACGAGCAATCACTCACAGAGAGAGTATTGTGCATCATACAGTAGTAATAAAATAACATAGATTAGTTCAATTAATTTATAATTATGGTCTAGACATAATTTAATCCCCTTTTTAATTAGCAATTTTCTCCACTAGGAACCATGTGATTCTTCAAGGGCTAGGGGGCGCATTACGAGTAGGAAGAAATGAATAAGAAAAAAGGATTGTTAAGTGGTTATAAAATTAAGGTGAAAGTGGAAAACCTACAAGGTGGCTACAGCCAGTTAAGGCAAACATAAATCAGTTGTAGCTTGGAGGATATAAGAGACATCTCAAGCTCAGTAATCAAGGTTGGTAATTTTTATAGGGTCTCTAGGATTGTTGATTCGATGTACTATTTTGCATGTAATAGAACTTTTCAGATGTTTATATTGTGAAGTGTAGCAGAGATTTTTTTCCCCTATAATTTTATCCTTCTCCAATTTTTCCTTGTCTGATCCATGTCTATGTAAATATTTCCTGAGAAATTAATAAAGCATTGAGCAATAGGTTCACTTGTATTTGTATCATTGATGTAGATGTATGTTGAGTGTTGAGATTGTTATCATAGTTTTCATTGTTTTGACCTCTGGTCCAAAGTTTAGGATGTTCATGTGATACAACAGTATCTGAAGGTTTCTTTTATTGTTGTTCTTTGTATGTCATGTTGCCAATTGATCCGTAAAAAATCAAGAGATATTTACATTCTATAATAAGTTGATAAATTCTTTTCATAAAGCTCGGTATGTTTTTGCTTCCATGGAGAGTAAGAAATTTTTCTCATCGGCGCCTCTTACATCTCTAATATGTTCCATCAACTAAATTTTACTTTCATTTAAAGCCACAATGTTGTACACACTCCATGAAATTCCTCTAAAATGATTTCATGTGTCCAAAATAATTCTTAATTATTTAGCTACTGAAAGATGCAAGAAAATGTTAAATTCATATCTCACTCGATACAAATTTAGCTCTAAAATCTATAAACTCTTGAGCATCATCATGCCCTGGTATGTACTAATTTCAGCCTATTACACCTCGGGGACTAACAGGAAGAAATAATTTGTAACTTTTATTATGATAAGAAAATAGAGGACTAAAATGTAATTTGTAACTTTTTATTATAATGTTCTTTAAATGTATATATTAATGCTCAATTTTATAACATTTGTATCATTAATGGTCTTCACAACAATTAAAAAAATAACTTTTAATCATAAAAACAAAATATTAAAACAAATCAATTAATCATCATTTTTAATTATTTCAAACCAAAATGTATCAAAATAAATAATATTCAACATTATTATTATTAATTAAAATTAAATCCTAATTTTTTTTTATATTGAGATTGGAGAATCAATGAAGAATCACTCCCACAATATCCAAGAACAAATCTCATGGCTACTACTATAACCCATTTTTTCAAGCAACACCGTGCAAGCACACGTTCCTTGTGCATACGTTAAATCCTTATTATAATTATTATATTTTTTAATTTTACATTTTATATTTTTTCAATATTAGAATAAGTAAGTTTGAGTGGATCTAACTTCAAAGTTAAAAGAAACACGCCCTATTATATTATCTTAATAGAGGTGGGTATCTTCCCCCCTCCTTCGGCCGAGAGTATCAATATTACTAGGTATCTAATGTACAAATACATGATAATAACATGGGAGACCAAAGACTTCCTAAAATTGCTTTAAAATCTAGTCAAGGCCAAATGTGGCTCAAGACATGATGGTATAAAGATGTCATGGCTTGGTTAAACCATTGGGGGATTGACGAAAAATGTCACTTCGTAGAATACCAATAACATTAAAAAATTTTAAAACGATAGGAGATCTGCAGTAAGAATTTTTCCAATTCAACAAGTTTCAAACCGGTTAAGCAGGTTCATCCTCGGGAGAAATAGACTCTCGCTATTTTCTACATCCGGGCGTCAAGAATAGATATTGATAAATTATCCAAACCTAAGATTTTCCTAAGTTTTAGGTCGGTTTATTTTAAAAAATTTAAAATTTTTTAAATTTTTTAGTTTTCAATTTGGTATTATTCTTATTACCAATGTTTATACAAATTTTAAATCCTTTAATTTAATTTTTTAGGATACGTAATATTATTATTTTAAAAAATATTAATTTGAATTTCCTATTTAGTATTAATGTTTTAATAATTATTCTAGTTATAAATTTTTATATTTTCAGGAATATTATCTATTAAAAAATTTTAGGGTTTTAAAAAATTTTATTATATTTATGAACTAGTATTAATGTTACATTAATTATCGTAGTCCAATGTTTATTAAAAAAAATTAATTTTTAGTTATTAAGATTTCTATGTGATGTTATACAAATTGATGATATTAGCATATAAATATTACTGTTATCTATTAATATTATGGTTGTTAGGTTTTCTCATGTGCTTTAATAAAGTGCATTTAAAATCATTATAGTGTTAATATTTTAGTATTGTTATCATTATTGCGCCGAGAGGCGCATTCTACAACCCGGTATGAGGTAGAAGTGTAATTCCGTGCTCAACGTGGAGATGACACGTGTCACATAAAAAAGTCGGCTTATATATCTATATATAT
>LPNX011221986.1:3739-26544 GCA_001517045.1 Pseudotsuga menziesii
TCATCAATGCTTTTGAAATCATCACTTGAAGGATAAACATTATCATTGTTATTGGTGTCTTCATCCTCACCACAATCATCATTAATGATTTTAAAATCCTTGTTTGGAGGAAAATTGTGAGATTCATCATTATTGGTGCTTTCAGCCTCACCAACATCATCATCAATTCCATTAAAATCCTCACTTGTAGGAAAATCATGAGATTCGACATTATTGGTTCCTTTCATCCTCACTAGGATCGTCTTCAGTCCCATTAAAATCCTTGTTTGGAGAAAAAATTTCATCATTATTGGTTTTTTTATCCTCACCAAAATCATCATCAATACCATTAAAATCTTCACTTGGAGGAAAGTCATCATCAATCCCATTAAATCCTCGCTCAGAGGAAATTCATTATTAATCCCATTCAAATCCTCGCTTGGAGGAAAATCATATTCTTTATTGGTTCCATCATCTTCACTAGATTCACCATGGGTCCCATTAAAATCCTCGCTTAGAGAAAAAACATCATTGATCCCATTAAAATCCTCGCTTGGAAGAAAATCATCATTGGTTCCTCTAAAACCATCGCTTGGAGGAAAACCATCATTGGTTCCTCTAAAATCATCATTTGGATGAAAATCATAATCATTTCCTTTGAAATCATCACTTCGAGGAAAATCACCATCGGTGCCTTTGAAATCATCACTTCGAGGAAAACCATCATCGGTGCCATTAAGATCGTCACTTGGAGGAAAATCAACATCATTAGCTTTAAAATCCTCACTTGGAGGAAAATTGGCATCATCTTGCTCAGTTTATTTAGACTCTCCACTTGGAGGAAGGTCTTCATCATCCCCATCACTCATAGGAAAATCATCATTAGTGCCTTCGAAATATTTAGAACTAGGAAATTCTTCATGATCAGCATGCTTAAGCGCATTGCTTACATTGTCAATATCCTGGCTAGATGAAAAATACAGGTCTTCATTGGTATTCAAGGCATTTCCATGATATTCACCAATATCACAATAAGCATGCAATGAAGATGTTGATGCTTCAAAAATTGAATCTAATTCTGATGAGTCTGTGACTTCTCACTCAAAAATAGAATGATAGCCTAATATCAATAACTGTGAGAATGGTATTTTTTCACTTCTCTAACAAAATAGAATAGTGCAATTGTGTCACCTCCCAACAATCTTATAGCTAGGAGAATGAAATACATTCCCTCCAAAAAAATCCTCCAAATTTTCTCCCTCCAAAATTTTCGCCTAAATTTCTCTCCAAAATTAAATTCCACATTTATGCCACGTGACCATAAAACAAGTGAAATTAGACATACTCTATGGTATATACACACGTATTTATTTTCTACTTTTTTCTTTTAGCGAGCATAGATTAAAACATTCGCTTAATTATTTTGCATTAAATTTTTACATTTTTTTTTATCTCACATTCATAAAACTAGTTAAGTTAAACATACTCTATGGTAGTCAATTCCCACTAGCTCACTCGGTTAAGCCATGGATTTCATTTGCAAGGAGACCAAATTTCCATACTCTTAGGGGTGACTTAATTGGGAGGAGGCAACAAAAAATCTAACCATGTTAAGGGTTGGTTCGGCCCAGATTAGGTGCGATCCCCAAGAGATTTTGATGGATTAAATACCCCTTGGTTACAGTTTATTATCCAATGGTTTAAATTCATTGGCCCTGAGTGACGAGAATTTCTATTAAACAAACAAACAAAACATACCCTATAGAAATAAACTCACTTTTCATGGGTTTTTTTATCCCACATTCATAAAACCAATTAATTTAAACATAGTATATGTTGTATAAACTCGTTCTTGTTTTGTACTTTTCACCTTTGTGGCTATCCATTAAAGAATTTGGAGCAATTTACTCGCACTTTAAAGGATAGTTATTTTATTTTTTCTAGTAATTTTGTCAATTTGTGGTTTTTTGCACAACTTTTGATTTTAGATAGAATTTTTTCATTTTAGAATTTAATTAATACCACATTCATAAAACCAGTCAAGTTAAACCTAATGTAGGCTATATTAAAAAATAATAATTTGTATTTTTCAACTTTTCTGAGCATCGATTAAAGGATTTGGAAAAATATACGATGGGCTTTCAAGATCACCAATGAGATTCAAGAAACGAGTTTTTAGCATTCAAGGTTAGTTATCTTTTCATTTTCTTATTTTTCACCTTACATTTTTTTAAAGTTAATTTTTTATAAACCATTAACAAGGGAGCATCCAACGCAAATGGGTACCCTATTTGGATAGCATCCCATTGGTCCCTATCCAAAGGAGGAGGCCCCTTTCAGCACTCGTTAGAGCATAAACCACTCCAATGGGTTCCCAAAAGGGAAGCCACAAGCTAATGGGGTGGCCTGTAGCTACCCCTTTGGGTGCCTGATGGAGCAAGGATTCCTCAAGCACTAAAAGAGATACCCCCTTTGGTTAGCTTCCAATGAGAGAGACACTCTTTTGGGCGCACAAGGGATTTTAGACCACTCCCCCTGCAAAACATTTTAAAAAAATTTAAAAAAATGTTTTTTCATCTATATTTTAAAATGTATTTATGTTTATTTTTTCTTGTGCAGGAAAATGGCATCAAAAAAGTATTTATCAACATTTATGGATCAATATTTGCAATGATGACATCTAAAAAAGTTGTTGGGTCTTTTGAGAATGTCGAAGGTCAAAACATTATTGATCCAAAAAACTAGGAATAATAGAGATTGGAAATATTCAAGAGGAAAACAAAATGAAATAATCTTTGTAAGTGAAGGACAAGTATATGAGCGATAGAGAAAGTAATTAATTTATTGTGTTGAGTATGAATATATTGAATCAAATTATAAACCAGTGGGCTTGGTGCGAGATATGTGTTTGTCATCGGGCACAGATATTGCTTATGTCCTAGTGAAATAAGGTAAGATGTATTAGAAAATATGATATTGTTTAAGGTATCAAATTATAAGATGCAAGAATGTTTCACGTATTTTTGTGCATAAATCATGCAAAATATTAAGAAAGGGAATGTAAGTTTTGACACTTTTTTAATTATTAGTGTTTTTATTTATTACAATTAGAACGATATGTCAATCTAAAAATTTTAAAACCGTTATTTTTTATTTTTTGCATCATTTTGCCAAGTCACTTTTTGGAATTTTGGGCGGAATTTATTCTACAAAAGGAAAATCCTATAGATATCACTAATGACTATCATGACAAGGAACGAGGATCAAAGAAGAAGAAACAAGTGTCAAATGTTTAAACAGCAGAAGTACAACCACACCAAAAAAAAAAATGAAAAAAAAATCAAATCAAGTTAGGTTGGTTACATTTAAAAGGACTGTAATCCCAAATGAACATAATGAACAGATTCATGCCAATGAGGTTGTTACTCCTACAAGTAAGAATAAGAAACCATTTGGACAAAAAATAACAAGGGTTGAGGATGTTTCCATTCCTAATATTGAAACAATTGTTATTGATTTTGATGAAACTACAACATGACACAAGATGAAGTGATCTAATTTTGTTGAATCCATTGTTAGTTCTAAATTAAACAATGACAATTCTAGTGCTAGTAGGAAAATCATCACTCAGGGTGTTGATCTAGATTATGGTGTTGTTAAGTTAACACAAAATTTCATTCCAGAATGGTTGAGGAAAGATAACTTGGTTGACAATGGACATATGTTTCAATTAAATGTGAAGCAACTCTATAGACCAATAGAAGGACAAGAAAAGTTTCAAATAAGAAAACCATATCGCTTGCGTATTCCAAACTTGGAAGCATTGATGAGGTACAATTCCTATGCACATGTGGTTGACTACCTAGTTCTTACTGACCCAAAATAAGTTCCCTGCTAGGCATGCATTTGATCAATGAAAATATTTTGATTATAAATATTATGTGATTGGGGGAAATCACTCTGTGGAGGCTAAAAGAGATTTGATGTATAAATATACCAGTAACCCTATTTTTTAAACAATGAAATGTGTCATTTATGTTGGTGTTGGTTCAAGTTTTGACACCTTTTTCATCTATTCCATTGACCTTCCTTTTACTACTCCTATAATGTCTGAATATTTGCATTCCTACATCTTTGAATACATAAATTCCCTTAGACAAACATAATGAGGAAAAGTTGTTTATTTATGTCTATTCCTTTGTTTTTAATAAGTTTCAAGGAGTTTAAATGATCAATCTCACTAATGATGAATGTTTAGTACTTGTGGCCATTTTTTTGTACCAATTATGAAACCACGTCATTGGTTTGAATGGTTGTGGATTCCTGTGAGAAATAAAGCACTCGGGTTTTATTCATAAGACCCTAAATATGGATTTATGTTCTTTAAACAACATCCAGGTTGTTCACATGAAACTCTCACCTCTAGTCAAAGCTGCAGTCAACACCTCCATAAAATTGGCCAATGCAAATTAGATTTTGGATTAGACAAAATTGATAAGTTTATATGCACACCATGGATGCAACCTCATTAATAATTTCTTGATTATCTTTTCAGCTATCTAAATAGTTTTTTTGGAATGAAATCATGAATCCCAAAGAAAAGGGCACACTACGAGAAGTTAATCCATTATTTTATAAATGTTGATTATGTGTGCATGTTTATGAGCTTTTAAGTAGAATGAAGTCTCCTTCCACAGTGTATGTCATGATCGGAAGGAACCCCACTCAAGCTTGCATTGTGTTCATTTTCTAGTTAGCTAACTTATAGATCTTATTTCCTGTACTTGCTTTCCAGTCTTGCATTTCCATATTTCTATATTAGCTTTCCAGCTTCCACGTTTAAGTAGCTTTTTTCATAGAAGAATCCTTTTCTTTCAATAGACAAAGTGTTATGTAAATTCACTTTCCTGTAGTTTGAATAATGTTTACTTCCATCATTTCTGACCTTTTTGTGTGCATCCACTATGGGATTGGAACCACTGAAGAATAGGACCTAGTTTGCAATTCATGATTCAAAATTTAGTCTCATCCAAGTGCTATGGCAGCCCAGCAATGTATCATTAATGTGGTTTAGTTTACTTGATTTCAAATTTAGTTTGAGCTTTAGCTTACTTACCTTCAATTTCAGTTTGATCTTTGATTTAGTTTCCAACATTCCTTTGATTAACTTATAGTAGGCTTTAATCATGCATATCATGTGTTTGCACCTTAAAGTCTATAAACACCCTGGTTGATAATTTAATGATTGGGAACTGTGATATAATTTTAATGACATTTTTGGCATCATGGTAGGGGAGGATAAAGGGATTGGATCATTGACAGTTTGTATTTTTAGTATTTTATTTTACAAATTTGCTTCAATTTCTTGTCATGTTGGTTTAGTGATTTACGCTTTAATAAATGAAAAGGGGAATCTCTCATGCCAACAAACAACCTGGTGATAGCAAGATCCTAGTAGTGTTAGGGTGTGAATACATGATCGGATTTATAATTTTATTTTTCATGGATACATTATCAGCTTTGAATTTTGTGTGCAAGTTTCCATTCATTTCAGAGTGCAAGATTTCATTTCTTTCAATTTGTGAGGCTTGCAAGTTTTGTTTTGAACTCCATACAATAGAGATATTAGTAGAGCCAGACAAAAAAATTAAGAGAGTTCAAGAACTATTGAGTAAATAGGATGTTACTCTAAGACTTTTTTCAAATTCTGGTGGATATTGAAGATAGATCCATAGCTCAGTTGTTTAGGCATCCTTGTCAATATCAAAAGAAATCAATGAGATAGGAACTCCATCGAATGAAGAGCATACAATGGAGCCTAACATCGAAGAGTTTCTTGCGTGTTTATCTCCTTTGTGCATCCATAAATGTGAGAGTCGTATTTTTGAACTCTAACGGGGAATGCAAGATGATAAACAAGAAAATCAAAGAATGAAGGATTATATTGAAGAATGGTTCCAATCTATCACCAAGCCAAAGAATGACTCCCTTCTTCAACACTTATTGGTACCAAACAAAAAGGATTGGTTGACCAGTTCCTCATATCGAGGAATCCATAGAGGTATACCTTCCATATATGTACTTGAGTATGTTTTTTTATTTTGTTACACACATAGTTGCATTGGAAGTATTCCTATACTTGAAAAAGGCAATCCTTTTTCAAGTAGGTAGGTTAGTGCATAAATAAGATTTTAATAAATGTTGCATACGGTAGCTAGTCCAAGTTCAATGCAACAGCATTTTATGTTTTGTTGAATAAGAAATAAAGGAGAGTGAATAGAGGTGAATATATCTAAGTTGTCATAGTTCTATTTCAATCCATTCTTGTGCTTGACATAAAGAGGATCAACTTGCTTTATTTTTTTAGGACAACTCTCAATTGAAAGTTTGAGGTGCATTTTTTCTAAATCTGATTATTTGGACCAGTATGGGTGAAGCACACTAAGTATTGGCACGTTCAGGGGTCAGAGAATTTAAATTATTGAATTATTAAGCATGAAGGAAAAGCTATGAACATGTGTCTTCTCGCATGCTTGCTAATTATCCTAAGTGTGCACATGTTTTTCCTTCACCCTGGTTTTTAACTATGCGTGTTCTTCTTGTACTCGACTTAGTGTTCTCTAATGCTTCTTACTCCATACCTCACCAAAAATGTTTTAGTTTTCATCCATATCACATCCTATTATTATCTACTTGGAATATCTATGTTATCCTATTTTCTATCTTATTTCAAATAGCTACAAGGATTCAAAATACGGATTTGTATTAATCCACTTGTCCAAATAATTGTTTACATCACCTCTTCCAAATTTCCATTAGCTTTTCGGAATTCTATGTTCAAGGAAATAATTATCTTAAGCATACGCTTCACAAAATGAAGAACATAATAGGGGGATTTAAATACCTTGGTTAAAGATAGAGTATTATGCAACATTTGTTTTTGTTTAATTTTTGATAAGAATCCTCTTTGCATGAAGACATGCAAAACTTTAGGCCTGGGGGAGTGTTGGATCCAAATTTTGATACCTTTTTCATCTATTCCATTATCCTTTTACTACTCATATGTTGCTTGAATACATGCATTCTTACACCTTTGAAGCCATAACTTCCCTGAGACAAGCATAATGAGGAAAAGTTGTTTTTTTACATCTATTCCTTTGTTTTTAATGAGTTTCAAGTTGTTTGAATGGTCAATCTCATTAATGATGAATGTTCAAAACTTAGGGCCATTTCTGGTACCACGTCATTGGTTTAAATGGTTGCAACCTACCTATGGGAAATCAAGTACCTGGATTTTATTCCTATCAACCTCAATATGGATTTATGTTATTTTGCAGCTCTAGCCCCCTGTCAAACTTTCACTCAACGCCTCCGCGAAAATGGCCAAAGCAAATTAGCTTTTGGATAAAGACAAAATTGATAAGTTTATATGCACAACATGGATGCAATCTCATGAATAATTCATAATTATGTTTTCAATTATGTAAATAGTTGTCGTGGAATGAAATCATGAATCCCAAATAAGGGGGAACACTACTAGAAGTTGATACATGATTCCATGATATATTTCAGCATGCAATCTTCATAGAAAGGGAGTGCACTCCACATGGCATTGCAAAGGTTGAATTTTTTTTTGCTTTGATACCACTTCTCCAAGAATAGATGCAATGAACTCACAATCAAAGGGATGCCTTTCAATATTTGATATACTTTGTTTTTAGTATATTGTAAATTTGAAATTTGTGTTCAATTTTCAATGTATGATGGGCACATCTACACCTTAGCGTGTTAGATTTATATACTCTCTATTTTAATCATGGATGAAGGGTGATTTAACTCCAACTACCAAAAATAAATGACTAGAAATCTTGTAGCTACGTTGATGGAATTCATATATGCACTGACAAGTGGCCAAAATGAAGACCTAGGTTTTGATTGCATAGATAAGAATGTGGTTTTATGTTCATGGGGATCATGATTTCTCTCATTTCATGGAAGTAGATCCTTAGTCAAAGTAAACAGTTAAAGGCTTTACCAAACACAACAATCTTAAATTGTATTAATCTTGCATGGAGGAAATGAAGCTATTCTCATGCCTTTGGTCATGAGAATTTTTTATCTTTAGAATATATATATGATGACTCATCTTTGAAGAGGATCTATTTTGTTAAAATATATAAATTGAATCATTGAAATAGGGGAACCTCCATGGTTTTATAACGAAGATAGACCCATGGTTTTAAGGGAGGGGGAGCATAGAGGAAGATATTAAAGAGGCCAAATATTAGAGATCATGGGGTAGCATTTGTAAAAGAGATCATATCCATGTGTAAATTGTTGTAACCCTTGAATTTATTGTGCAATAATTAAATGTTGGTGATTTGTGCCTATTTATGAGCATTTAAGTAGATTGAAGTCTCCTTCCACAATGTATGGTGTGATTGATAGGGCCCCCACTCTGGCATTCTTTGTGTTCATTTTCTAGTTAGATAATAAACCTAATTTCCTGTACTTGCTTTCCAGTCTTGCATTTCCATATTTTCAGTTTCGTAGTTTAGTTTCATTTTTTCTAGATTAGATTTCTAGCTTTGTATTTCCAAATTTTCAGTTTCGTAGTTTAGTTTCTTTTTACATAGAAGAATCATTTTCTTTCAATAGAGAAAATGCTCCGTAAAATTACTTTCATGCAATTTGAAGAACGTTTACTTCCAACATTTATGATATTTCCATGTGCATCCACTATGGGATCGAAACCACTGAATAT
Organism: Pseudotsuga menziesii; assembly: GCA_001517045.1. Lineage (NCBI taxonomy): Eukaryota > Viridiplantae > Streptophyta > Pinopsida > Pinales > Pinaceae > Pseudotsuga > Pseudotsuga menziesii. The sequence continues at coordinate 12,483 of LPNX011221986.1, forward strand.
TGGGACCTAGTTTGATAATCATGATTCAAAATTTAATAGTATCCACTTTCTCTAGCAATCAAGTGATGTATTGTTCATGTGGATTAGTTTATCTGCTTTCAAATTCAGTTTAAGCGTTAGCTTACTTACCTTCCATTTCAGTTTGATCTTTCAGTCAATTGTTGACATTCCTTTGTTTAAGTTAGAGTAGGATTTAATAATTTGTTTCTTTGCTTACACCTCAAAATCTACGAACACCTTGGTTGATAATTTAATGATTGGGAATTATGCACATAAATTTTACTAATAGCTAGTGTAACAGATGTAGAAGAAAAACTATTGGCATGGGATCATAACATAGATAGTGAATATAGGATGTATATGACATTTATTCATAATGGATTTGAACAAATATGTGGTGGGAATAGATCAAAGGTTGATGCAAGTTTTCAAAAGCATTGTTGTATGGAAATTGGTTCCCTGATTAAAGAGAATAATACGAAGGGAAAAAAATGTAAAAGGAAGTGATGCATTCAGAGTTGTAGATGGTTATTTCCAGTTGGCATTAGAATGGGGAAAATATGGGATCTGATCGATGATATCTTTAGCTTGTGGGATAATATTGGCATAAAAAATCAGAAAGTTAAAAAATCTAAATATGTTCCATGGAGCATTGGTAAGACATGTCTTGACGTCAAGAACTTGATAAAAGATATGACTATAACATCTTGGAGATCATTGCAAGGAGTGAAGGATGAAGCACTTATCACTTTAATATTATCAATTGTAAATTCGTGTGAAATATCAATGGATGAAATGTGTAAAGAATTTGAGAAGTTTATTGATTTATTTTTTATGTTTAATAATAAAAAAATGGGTCTAACATGTTTTACATATTAATTATTTTGATATATTATTAGATATGATTGTTAACATTGGTTATTTTTAAATCATCTAGTCACAAGTTTTACATGAGAATACAAGAGGAAATTAATATAATGCTGAAAGAAAAGAGTTGGGCTGATGTCAAATGCAATTATCTAGAGTCGAGCTCGATAGAAAACTTACAGTAAGTTTTTGTTGCATCCAAAAAGTATGTTGCTTTATGATACGTTATATTTTATTTATTTGTAAGTAAATTTATTTATATTTATTACATATGAATATAATATTTGTTTTCAAATATGTCAAACAAGTCTATGGGTGGATTACTGAAATATTTTAAAATTCATATCCAAATATACAAAATGGAACAAGAATAAAGACATCTTGCAAATGTTGAACTTGATTATACATTTTATCATTACATTTGGAATGGGCTCGACACTATGCACTATCAAGTTACATTAGGTTACTGTGAAAACATTGCAAATATTGTTCCTAAAAAGGAATACTCCTTAGTCATTACAAATATCCCTCATAGTTACAATATTAAAAACATTACATATGATTGTGATCCTTATACTTACCAATCATTCAATAAAACCGTTATGGGATTTGTGTATGTCACAACATCACCACTTTGGATATTTGTTGTTTTTCATTCAAATGCATAAGGAGGACCAATGCTATCATCTTTAAAGGGTAAAGCAAATGCAAGGAAACAACTTTATTGGTAAGATATTTGTAGTGTATCATTAAGTGTTTAACTTTGGAAATAAATTTTATTTATTAACAAGCTAATTGAATTCTTATTTATGTGTGCTACATCCACAATCCTAATATTCGTAGCTCCAATAGTCAATATACCTTCATGAGTGATGTTAAAAACATACATCTTGCAAGTTGGACAAAATATAATGCTTATGAAGATAATACTTATGATTCACTTGTTATGAATGAAAAGAGTGAAGGCGTGGCATAGTCAAATATTGACTTATAATGTTGTGGTAAAAAAACTAATATATGAGGAAAAGGATTTGAGAGGAGATAGTGTAAACATTTACCAAAAGCCACAAGCATTGATTAATTATCTCATAGATACATTTTCAAGAGAAGGAAATTGGGTTTTAGATTTGTTCTGAGGTTCAGATAAGATTTATTTACATGTGAAATTATACTTTGAGTTCTATTATTTCTATTATTTGATATAATTTTTATGATTTATGTTATTTTGTGTTATTTGATGTAATTATTTTTTTGTATTTGGTGATTAAGTACAACAATAGCATGTTCCTTACAAAAAGGAGGAATTTGCATATCTGTTAGAAACGATCCACCACAATGGAACTTTATTAAGCAAAGAATTAATGCTTTTAAAATTCTTCCAGATGAAATGCAAGAAGTTGGTTTGAAGAAAGGAGATTTTAGTGAATCGTGTGTGGAGAAAGTGTCAAAAGAGCCTCAACCAGCATTAAAAGGGTTATTTGGAAAGGATTGTTTTGAACAACTTGCAGAAATAGAAGACCCAATGGAATAGTATATTGAAGTCCAAGAAAAAATCCAATCTCCGAAAAATGATAATATCAATGAAGAATTTGGAATAAATGATATTATTGATTGGTTCCCTATGGTTGAGGAAAATGTTACATTTGACAAAAATTTGAGAAGATATATTTGCAATGCTTTGACTTTAATATTTTATATTAAGAATAATTTTTTATATATTGTTGTGGATATTTCTAATATGCCCTTTACCAATATATGGTTTATTCCATATGTCGAGTTTAAGTGAAATATCAATTTTCTTGTGGTGGGGGTTGCATTTTGTATTTATTAGACACACACTACTTTAAAATTAAAGTAGGATTGGGTCATGGTTTGAACAATTATGTTGAAATGTTAGCTTTAAAGTTTCTTATGTTATTTGTGCTTGAAAAGAGACTGCATGATCATACAGGTCTTAGGGGACTCAAAGCTCATCAGAAACTAGGTAACAGGGTTCCAACGATGTCATAATACACTTTTATCTCCTATTTTATATGAGGTTGGACTACTAAAAGTAGAATTTACAACTTTCTCATACTCTCATATCTACAGGGAAAGAAACCAGTTAGTTGATGCTTTGTCTAAATAAGGTGTTTAGCTGGAATATGGTCAATGGCATATAGATGAATATCAAAATTATGAACACTTTTCCAACTATCACATGCCTTCTTTTCACAGAAGGGCACCCAGCACAAGAAGGCTAATAGTCATAAAGACCAACTACAATTTTTTTTTTATGATTGGAGGCAGAGTATATGATAGGGAATGGACAGCTATTTTGTTTCGGCATAAATGTTTTTTTTATTCTCTTTGTATTTTCCTGCAAAGTCATATTGAACAACAAACTCGTCTATGTAGCTAGAAGGACAAAATAGCTAGACAATGTCAATTATATTTTTGTTGAGATTTTAAGCAAAACATATTGACGACTCTCTGACTGGCCTTCTATATGAGAGCATCTTTTTGAATGTAATATTTCATGATCAATATATATTATGAATTTTTTCTTTGGAAAAAGAAGTGAAATGACAACTATATGAAAAATAATATCAAATATTATCATTTTTATGCATGAAAACTCTTAAATTAGGCTAAAAATAGTTTTAAATGTTTTTATTTTCTCTATTTTTTTCATCAATTTTGCTCTTCAAAATGAGGCTTATTTGTGATGAAAGTTTAAAGAAAAAACTTCACATAAACTTCCAAATTTTAAGTGAAATTTATAGAAAAACCTTCACTATAACTAGCTTCTAAATGTACATTTGTTTGTTGTGTGATAAAAAAATTGTATTATTTAGGCATAATTCTCAAAACATGCATCAAAGTAAACCTCAAAAATGTTAAAAATTATTGATTTTATAATGTATTTAAAATATGTAAGATTCTAATTAATTAATCATATATAGTTAGATTAAAATTTCAAACTTTGAGAAAATAAATGATATATAAAAAAAATAACATTGAAAATTTAATTTTTAATTTTCTTCATTCACATTGTTATAAAAAATAATAATAATATCAACAACAACATCTATAAAAAGATTAGACATTTTAGAAAAACATGGAAAACAAAATTGAATAAAAACACATTTGAAAATAAGAATGTTAGATACTTTATGACTATGAAGATTCAAAATCTCACAAAAAAAACCTGGAAAAAAAAGATTTCAATTAATAGAAACACTTTTTAAAAAGGAGATAAATATGGCTAATAAATGTGACCTCCAAAAAAGAGAACTTGTGCGGGTTCTTGTTTTATAAAATATTGGGTTATCAATTGATAAAGTAAAACTTTGTAAAATACTTACTAACAATTTATCAATTTTTATAGACTTGTTGTTAAATTGAGATTTAGAAATCTGAATTGGGGCTCTGATACCAAACATGACAGCCTATATTTATTGTATATAGTTTGATATTTAATCAATTGTTCATTTATTCAAATTCATTTAATTGCACTAAAAATGAAAGAATTTCATAATATACATATATATTGCAAAAACTAACCAGCATGTTGTGCAGCATTTAATGCATCAGCGGCAACGTTGCGGCCCATTGGATCCAACGTCATGCAACATTGCTGCCACCGCACTAAATGTTGCAAATCATGCCATATATTAATCTCCCATATATATATGGTATTCATTTTAATATGCAAATATAAAATTAGAAACTAAATTTCCATTCAATCATTCATAATACAACACTTGCTTTGAAAAAAATTATTTTATTTATGTCATTTAAAACAATAGTACGTGTATTCCAATACTTATCTTATTCTTGGTTTGTCTTAGGCCCGGGAAAGATTGCCACGGAAGAACTAGTGCAATACCTTATTAGACAAGAGCTACTATATTGAACCTCATTTGGTGGTCTTCATCCAGGTATAGTTCTATATAGGATCTTGTCCTACGGTATTCACCCAAATATATCCTTCGCCAACGATTTTTCCTCTTGTCACTGGCTTCTCCCGGTATATTTCCTCCATGCCTTATACATTACTCCCCCTTGCAAATAAATAGGAATTGAAAAGTTGCATAACCGAAAGTAACAACATTTCCCGCTACACTTCACTATTTACAAAATTACAAAAACAATGTTACTTTAAATTTTATGTTTACATATATCGTTTTCTTTTCTTTTCACTCTTTTATTTTCAAATCATTTTTTATTTTCTTTTGTTAATAAATTATCATAGGGGAAAATTGGTTTGTAACATTTTTATGGAAATTTGTTGAATGAATTTTCAACACAACCAAGCCTCCCTATGTGTAGTTATTCATTTACAATCCGTCGTTCTAATTTTTTCTACATACAATCAATCATCGTAGTTTTTGCTACTGCTAGCTACTTGGTTTGTAACGCAAACTAACAACCATTAAACAACATTGCAGAAGGCTAAATTAGTCATGCCAAAAGATGGACACAAATAAAATATTATTTTTAAATTACATAGAATTCATTTCCTTTGACAACTATAACATTGATATAAGCCAATACAATCCTCAAATCACTATGCTTATTTTTTAAATAAAAAAATTGATCATCTCAAGGTTTCTTGTAAATCCATATCCTAAAATATGTTTATCCTTTTTTGTATACTAAGCTCTTAAATTATTTTAAAACCATAAATAAATTAATTAAATTTATTTATTTTTAAAATATATATGCATGCATACATACATATATATCCTACACTCCAAATTCTCCTTCTATAATGTGGAACCCATGTGGGTAATACAATAACACTTCTTCCTGCAAATTACCATTAAGAAAGTTCTCTCTACATCTATTCTATAAATATCCATCCAAAAATGTTAGCAAAACCTTTTGTAGCAAACCTTGCCTTGTGTTTTCCAATGAACTATCTACATTATATTCTTTGTGTAAATCAATCTTTAGAAAATGTGTTTCTTACCCTAAAGGTATCCCTTACAACACCCCAGCCTTATTTCTCCATATTGTCATACTTAGTCCTCATGTCCCCCTTCCACTCATAATGTCATTTAGCTTCATCATATTTCAAAGATTTCCAAGAAATAATAAATAACCATAGAAATTAGTAAAATTAGTATTTTAAACTTGCTTACAATTCCTCAAAGGTCTTATACTTGGACCTCAAACATCTTCTATCTGGCATGTTTCTTTTAGTTGAGAAAACTCCTCTAACTTGGCATCCTTAAAGGTGTTGTAGTAGCACTTCGGTCTTATTTTATTTTCCTTTCCTTAAAATTAAAATTTGTATAGTCTACTTTGCAACATTTATTCATTCTTATGTTCTTGATGCACAACACCACCCATTGATTATCCCTCACATTTGCAATCCCTTACCATGAAACTTAGTTTATTTTTACCATCAAAATAGTTATAATCTATACATTTCTAATTAGGTTTTGTATTTGATTTTGGCTGCAAAATCATTTTGCTTTCGTCTACAATCAAACCATGGTTTATTTTTATATGGTTAGTGGTCACATGAAGCGAGCTATATGACTTATGTTGATTACTCTAACCAACAAACACTAAATTATTAAGTTTAGCATTTAATCCATTCTAGAACTAAAACATAGACTGCAAATCAAAAATTGAGGCGACTATTTTGTGTCTTTCTTCCTTACCAAGCCTATTCTGGGATGACCTCATGGACTACTTTTGTATAGCACCTATTCAATGGATATACAACATTAAATATTGTTTTGATGTGAATACTTATTTGGCACTACATGCACTCCAACATACACCGAGTCATCTCAACTTTTGTGTGATTTCTTCTTTATAAAAATCCATTATATTGTAGTATATGAAGTAAAAACTTCACTAAAGAGCTCCTTGCTTACAAAAAAACATAAAACTCAATAGATATTTTGCAATCACACCATCATTTTACCCTTTGTAGATAACTAAATATATTAAAAATTCAAATTCTCGTACCTTTGGTGCCATAAATTGCAATTAGTTTGTTATTTACATTTTAGATCGTTAACGCATGTGATTATATCATTTCGTCGTCCACAAGACTCTACAAGCCTTTCTCCTTTATACCAAATGCAATCTTATATTGATTCATTTTATGAATGATTGAATCTTTCCCCCTAAAAGATCATTATATACAAAATTAAATCATGATTTGTATTTTCATTAGTTGAAAGAATATTTTTAGTTAAACTAGGAATGAAAAGTGCATTTTTAAACATGATTGTATACCTCTCATTCACCATGTCCTTATACAAAGTGCTTTCTCCCATCACCCAAAATCATCAACTTTAACATTCTTAACAAATTAAACATTCATATTAATTGTACTCTTTGAAAATCTAGAATCAAATAACCAGTCTATTAACTTACCTCCTACCATAAATGCAATAAAAGTGTTGGATCTTATTTTTTAGATTTGGCAAAATTGGTATGCTTCTTCATCAATTACCCATGGTTGTATTTCACCACCAAAAACCTTTTTCCTACATTATTTCATAATATAACCAAATTTACTACAATAATAACCTTTAACATTTTTTATTGATTTCCCTAATCTAGAAGGCTTATTATTGCAATTGTTATGCCCTTTTTCTTTTGTTTCCCTTTGCTTGCCATATTTGTTTGAAATGCACTCTTTTATGCTTTGTTGCTTCCCATGAATTGTTTCTTTTACCAATTATTTTGCAATAACCGATTACATGACTTCTCAACTTTGTTTTTAGTTGATTTTGAAGTGACCTTTAAGGTTGCAACAAAATTCTTAAAAGAGGGAAGTGAATTGTTCAAAATAATCAAAATAAGGCATCCCTCATCTAGTACTTTACCTATTGCAAACAATTGATATTATATGTTTTTCAATTTCAATAAGTATTCTAAAATGGTACCACCCTCCTTCATCTTCATAAAAAATAAAAAATAAAAATTGGGGTAAAGAACCCTACCTTTATTGAAAGTCAAAAGCATCACTTGTAACCTTGACCAAATTGTGAATGCAACCTCTATATCTTTCACTTGTGCGATCATGTCATATGTCACAAAAAACATTATTAGCACCATTTTTTTACTATCCTTGAATTCAAATTCCTTCTGTTAATCATAATTATCAAAATATCTTTAGTCCTTGTTAGTAACCACACCTAACAACCATAAGATGGAAACCATGTGCTACTTCTAAACATTGAATGTCACCATTAAAATTTTGAATAGAGTCCAATAGTATGCTTGAATGGTTTTCCATTTCTTTGAAGAAGAAAACATCAAGCACCACTGGAAGAATCAAACCTCTAAAAAAACAATGCCATCCTTAAGGAAAAAACCAAAGGTGATATATATATATATATATATATATATATATATATATATATATATATATATATATATATATATATATATATATATATATATATATATATATATATATATATATATATATATATATATATATATATATATATATATATATATATATATATATATATCATTCAAAACAAATTTAGTAAATCATTTGAATGTATATTACAAATAGTTCCAGGAAATTGGGTGTAGCTCGAGTGGTTGTGGAATGGAGCATTTTCCTCCCCAACTAGGTTCTATCGTAGGAGCATTTTATCCTCGAAATGAAGAGATGAACTTGGGGGTTTTATCTGGGAATTGTATCCTAGAAAAATATATAATGAATATCTTCATGATAATTGTTTGAATCTATATAGTTAATACGATTCTCAAGATATATCTATCTATTAAACTTTAAATTTCTCGTTTATGCTCCCATTAAAAGCATGTGATAATAAATTAAAATTACACACAAGGGAAAACTCAATTTCTCATTTGTTTCCATTTGAAAAACTATCATGGTAAGCAAATTGTAAAAGTATTTGATGAAAGAGAATCCACGTGCAAAGAGTTATCCTACACACCTAGTTTACTTTAAGTATTTAGACGTTAGGAAGCTATTACAAATTGTTGCAGAAGCTGCTACAGGTTATTGCAGAAGATGCTACATCATGGTCATGGAACCCTAGTGATGAAATACACCCTTCACTGGACAATCAAAATTTCAATAGTTATTCACATTATATTATCCCAATTGAATTAAAAAAAATATGTGGTTGGGCTAACAGTCAAACTATGGTTTAATTTATAAAATGATTTCAGTATAATTCAATGTGAAATGATGGGAATGAAAATTGATTCCCTCACCAAATCGTCGACAGTTGAATGGTTTCCTTTCCTTGGAATGCCTCCAATAATTATATTTGTGATGACCTTCTTGATAAGAGGCAAGTGGAGCCCAACAAAGCGGCAGCGACGAAGAAACAGTTGAGTGTTTTTCTCAGTTTGGCCTCATAGAGGGTGAGGGAGGGGTGGAAATCCACAATGTGGCTCTGTGGAAATTGTAGTATGGAGTAACCCATTCATAATAAATAAACATTGTATATAGATATTCTATTATCGATATTCTTTGCTTGAGTAACTAAATTGATGTTTGTGTATAGATATGCTACTATGTAATCTTTGTGTGCATATTTTCTATGCATAAGGTGGTATCAAAGTTGGTTGATCCTACAATGGGGAGGATTAGAGAGACCATGGTTTCATATTGGGTAATCTATAATTTTTGTTGAGGTGGGGAGATTAGAGGAAGAGATTTGGGAGTAGATCCATAGTGATGGTGCAAAGAGGAAGAGATTTTAGAAGTCCAAAAGGACCAAAGAATGTAGAGGAGGTGAATGATGTTGCAACAATGATGGTTGGAAGAGATTTTGTTGAGGCAATCCAAGGAGAGGTATTTCACATGTGGTGCAAGACAACAGTGATGGTGAAGAAGAATCAGATATAAGAGAAGAAATAGAATAGAACATGATAGTGGAATATAGAATGATCATATCCATCAGTAGTATCAGAAGTAAACCTAAACTAGATACTTATTACTATTCTTGAAGTTTAAATCCCAAGGAATTGATAGATTGGATAGGGGAAATAGAAAATTCTTTGACTTTGAGAAAATTAGAGATTCTATGAGGGTTAGGATTGCTGGCACAAAATTGAAAAGTCGTGATTCTTTGTGGAGTGATAAGTTGCAGTTGAATAGAGAATGTAGTGGTAGAGGGAATATCAAAACCTAGAATAGGATGGTGTCAAAATTGAAATGTATTATTTTGTCTAGGGATTATGCTTTATATTGTTGAGAAAATTACAAAACTTGAAGCAGCTAAATATGTTGATAAAGGAGTACACAGAGGAATTTTGTAGGCCTTCTATAAGGTATGGGCGAAATGAATAGAGTATGTAATCCATTTCCAATTATGTGAATGGTTTGAGTTATTCTATTCAAGATTAATTCAATGTTTTGATTTTTTCCTTTGGTGGTAGAAGCTTATCAAGTAGCCTTGAGGATTGAGGAGAAATTGTTGAGGAAACAATAGACTGTGAAGAGAACTCTAGGATATGGAAGAGGGCAGCAAAAAGAAAAGCAAGATGAAGAAGGTGAAAGCAATTCCATTGTCATGGACAAGCCTGCTATAAGGGGATTTGATGTTGATAGAGGACGAGGTCGATTGGAAAGAGGCAAAGGTAGAGGAGTCAAATTTGAAGGCATTCGCTTCAGATGTGGAATGTAAGTCCATAGGGCATTGGAATGTCCAAATTTTGTGAAGGAAAAAGGAAGGCAAGAAGGGATGGCACATATGGTTGAAGCATAACTAGCAATAGTAGAAATTGAAGTAGTTGCATTGCAGTAAGAAAGAGGTTGAGAACGAATCAAAACTGAGGAAGACCCTCTTTAGAATGAAATCCAAAATCGAAGGTAAGTGTTGTAATTTAATTACTGATGGTGGTAGTTCTAAAAATTTGGTGTCTATGGAAGTTGTTGACAAATTGAAATTGAATTGCACACCTCATCCAAAGGCATATAGGGTGTCATGGTTACAAAATGGGCATAGTGCCACTATGACAAAGCAGTGCTTATTTACTTTTAATATTGGGGGTTATCATGATAGCATTATATTTGATGTTTTTCCCATGGATGCATGTCACATTTTGTTGGGAAGGTTGTGGTAGTTTGATAGAAGGATTATACAAGATGCGGGGAAGAACATGTATCAATTTGAGAAGGATTGGAAGAAATTTAACTTACATCCTTTAAATGAAGAAGTGGATAAGGATAGAGAAACAAGAACTTGTGTAGTAGTGGGATGAAGTGAGTAAAGAGAAAAACCTGAGTGTTATAGGAACAACACTTTCGGTGAAGGAGAAAATCGAAAATCGTCATTCCCATAATATTATAAATGGTTGTATGGTTGCAGAAAATAAAGCAAAGAAGATGGGAGTTGTTGGAAAGAGCAAGACATCTAAAGGCACGGTGGATGGCATAGAGAATGGTGTACAATGGAAAAATAAAATGGTGCCTAATACGAAAGACACTAAGATAGTAAACATAGTTTGGGTAAAGGAGAAGAAGGAAGTGCAATCTTTTGAAATAGATTTGCAGATAATGAAGGAAATCTTAGATACTAAGGTTGATGCAAAATAGTGTTGGGTGAAGACACTAAAAGAAGTATTGTGGTTGTTGGCATCCGATATGGGAAGAGGTGGATGTACAATCTACACAATTTATTTACCTACATTTTGAGCAAGATGATCAAATTTCTAACCAGGGGAGTCTGATGCAGGAGTGTCCCCGATGTAGAGAGATATCATAAACACCAAGTTTACTTTGAGTAGTTAGACGTTATGAAGTTTCGATGGGTTGCTACAGAAGATGCTACATGTTGCAAAAGCTACTACATGTTAATGCAGAAGATGCCTCATCATGGTCATGGAATCCTGGCAATGAAATACACCCTTGAGCAACCAATCAGAATTGTAATAGTTATTCACAATATATTAGCCCAATATAATTATATAAAAAATGAGGTTTAGCTAACATTCAAAGTATGGTGTAATTTATTAAATTATTTGAATATAATTGAATGTGAAACGATTGGAATGAGAAAATATTCCCTCACCAAATCATTAGCAGTTCAATAGTTTCCTTATCTTGGCATGCCTCCAACAATTCTATTTATGAGAACCTTATTATTGTGAGGTGAATGGAGGGGAGCGAAAAGACAACGAGGGAGAAGTGGTTGAGTGTGGTTCTCAGTTCGTCCCCATAGAGGCTGAGGAAGGTGTGGCAATCCATAGTGACGATCTATAGAAATTGTAGTCAGGAGTATCCCATTCATAACAAATAAAGATTGCAGATTATATATGTATTTCCAATAAATATTTGTGGTGTATAATTTATATTGTGGATGTTATTTTCCCAAGTAATTAAATTCTTGTTTATGTATCCATATTCTACTGTGTAATATTTGTGTGTATATTTTCTCTATAATAGTATTTTATATTCTTTTGGAAGCAAATAATTGTATGTGTGGCAATAATATTAACAAATATTTTCAATGCAATTAAATAGTATGAGTGAAGTCTCTCAAGTGATATGAGAGCAAGAATAGAGGGAGAAAAATTTGAGTATTCACAGTTTTCACCTCTTCATATTGGATCCCTTTCCATGCTTGATACATATGGAGTTAATATGGTTCTACACTAGTTCTCAACATACAAGCAAATTGGATGCATGCCCTCCTGTTTGTTAGTACGACTCTTCGAAATATGTATGTTGCCCTCAAATTTTGTGCATTTTCTCTTCACTTTTTTTTCATTGTCCTCAAATTTTATGATGTCTCTACATTGTGTGCATTATCTCTTTGAATTACATTATCCTCAAATTTTGCATGCTCCAATTTTAAATCTGTGTTGTGCTTCAAAAAAATGCATTTCGCATTAAAATTAATGCACTAGTGAAAATGTGTGTTTCACCTCAAACATTGCATGTTTATCCTTGAAGTATGCGTCAATATTTCCATAGATTCCATGTATGCACATCAACATTCTCTCTTCAAATATCCTACTCCTTGAATTCTATGTGTGAAACCCCTATTTCTACCAAAATTTCTTCTTTGTCATAGATATTCTCCAATGCGTTAATCTTCTTGGCCTCACTTTATGTATTTCACAATTCTTCAATGCCTATGAATGATTCATTGTCTCTCAAAGAGACCCTTCCCCTTTGATTTATTGATGCTTTCATAGCATATGAAAAATGTAAACAAAGTAGAAAAAATTTCAAGTGAACAAAAGAGAGAACATTTGAATCCATTCCTTTCATTTTCCCAAAATCATTTTTTATGGGTACCTAGAGGGAATGCCTAGTCACTTCATATTGTGATCATTAAATCACAACTAAAAATATAATCTAGCATAAATTCATTAAAAATTTGACTTTATAAAAAATTGACATAATGTACTTTTTCAGTTAAGTTTTTAAAATGTTAGAGATAACCATTAAGTATACAAGTTTATTATTGAGAATTCCTCACTACTACATTTCGACCCAAAATCCGACGGCCGTCATGTCGGATTTTCGACACTTTCCTGTCGCATGTACGACACTTTGATTTTTTCTTAAGCGTCGGAAACGTGGCGTCGGTTATCCGACACTTAAATAACCGTCGCTTAAGCGACACCTACATAACCGTCGGTTAAATGTAAAGTGTCGTTTAAGCGACAGAATATTTTCGATGGTAGAATTTTTTTTTGAAAAATAGCCTCCATAAGACGTCGGATATGCGACACCTGCAGCTGTCGAATAAGCGACGGATATCAAAAAGGCGTCGGAAAAGCGACGGTTACAAGTGTCGGCTTTGCAACAGATATCTACAATTGCCGTTGGAAAAGAGACAGTTCTTAGTGTCGGATTTGCGACGGCTGCTGAAATTTTTTTTTTTTAAAATATTGTGGGACCTGTGGGAACAATTTAAGAATGCTCCTCTCCAAGAAGTTTAAATCCATTGTATTCTATATTATTAAATCTATCAGATTGTACCCAATCAAAATGATGAATAAATTCTGTTTAAATTAAATAAACTAATGAAAGAGCATTGCTGGCTGATATAGCTTAAAAAAAAAGAAATGTGCAGTGGACAAATGCAACAGAGTTTGATTGAAAACTATCTTTAGCTCAGGAATCTTATTTTTTTGACCATATTGCTATATGTTTAAATAGAAATAAAGAATTGTTCATTAATTGCGAATGAAAATTGACCCATAATAGGCAAGGACTAGAGAGGTTGGAGCA
>LPNX011221993.1:0-31846 GCA_001517045.1 Pseudotsuga menziesii
ATAATCAGTCAGCAATCAAGTTAGCCAAAAATCCTGTTTTTCATTCAAAAACTAAGCATGTGGATACTAAGTATCATTACATTCGGGCTCTCGTCGTCAACCAAATCATCAAGCCAAAGTATTGTCCATCAGAAGATCAAATTGCAGATATGTTTACAAAATCTCTTGGAAGGGTCAAATTTGATAAGTTTAGAAATGAACTTGGTATTTGTTCAAAAGAATTTTTGGATCAAAGGGGGGATTGTTAGGAATTATGATCCAAAATGTAATAATTAGAAGTTTAGTTTAATAAATGTAAAAGGGCATCTACACACTCACGTGATTATGTGAGGTGTCCCTTAGTTAGTTTTGGTAACGGTAAATTAGTTGTTACTCTTTGGATATTTAAATCCATCGAGTTTTCCATGTGAGGTAATCTTTCGGGATTTAGCCCTCACATCTCTGTGATGTAATTATTTTCCTTCTTCATTAATAAAATTATGTGTCTGAGGACACTTTGTCACACACAAATACTAAATTACACTGCCTATGCTTCTAGCCTTGGAAGATTGTTTGTATGTTTGAGAAGGAACTATTGACGAGTTTCATGGAATTGCAGGTTCATCTTCTAATACACCTAACCAATGAGGTGGAATTAGTCGAGGTGGTATCATGTCGTTGGATGTTCTTCTTGGAGAGGCACATAAAAAAATTAAAGAGATTTGTTTGATAAAGGGAAAAACCAAAGGGTTATATGGCAGAGGGGTACATAATAATGAGTCGTTCCATTATGCTAGTGACTACAATAGGAAAATCAACAACACACTAGGCATAGTGATTTTGGATGATGAACATGATGAGGAAAAAAGAGAAGGGGAGCTACTACAAATTAATGGAAAAAGGCACATGATAAAGAGTAAGTCACTTATCTTTAGATCTTCACATTTCCACATAGTAACTATTCACAGCAAACTTCAAAATATATATTTGATCTCATTTGTATTGTATGTGTTTTTGTTTCCATGAATAGAACAACTAATTTAGAAATCGATGTCATCAATAGATTCATTCTTTACAATGCATAGGAAACACAGCCATGGGTCGCATTGTATGAAGAGAAAGGGAGGAAATGGGGCATTGACATAAAAGAATTTAGATGGTTTTTTTTTAACTATTTTAGTTTGCAGGTGATAAGAAGGAGCTAAATCCTAATAAGGAGTTTACATTTTTGGACACCTTACTAACGTGACCATGGATGGTAGAATGAGAGTAGAAAGAGGCCATTATTTCATCTTTTCCCATGAAACCATAGGATAAAATTCAAATGGTGGCTAAAGTAATGAAAAAAGATGCTTGTGGTAAATGGTAAGAAATATGACGGCCAAGATCCTTATGGCGGAAAGATAAACGATGAGAAAAATATCTGTTGATGAAAGTTGCAAGGAAAAAGTTAAAATGGGCAATCCACAAAAACGTTTAACAGACAAACTAGATCTATGGCCGAGGAGAGAAATGAAAAAGATCAATGATGGATGTGGAGTCTGTTGGGAGAACTTGCGTGGTAGAAAACAAATTGAGGATCAATGGAAAGATTAAATTTTGGTTTTGATCGATGGTGAGAATGAAAGGTGAGGAAAATCCATGGATAATAAGTGATCCACCAGAGGAAGCTGCACACTAAAATGAAGGATCGACAAGTAGCGGAAAGTAAAGGTAAGGGTTAGAAGGTTGAGATAATCAATGACTCATGATGGAGGATCAAGTAAATCAACAACTTATAGACCATCCACTAGAGGAAGATGCACGACAGAAGAGCAGGTTATTGCACAACGAATTATAAAAGGTAAAGTTAAAAAGAATCTAATATTAACAATCCAAGATAAGAGGTGGATTAGGTATATGGCTAAGAGGAGCTCCGCTCCCATAACATGCATGAAGATTAAATAATATTTCCCCAACGTAATTTATACCGTCTTCCATGTGGCGGGTGGAGGATTGTTCTGTTGGGAGAAAAATGGTAAGAGAAAACCACTCATCCTAATTTCGAAAGAACCATTTTGAGAATATTATAAAAGAAAGGGGGCATGTGTTTAGAGTTTATTTATCTTTTTGTGCATTGTAATAAGAAATAATATCTGTGTGGATGAAGCCAAGTTGGACAACTACCTTTCCAACCATCAATCATCCAGGTAGGCCACATTTTCACCCGCGTATTATTATTTGAAAATGGGCAGCAGAGAAATCAAGCCACATGCCTTATAATTTTAGAAACTAGAGGAGATATTTGAAGACAGAGATGACATAATTATTTCCCAAGCTGAGTATTAGGAATTTCTAGTTAAATCCAAATTAGATCATAGAAAATTTGAGGACATGACTTATTCTTTATCGGGGAGAGTCATAATTGACAAGATGAAATATAAACTACATCAGTGAAGTATTCATGTTAAGGTCTGAGCCATGTCAAAGACCAATATTGTTTTGAATAATGTAATAGATATTTGAAATATTAGTTTGTTAGGAGTTAATTAACAGATGTAATAAGGCAGTTACATATGTCTATTTTTAGTATATAAGTAGTTATCAACTCAAGGAGCATTTTTTGATGTATTTAAGCACCATTTTGTAATGGAATGAGGGTTGGAACCCGTGAGAAAGAACTGATTTTTGTAAGAGAGATTCAAGATTAATAAAAATATTGTAGAGCCAAGCAGGTTTCTACTAGAGATTCTTCTGTTGTTCATTTTACAGTCTGTACTATCTTTCTTTTATGTGAATGTTTTTCCTATTTCTATTTTCCATTATGTTATCTTTTCATGCTTGGATAAGTGTATATTGAATCATAATTCATATGTTTATGTTATGGTTCTTTAATTTCAAGCATCCACAAACTTTTTCCACTAAAGTTAATATTGGATTCATCCCTATATTCCCATATTAATGGACTGTTTATTTTTCTTCCTTATCACCATACAACTAGCATTTTGACTGCAAAAGAGTGACTTTCCTGCCTCTGTTAAAAATTCCATTGCAAATAATTGTCATTAATTATTATTCGTATTTGACTCCATGCCCAATGACCACATGTTTCAGCCATAACTATCACTGAAACTTGTTTCTTTTAAAATGTATATGGCCTTTGTGTTTATTTATTGAGAGATCCCTCTCTCGTAAGAAAGAAGCCAACTTTCCTCCTAAAAATTGGTTTTGTGGTTACCTTGGGATTATCCTCTCACAACCAAGGGTAAATTATGAGTGATAAAATTCTTGGAGCCATTACCAGGGAAAAAGAGTTCAAATCTTCTATGGGAAGAATGACAACATTTTCAAGAAAGAAAAATTTCTGTGGGAAAACATAAGTTCTTGCATTTGAGGTTGGTTGTATTTTCCCTGGCAACTTCACATTCATATTCAAGAAAATAGTCTCAAAGAAGACATCTTGGCTTCCATAAAAATACATATGAGAGGTAACCTTGTTTCTGAACCTTTATATAGTGTGGAAGATCTAGAAAGTTTAATTAGGAGAAGTAGAGGAAAATAACAAGAAGGTACTTCTCAAATAGAAAGATAATTTTCTCAAACTCAAGAAGAATTTCTAAGCTTTCAAGATTTTTATTTGGAAACAAAGTTTGTACAATATTTTTATGATATAAGTCTACATCATATTTAAAACAAGTTCCAATCAATCTAAATAGAATTAAATATTATATTATAGACTCACTTTGGAAAAATCTCCAGAATACTGTAAAAAGAAAAGAAAGAATTCCAATAATCCAAACTCCTCAACCACAAGTTTCTAGTATTGCTCAAAATCCTCCAAGAGATATGTATTCTAGGTTTTCTCCATTGGCCTTACCAGCTGTTCTACATGACCTCCCACAAAACTATGCACAAAGAATAACATTGTTTGATGGGGAGAAAAACCTCATAGCCAAACAACATGTAGACAAATTTGATGATTTTATTGACCTAGAGGAGGTGGATTATGATGATGCAAAAATGAGTTTGTTTGCACAAAGTTTATCAGGAGAAAAAAATAAGTGGTTTAAATATCTTACCGCAAGATCTATTGCTAATTTTGAGGCTTTCCAAGCTCTTTTTCCTAGATAGGTGGGAAGATAAGAAAAGTATTTTACAAATATTATCCCAATACAACAATATAAATAAAAGGAATTTTGAATCTGTGTGTTATCTCTAAGGTTGTTTGATTTTTTACCTTAGGGTTTGTGATTATGATGAGTTTTTATTTGTAAATTTTGCCTTGTTTTACGCCTTATTTTCTTTGATTGAATGCTATTATTTTTCGCATTTTTTAATATTTTGAAGCCTAAAAATCATCACTCGTTTAAAGCCATGAACCTATGTTATGTGCAAGAGGTTTTATACTATGGATTGGATTGTTAAAACTGTCAGCATTTCTTAAACTGGCATCATTGCTCAAACTGGCAGCATTTCTTCAAAGAGTATTTTATTAAAAGTTGTTATTCATAAGTACCACTATATATAAAAAATGAGACAATAAACTATCGTTATATAGCATATTCATGTTCGATAGATTCGGTACTTGATATGAATACTCCTTAAAATCAGTCTCGTTCACGAAATAATGAGTTTCATCATGTCATTCATGGGCTTGTACAACTGTTTTGTATATGGAATCAAAGCACTTCATGCAATGAGTATTGGTACTAATAATAGTAGGGTCGACAGATTTAATATAATAATTCATTTTCCCTAAAATCTGTCATGTTATGTTTCCTGAATGCTCTTGCGAACTGGGTGAAGATCATTTAGAGAGCCGTTTTTATACTGTGAACATTTATTATTCAGAATCCCTAAATCTGTATGATTAAAACAACAAATACAGTAGTTAATAGCAAGGGTTTGTTTTAATCCTAAATGTTTGTTCTTAAAAAGGGCAAAGTTACATTGTATAAGTCTTTCTGCATTTGAATGTAAGCTTCTACAGCATAAATTCTCTTTTGAAGTGTATAGTGTGAAGGGGTTGCAGAAATGTCGAAGATAGCAGAGGAAGAAGATTCAGAAATCGTGGTAAGAAGAAAACCAAGAGGCTTGATTTGCAGGTTGGATCCCAATAACACAGAATGGATAATGAAGTTTCCAAGATCAGCCCAATTGATGAAGAATGCTGGATGGTTTGCCTTCTGTGAGAAATTACAAGGTTACCATTCACAGGTAACTATGTCTTTTATTAAAAATTATAAAGATGAAATGGTTCAGCTTAAAAGCTTAACAGTCAAGGTAAATGAAGATTCTATTGCTGAAGCAATAGATGTTCTGAAACAAGGAGAGAGATGGTTTAAACAATAGGATTTTCAAGGAGATTACAGTGAGTTTTTAATGCTAGGTTTTGAGAAATTAGATTGGAAAAATGGTATCCATGTGAGCAAAATAAAGCCAAGTTCGAAAATTCCTTTAGAGATGGTACAAAACTATATTACATGTGATGGTCGGTATGACAGGGTTCTTAAATGCCATTTAAGGTTGTTGATGCACCTTAGTGGAAGCTTACAGCTCAATATCCCATTCTACTTATTAAAAAGCATTCAAAATATGATTTCATGGGTTCAGGGCCATCTAGAGCATACTGCTCGTTCAGTCTGTCATCAGGGTTTTTTCAAACTATTGATTTTATCACAATTGCATAGGGAAGGATGAACCTAGGAAACTCTATTGACAGAGATAGGATTTGAAGAAAATACTAAAGAAAAATGAAAAAGGATTATGGAAGATTCAGACCAGCAAACAACAAGTCACAAAAAACAAATTCAAGATGTTGTAGAGGAAGGTAATGATTTTACAGAGAAACCAATTCATGAAGGTTTGTGTCCTGAAACTTCATTCACAGATGAAAACCTTAAAAAATTAAGTGTTATGCTAAAAAATATAACCTCAAAAAATGAAACTCGTAATCAGCTATTGAAGACAGAAAACAAGGATGTAAAGCCGAGGACTAGGTTAAGAAAGAAGTTGCAGACAGAGATGAAATCAGCACATGAAGACTGTGAGGAAATCGTGATGATAGATGATGCTCTCAGTGAAGAAACTGTACATACATATAAAGGTCAATATTGTTTAGATATTGAGAAGTTTATTGATGTTCAAGGAGTTGTAGGGTCTATACCAGAAGCCTTTTGCACAAACAAACAAGTTGATTCAGAGGATTGCTCAGCACCAAGGATTCTACAGGAAGAAGAGGTCCATATGAAAGAAGAAGACCTGGAAATATCTCCAGAATTAAACCAAGTCAAGAAGTCTTTGCAGACATACAAGGAGCAAACTAGGTTTTTACAAAACATTAATGAAAAGTTGATGATAGCCAATAAAAGACTTCGAGAAGATATGGAGGATAAGGAGGAAGATTATCAAAAATTGCTATCAATATCTAAAGATATTCTAAGGGAAAAAAGAACCATCCAGAAGTAGCTCGAACTCATTAAGGCTCAGAATAAAGAGGAGAACAAAGATGTTGAATTTGCCAGATTGCAAAAGTGGTCCCAGGTTTTAAGTGATTTAACTATATTGGCAGAGGCTTCTAAAAGTCTTTAGATTTAGAGTTGTAGTTTGCTTTTGAAAGTACTTTTGTTTATTGACAGATGTCTCTTTTATATTACACTTGTACTTAAAGACTGTTTAAAGGGGATTGACTTCTCTATTTTTTAGAAGGCTTGATCCATAGAAGTAGGATCTTATAGTTAGCTTAGACAAACATATATTTTGTATTTAAGGAGAGTCTCTAGATGAGACAAACGGGTGGCAATTAGAGTGATAGAGATCCAGTTTTGATAACTTTCTCTATGACATGAAATACTCTACATGTTCAATACAGGTTCTACTTTAATATGAGTATGCTTATGATTTGAATGTGTATCTTATGAATTGTGTTTCTTATGATTTATCCTGTATATGGTCAATTGAATCCCATTACATGATTCTTGTGGTGAAATACAATTATCTTTTAAACTTAAAAAAAAACAGATTCAGTCTCATTTCATAAATTCATGATCGTAGTTCCTTTCTTGTTGGATTTTTTATTTTGTTTTATGTTATACAGTTCTTTAATTATTATGTGATTTTCCTATAGCTTTGATTACATACCAGCCCAGTTTTTATTTTCACTTGGAAAAGATTTCTTTAAGCTTGAACCCCTGTAGTCTAGGTTCAACTTTAGGGATAACACTGTGCATGAATTTTCAAGAAGATTTATGAGGGTTTACAATTCAATACCAGCAGACATAAAACACCTTGTAGGAGATACAAAATTACACTATGCTAATGCCTTTGACAATGATTTTTCTTTATTGTTGAGGGAGAGAAAATATGCCAATTTGCATGTTATGTTTAAAGATGATCTGGAGGTAGAAGATAAATTAATGGCTTCTGGAAAAATGAAACAAAGAGTGGAAGTAGACAGGAAAAAAGCCATGGAAGAAAATCAAGCCTCCACTTCTTCATGTACATATGAAAAATTTGATATAATGATGAAAACCATGGAGAGATTGATGGACATATTAACTTTGGATAATAGGCCTCCAAATAGAGATCAACATGAACCAAAAATCAAGAATCCTAACTTTAGGAGACCACCTCCCCCTCAAATTATATAGAGAGAGCAAAGAAACCCAAGAAATGATGAGGACCAATAGATAAGACCAAATTTTCCAGAGAACTTTGTGGATGATGAAGAAGAGAATGATCCCATGGATAATCAAATACATCATTTTCATGATATGGATTATGAGATTTACCTTGCAGAAGAATAACATAACATGTTTGCGTTGGAATATATTATATTCCTTGGAAGGTAATAATGTCTTTGTATTATGTTGGAAGTTGTCTACAATCTTATGTAAAATAGTAATACATTTAACCCATAATTATATGGTGTTGTATTTACTCATGTAGAGTATTTGTCCATGGTATTGTATTAAGAGATGTTATTTTGCAGAATTATATTATCCCACATGCAATATGTGAGAGTAATTCCTCATCATTTCTTAGTATATAATAGGGTCAAGTGAGTCTCTACATATAATGTAGTCTTGATGTAGTAGTGGTACTATTGTGACATTGTTGTACATCATCTATATTTTTTGGGATATTTGTGCTTTTCTCTCTTGTAATATTGGAGAAGACATTCTGGATATAATAGAATACTACCTTCCCATGGATGTAACCCATTAGGGTGAACCACATATATCGGTGTTCTCTTGTCCTTTTCTTTTCCTGTTCTTATCTTTTATGTTATGTTGTTGGTTGCTTAGATAGGTTAACTAGTTTAGCTTAACTCTACTATTCTAACATGGTGTCATAGCGGGTTGCTATGATCTAGTACCTTCTATAGCTTTCAATCAATAACAATTATCATTTGGGCATTGTCATTTTGTTGTAGATTTTCTTTCTATCTGGTAGCCATTAGGCTTCTCTTCAGATCTGGGCATATTTCTACATTTGTTTTACACCATAACCTTAACTTGTTGTGTAAGATCTTTGCAGAATTTTTTTCAAGGGTTTCTTGATGTTTTTTCTATATATCTACATGATTTCAGAGCTCTCCTCAAGGTTATCTTTCTTCCGATTATAAAAATGGCAGTTATAAAAAAGGATCATAACTTGGTCAGTTTTTACCGAAATTTTTATTATTACCTATTTTTGGAATTGGAACGCCATTTTGGATCCACCCACGTGACCAGAACAACAAACTGGGTAGTTTTGGGCTTCTTTTCAGTAATAAAAATGATAGTTATACAAAAGGGCTGTAACTTGGGCATTTTTTACTAGTTTTTTTATTATAACCTATTTTTGGAATTGGAACAACCATTCAGGATCCACCTACCTGTTCATAACAGAAAACTGGTCATTTCCGGGCCTCCTTTCAGTAATAAAAATGACAGTTATAAAAAAGGGTCATAAATTGGTCATTTATTACCAGATTTTTTTATTATAACCTATTTTTGGAATTGTAACAGCCATTTTGGATAGACCTTGATGACCAGAACAAAAGATAGGGATTTTCTAGGCACATTTGTTTTTCACAGGGTTGTAAGTGAAAGTTTCTCCTCTTTTCTTTACTGTGTTTCTAACTGTGCTTTTACAGATTCAGATCAATAAAGTGTAACTATTTTCAAGTTCTTCACTATTTTTCTGTCATTTTTCAGTATTAAGGTTTCTTATTTCTTGACAAAATTTCACTCATTATGACTTCTGAAGTAGCTTCTGTTCCTGATTTAGTTGGTTCTAACTATCTTGACTGGAAGAGAAATATGATTGATGTTCTCAGTAGTAAGAATCTTTTGAGGCTAGATAATGGTGAAAACAAGACACCTATTGTTGTTGATGATTTGGCTATATGGGAAGCTAAAAGTGATCAGGCAAGGGGGCTCATTGGTCAAACTGTTGCAGATAGTCTTCAGGTAAGTATTGAGGCAGAAGACAACTTGATTCATGTATGGAAAATTCTTTCCTCTTTATTTGATAAATATGATGATGTTTTTGCATATTATCTTGAAAAGAAGATCTTTTACCTCAAACCTGTTGACTTTGAAAGAGTTGAGTTATATCTTTCTGAATTGAAAACTTTAAATGAGAAATTAAATAGTTGTGGTAAATATTACAAGAAAATTGACACTGCTCTTATTATTCTTGTAGAATGTAAAATGCCATCTTATTTTGCTATGTTCATCCAAACTAGGAATGGATCTCTAGATTTGTCTCAAAGTACTATGAAGCAAAATTTTGATGATTTTTGTAAAGGATTGATCAATGAACAAGAAAGGTTAATTGTTTCAGGACAAATCACACCTAATAAAGCTCTAATTGCACTTAATAAGCATCATAAGAAAAGTTTTAATAATGTTAAAGGTTCTAATCCTTTTAATACTAATTATGGACATGCTTCTCATGCTTCTAATGGAATAGTAAACATAAGAAAGTATATGATCCTTGTCAACATTGTGGTAAAACTAACCATCCTAAAAAGAATTGTTTAAAAGCAAAACGTTTAATGGATAAAGCTAAAAAGAAAACTTCTCATGACTAGCTTTATGTGCATCCGTTGTTTTGCCTAATAATTCTTCTTCTAACGTGGAATGGATATTGGATTTTGGTGCATCTAAACATAGGACTAGTGATGCTTCTTTATTTACTTCTTATGACAATCGTAAACACATATCTTAGAAAGTTTCTATAGGTGATGGTAAACAACTTTCTGTAATTGGTTCCGGTAATGTTAATGTTACTAATGGTCAATTGGAAGATGTTTTTCATGTTGAACACATGCCCCTTTACTTAATTTCTATTTATTGTTCTTGTCAAAAAGGGTTTAAATTTGAAGCATGGCCTGACAAAATATGTTCTTAAAGATATCAATCAAAATTTCAAAGTAGTTTCTTCTGGTCTTGTTGATCATGCCGCTGGTCTATACAAATTTGTTGGTTTTAACTCAACTAAAAGACAACATTTTTATTCCTCTGTTGCCCATGCTGATGAACAAAGTAAATTATGGCATGAAATATTAGGTCATTTGAATTATGGTAAAATGTAATTGTTAACTAAAATGGTACATGGCTTGCCTCATATTTCTTCTACTAACAGTGTTTGTGAAGGTTGTGTTCTTGGTAAACATCATAGAGAAATGTTTGAGAAAGGTAAAGATTGGCATGCTAAAGAACCTTTGTAATTAATTCATAGTGAAATTTGTGGTCCTCTTGAAGTTCTCTCTTTCTCTCATACAGTCTATTTTCTTACTTTTATTATTGACTTTAGTAGAAAATCATGGGTTTATTTCTTGAAAAATAAAAGTGAAGTTCTTTCAATATTTCAAATTTTTAAATCTTTGGTAAAAAATGAGTCTCGTAAAAAGATTAAGACTTTAAGATGAGATAATGGGGGAGAATTTTTTAAGAATCAATATGAAGTATTTTTATCCAAACATGGTATTCAACACCAAAAGACTGTACCTTACACACCTCAACAAAATGGTGTTGCTGAAAGGAAAAACAAAACTTTAGTTGAAATGGCTAGATGTATGCTTTATTCTAAAGGATTACATAAAAAAATTTGGGCTGAAGCTGTAAGTTGTGCAAACTTTATTTTAAATCGAGTTCCTATAAAATCGGTTAAGCATGTTACCCCTAAGGAAAAATGGAATGGTCGGAAACCTGATATTAGTAACTTTATGGTGTTTGGTTGTGAATATTGGGCTCATATTCCTGATGATAAACATAAAAAGTTAGATCCCAAGTCTCACAAATGTATATTCATTGGTTATTCTGAGGATTCTAGGGATGATAGGTTATTTGATACCTCTGCTCAAAGTGTTATCATCTGAAGGGATGTTCACTTTGCTGAAGTATCTTCACCACCTGAGTCTGTTGAACCTCATGTTGCACTAAATATCCCATCATCTCCTGTTACTCCTATCCCAATTTCTTCTTCCATTTCTGTGCCTGTTGTTGATCCTATTCAACCTCTTCTTCAAGTATTCCACCTGAATGTACTAAACCTGAAAAAACTTTTGTTTCCTCTAACCTTCCTGTTTGGGCCTGGAAAACTCTTGAATTTGCACGTAGTGAGGTCAGTAACCCTTCTGACCCTCGTAGAACTAGATCTAACTTTTCCCTTATGACCAAAGTTTTGGCCATAGATGATCCTACCTCTTATGCTCAAGCTTAAGGTAAACCTCAATGGGAACAAGCTATGACTGCTGAGTATGAGTCTCTTATGAAGAACAAGACTTGGTATCTTATTCTTCTTCATGTTAGCAAGAATTTAGTTGGTTGTAAATGGGTTTATAAACTAAGTTCACTACAGAAGGACAGATTGAAAATTATAAATCTAGGTTAGTTGCAAAAGGTTTTAATCAACTTGAAGGTATAGATTATAATGAAACTTTTTCTCATGTTGCTAAAATGAATACAGTAAGAACCATTTTATCCATTGCTTCATCTTATAAATGGGAAATACACCAAATGGATGTTAAAAGTGCTTTTTTAAATGGTGATCTTAATGAAGAAATTTATATGCCTCATATTTTTATTAATGTTGAATCATCAAATTTAGTATGTAAATTACACAAGTATTTATATGGTCTCAAACAAGCACCTAGGGCTTGGTATGATAAAATTGATGCATATTTTTTGAAGAATGGTTTTAAGCATTGTATATCTGATCCAAATCTGTATGTTTAGAACTTTGGTACTAATATTCTCATTGTTGTTTAATATGTAGATGATTTTATCATCACAAGTAGCCAGCTTACATTAATTCAAAATCTAAAAAGTGATCTTCAAAAGCAGTTTGAAATGACTGACCTTGGTTTATTGCAGTATTTCTTGGGTCTTCAAATCTGACATATAGCAGATGATATGTTTCTCTCTTAGCTGAAGTATTCTATAGACATGTTGGCTCGTTTCCATATGAGTGATTGTAAATATTCTCCTACGCCATTTCAGTCTGGTGTAAAGTTAATTGTTGAGTGTACCACACTGCTTCTTGATACTACTCTTTATCATCAGCTTGTAGGTAGTTTGATATATCTAACTCATAGCTGGCCAGGTCTCTCTTTTTCCATCAGTTTGGTTTCTCGGTTCATGCAGCAACCTCATGAAAGTCATTGGTAAGCATCCAAGAGGATTATGATATATTTACAAGGGACATTAAACTATGATGTTTTTTTTCGAGTAGTACTACAGTTTCACTCTCTGGTTACACAGATTCTGATTGGGCAGGTGACAGTTCTAATTGACGGTCCACTACAGGTTATGTATTTAAACTTGGTTTAGGTCCGATTTCTTGGTCAAGAAAGAAGGTGAAGACTCTTTGTTTCTCTTCATGTGAAGCAGAATATAGAGTAGCCAAAGAAGCAGTTAAAGAAGAAGTTTGGTTATGGCATGTTATTATAGAGCTTGGTCTGGATCCAAAATCATCCACTATGTTGAAATGTGACAATTAGGGTGCAATCCAGCTTGCTTATAATCCGGTATATCACTCCAAGACAAATCATCTTGACCTTGATGCTCATTACATTCGTGGACTTGTGGAAGATGGTATTCTTTCTCTTCAGTATTGTCTTACCGAGCAACAGGCATTAGATATATTCACCAAATCCTTCACTGAGGTGAATTTTGTTCATCTTTGTTCCTTGCTTGGAATCTGGGAAGTTGTCATCAAGGGGGAGCAGTAATGACTCCTTTCTTCCTTAGTGTTAGTGTGGGCCCTTCTCCCAGCCATTATTAAGGGGGAGTGTTGGAATATATTATATTCCTTGGAAGGTAATAATGTCCTTGTATTATGTCGAAAGTTGTCTATAATCTTATGTAAAACAATAATACATTTAACCCATAGTTATATGGTGTTGTATTTACTTGTGTAGAGTATCTGTTCATGGTATTGTATTAAGAGATGTTATTTTGGAGAATTATATTATCCCACATGTAATATGTGAGAGTAATTCCTCCTCATCTCCTAGTATATAATAGGGTCAAGTGAGTCTCTACATATCATGTATTCTTGATGTAGTAGTGGTACTATTGTGACACTGTTGTACATCATCTATATTCTTTGGGGTATTTGTGCTTTGCTCTCTTGTAATATTGGAGAATACATTCTGGAGATAATAGAAGACTACCTTCTCATGGATGTAACCTATTAGGGTGAACCACATATATCGGTGTTCTCTTGTCCTTTTCTTTTCCTGTTCTTATCATTTATGATATGTTGTTGGTTGCTTAGATAGGTTAACTAGTTTATCTTAGCTCTACTATTCTAACAATTTGCTCAGGAAGATGAGTGTAATACTTTTGAGTTAGAGACAAAATAATACCGAAAAGGATATCAAAATGTTGTGAATGATCTCCAGAGAAATTTGAATTTGAGAAGTAGATATGTAATTGTAAATAAATGAAGACTTCCTCCAAACCATCCTTCTATCAGTCAACAGAATAAAGAAAAACCAAAATAAAACCTAAAGGGGAACATTGTACAAAAAGTTCCATAAAATAAAAAACAAATATCAAAAGAAAACAAAATAGAAATGTGAATAGAAAGTGATAGAACAATTTCTTCCTTTAGTTTGCAGAATGAAATATCCAAAATAAAAGATTCCATCCCTTTCAATGAGTTGTTGAAGAACACTGAATATATAGAGAAGATCACCAGAATGGTCAGAACTGATGGAGAGTGCCAGCTTGACACACTAGAGTTGACAAATGATTCTCCAACTATTTTCCTTATCCCCATAATAGAATATATTGATGAGGATGATGTTCCACCTTTCTATGTCGGTCTAAATGTCCACGATATGATTTTACACAATGCTATGTTGGATTTTGGTGCTTCACATAAACTTATGCCAAGGGTGGTGGTTGAAAGTATGGGATTATAAATCACAAGACCTTACAAAGATTTATTTTATTTTGATTCCAGAAAGGTTAGGTGTTTGGGGCTGATCAAATATTTGGTAGTTACTCTTGCACATATTCCCGATAAGAGTATTATCATGGACATGGTGGTGGCTGGCATTCCTCCTAAGTTTGGTATTATTTTATCCAGGTCTTGGGATTCAAAACTAAAAGGGACCTTACAAATGGATATGTCTTATGCAATAATTCCATTGTTTGGAGAACATGGAAGATTATACGGAGGAAAGAGAATGGTATATGTGGTAAGTAGTCGAGAGAAACCTGGTAATCATTCTATATATGCTGTTGATATAGATTTGGGGTCTTCTATATTTTATAATTATTTTCATATTGAACAAGACTTTCCAGTAGTAGATGATCAAAAGAAGATAAATAATTTTCTAAGATGCAAGAAGCACTGGAACAAAAACAAAATGATGAAGGGTTATGAACTATGTACTTTGATTTCTCAATAAGTAAAGAGGGAGATGGTACAAGTATTTGGATTATTTATCCAAATAGAGATTCTAAATTTTATTCTTTTAAATTGACATTTGAGTGAATAAATAATGTAGCAGCATATGAAGCTTTGTTGTTAGGCTTAAATGCCCTGAAGGAATTAAAAGCAAATAGAATAGATGTGTATGGAGATTCAGAATTAGTGGTAAATCAAGTGAATGGTAGCTATCAATCAAAACATCCTAGAATGAGGGATTACATGAATGAAGTTTGGGATATGCTAGGAAACTCTTTTACTTAACATAGAGTCGTGGTAATTCTTAAAATATAAAATCAGATAGCTTATTCTTTGGCCACTACTGTTGGAAATTTTAAGATTCCTATCTATTCTAATAAAAAGTATAAAATTGAAGTTGCGAATAGACCTTCTATCGCTGACAGTTCTAAGTATTGGAAAGTGTTGGAATATGATTTGGAGATAAAAATATTCTTATAAACGTCAAATGAATTTGTCAATACAAATATTGATGCATAAAATTAGAATTCAGAGAATGCTCAAGATGATGAAGAATTTGCAGATGAGAATGTTGAATAGAAAAAATTGAAAAAGATGATTGGAGGTAAGGATATTATTAAGTTGAAGAGTAATAATATTCCAAAAGGATTTATACCTCTAGAGAATTTATTTGATCATAATTATATATCCAAAAATCCTAAAGTGTAGCCTAATGAAGATGATATCCACGATCAAAATATTGGAACAAAGGATTTCCCTAAAATAGTGAAGGTTTCAAAAACCTTCCTGCAAAAGAGAAGAAAAGATACATTGATTTGATTAGGAATTTCACTGATGTTTTTGCTTGGAGCTATGAGGAACCGAAATAATATGACACGTCCATTATACAACACACCATTCCAATAAAACTAGGAGAAAAACCTTTCATGCAGAAGCTCAGAAGAGTAAGCCCAATGTTACTACTTTTGATTGAGAAAGAGATAAGAAAATTATTCAATGCTAAGATCATTGTAACACATAGGTTATCCAAGTAGGTGGCTAATTTGGTGCCTGTTAGAAAGAAGAATGGAGAAATTAGACTGTGTTTGGACTTCATAAATCTTAACAAGGTTTCTTTAAAAGATAATTATCCATTACCAAAGATGGATCATATACTGGAGAAAGTTGTTGGTGGATAGAGGATTTCTATAATGGATGAATTTTCTGGGTATAATCAAATAAAGGTTCTTCTTGAAGATCAGGAAAAAACATGGGGAACCTTTATGTATGCCAAGATTCCATTTGGACTAATGAATGCAGGAGCAACTTTCCAAACGGAAATGGACATTGCATTTGTTGAAGAGAAGAATAAATTTGTTGTGGTATACATGGATGATATTACAGTCTACTCCAAATATGACATAGATCACATTAAGCACTTAGAAAATGTATTTTTGAAATGCAGGAGGTATGGTATTTCCTTGAATCCCAAAAAAAACAAACTTTTCCATGAAAGAAGGAAAAAAATTTGGGTCATATTATTTCGAAGGATGGGATTCAGATTGATCCAGAAAGAGTAAAATCCATTTTAAAGGTAGATATACCAATAAATAATACAGAGATTCAATCATTCATTGATCAAGTTAATTTTTTGAGAAGGTTCATCCTAAGCTTTATTGAGATCCTAAGAAATGTAACCAATATGCTCAGAAGAGATTGTGAAATCAAATGACTATTGAAGCTAAAAAATATTTTAATGACATCAAGAAGGCAATAACAAAAGCACCTGTTCTAATCAGCCCAGATTTTTCTAAAGAGTTTGTTTTCTCTTTTGCTTATGAGAACACAATAGCTAGAGTATTGTTACAAAAAAATCAATAGAATGCAGATCAACATATTGCTTTCTTTAGAAAGATATCGAGGGATGCAGAACTAAAATATGACATAATGGAGAAATATGCTTATGTATTGATTAAGTCTCTGAAATATTTTAGAGTTTGTATTCTGCATTCTCATATCATTGCTTATTTTCCTAGTAATGTGTTAAAAAATTTCCTCACTCAGCCTAATCTACAAGGGGAAATAGAAAAATCGATTGCAATCTTGTTGGAGTATGATTCGGAAATCAAACCTACCAAATTGGTGAAAGGATAGGGATTGGTTAAGTTGATGACTAATTCTAACTGTGAATCTATGCAATTGAATTTTTTACCTACTATTTCAAATGAGTTGGATTCAAAATTACAAGTAATCAAAGACTTCACTTTGTCTCCTTGGTACAATAGCATTGTCTATGTTTTGCATAACTTACAGGAACCTCCATAATTATGTAAAACCAGAGCCAGGTCCGTGAAACTGAAAGCATCTAAATATTAAATTTTTAACTAGTACTTGTATTGGAAGGACCCATGGGGTATTCTATTAAATTGTTTTCTAGAAAATGAAGCTTAGCAGATTATGAAGGAATTTCATCAAGGAGTATGTGGAGGACATCATTCATGGAAGGCGACCGCTAATAAAATATTGAGAGTAGGTTTCTATTGGCCCATAATGTTTTCTGATATTTACAAAGAGGTTACAGCTTGTGATGAGTGTCAAATTTGTGATGGTAAGAGAAAACTAATGCCTTTACCTCTTAATACAATTTCAATAGAAACACCATTTCGGTAGTGGGGGTTGGATTTCATTGGAGAGATTAACCCAAATTATTTTGGTCAACATAAGTGGATATTGACTACTACTAATTATTTTACTAAATGGATTGAAGCCATACCTACTAGAAGGGATACATATGTTGTTATTATGGATTTCCTGGAAAATAATATTTTGTGAAGGTTTGGATGTCCCATAAGACTTGTAACCAACAATGCACAAGCTTTCAAGTCTAATAAAATGATCAATTTATTCCACAAGTACCACATTAGCATGAATCATTCAAATTCATACTATCCTTAGGGGAATGGGCTTGCTGAATACTCAAATAAAAGTTTGGTAAGAATAATAAAGAAGATATTGGAGGAGAACACGAGAGCATGGCACACCAAACTTAAGTATGATTTACGGGTAGGAATAATAAGTACTAAGAGGGCTATTGGTATGTCACCTTTTCAATTGGTATATGGAGCAGAGGTAGTATTTCTAGTATCTTTAGGTTTTCCTATAATGAAGCTGCTACAAGAACATGATGAAGAACCTAAT
The DNA here is from genome assembly GCA_001517045.1 of Pseudotsuga menziesii. Classification (NCBI taxonomy): domain Eukaryota; kingdom Viridiplantae; phylum Streptophyta; class Pinopsida; order Pinales; family Pinaceae; genus Pseudotsuga; species Pseudotsuga menziesii. The sequence continues at coordinate 18,052 of LPNX011221993.1, forward strand.
CATATGCAGAGGAGGATAAATCAGATAATTGAGTTGAATAAAGTAAGAGAAAAATATAATGATCGAGTGCAGATACACTAGGAAAAAATGAAGAATACTTTTGACAGGAGGGTTTTAGAAGAGCATTTTCAAGTTAATGACATGGTTTTATAGTCAAGATAAACATGGTAAGTTTTATCATTTATGGAAAGTTCTACATTAGAGGAATTTTGAGGTCTAAAATGGGCCTCCTAATGAAAATAATAAAACAATAGTTAAAATAATAAAATAATATTTATTAATTTTTGGGGAAAAAAGAAAAAAACTACTTTTTGTGTTCGTATTTTCGACATATCTTCCTCTATTTTTACTCAAATTTCGACCAGGAGAGCTCGTTGGATGCGGAATTTGATTTCATCATCACATGATGATGATGTCATCGTCACATTTTTTCAGGTATTTCTTGTTTTTTGGGTAGTGGGTTCCATCAAAATTATGTAGTGTGGGTACTCGTTGGATTTGGAATCAAATTCCGCATCCAACGAGCTCTCCCGATCGAAATTTGAGTAAAAACACAGAGAGATATGTCAAAAATACGAACAAAAATGTAGTCTTTTTAATGACAAATATGTCAATTCAACCATTATGGTTTACTCATTTTATTGGAATTCTATTGGTTCTTGAATTCCAACTCACAAGAACTTATTGTTGACGCGTTTTCTTATAAGGCCCATTTTAGACCCCAAATTTCCTCTAATGTATATCATTGCTGCATATAGAGGAAACAATTCTTTTATTCTGCAAACTCAAAATGGGGTTCAACTTAAAGGAGGCCATGTTAATGGAATATTTTTGAAACATTATTTGTCATGAAGAGGAAGGAACTATGTTTATTAGTTGTATATATTTATTTAATTGGAAAATGAGTACAGATGGCAGGTTGAAGGATTTGAAGCACAAAGAGAAGGCCTTAAGATCTTAAGGTTTGTCATTTTCTTTGATTTATTCACAAAAAAGAAAAAAAGAGAGATTAGAGTTGTTAGCTTTTGAAGGAAAATTTGTATAGAATGGTATTGGCACTGGTCTGCAGGTTCTTTGCTACCCCACAGGGAGGATAGCATCCCTAGTTGGAGCCAGCTGTTAGCACTATTTTATTTTGCAAGTGAGAAGAAGGAGCTAAATACTAATAAGGAGTTTAAAATTTTGGACACCTTGCTAACGTGACTGTGGATGGTAGAATGAAATTAGAAAGAGGCCATGATTTCATCTTTTCTCATGAAACAATGGGATAAAATCCAAAGGGTGGCTAAAGCAATGAAAAAATGTGCTTTTGGTAAATGCTAAAAAATTTGACGGTCAAAATCTTCATGGCAGAAAGATCAATGGTGAGAAAAAGATCCACTAATGAAAGTTGTAAGGAAAAAGTTAAAAGGGTGGTTAAAAAAAAGTTTTAACAGACAAACTAGACCTATGGTCGAGTAAATAAATGAACATGATCAACGATGGATGTGGAGTCCATTAGGGAGAACTTGCATGGTTGAAAACAAATTGAGGATCGACAGAAATATTAAAGTTTGGTTTTGTTCGACGGTGACAATGAAAGGTGAGGAAAATACATGGCTAATAAGTGATCCGTTGGAGGAAGCTGCGCACTAAAATGAAGGATTGACAAGTAGCAGAAAGTAAAGGTAAAGATTAAAAGGATGATATAATCAATGACTCGTGATGGAGGATCAAGTAAATCAACGACAGATAGACCATCTATTGAAGGAAGATGCACGACTGTTGAGGCCCGGAAATTCACAGGCAACAACAGTAAGGGATTCTCCCCAGTCAACGTTCCCAACTAGCCCGTGAATGTTTGGTATGTGGAATCCGTCCGGTTTGCGGTATGGATACCATAGGTCAAGGTAACAAAAACAAAGGCTTTACCGGTTGCAGCCCGGTCCACCATGTAATTTTGTATTTTTGACTTAAGTATGATATGCAAGTGCCTAATTAACCATGCAGGGTGATAAGATGCAAGGAGCAGTCACAACGTGATGCGCAGGTTCTTACCTCTCGTCTTAGACTCACTAGCATCTAAATCACATACAACAAGAACTTAAAACTACCTACCCAATCTATCCCTAGGGAGCAGGATTATCATTCATTGGTGAGTAATATATTTTGTACATGCATAATGAAAAGTTATAGATAGCTGACACTTCTTTCAAGACACATGAACAATTGCATATTTTTGAACAACCAGTTAGCCAATTGTTTTATAAACAACATTCATTACTCACAGTGAAAAACATAACAAAATATACTGAAAAGCATTCAACAAGAACATAGGTTCAGGAATTTAAACACTCTCATAGTTAATGAAACACAACTGAAAACAAAATAGTTCATCTTCAACATTGTTCATTTAATCACATTGATACATTCCACAGTTCGCTTTCTCCAGCAGGAAAAAGTTGCAGTTCCTGATTGTAAAATGAAATAGTTCCTCTTACAAGCAAATGGTTTACAACTTTTTCCAGGGAAAAAGTCCCTGTAACTTCTAACTTTCGAAAATTTAAACAAAATCAGCAGACCGCTTGGGTTTCCCCAAACCTCTAGCGTTTCGGTTCCCCCACGCTTCACATTCCTATTTTTCATCTTTTCTTCGTAAGCTCATGATCAGTTGGGTAATTGCTGGACCTTTCCATCTTTCAAATGTTTCATATTCTTCTATGTTGTTTGTTATGCATTCATGAACTATTTAGTAACTGATAGCTCTTTTGGGTCGATGCCTTTGTCGCCTTGGTAGTCCAACCAATCCCTTGAGTCCACCTGCAAATAAACCAACATGCATCATTCATTGGATTTGCATTCCAAAACAAAGCAGCAAATTATCTTACTAAAACAGCTAATCCACAAGAAAAGACTAGGTGCGCCATCATCATTTTACAAATGCCGACAACCCTACCTCGTCCTCCTACGGGCTCGTGGTAAAAACACCAACTGCGGAAAATAGGAGGAAACCGACATCGAAAGAAAAAGCTCTACCTAGCCGCAACGGCAGAAGAGTAAAGGCTACAGGCATGCAATGAGAGGGTGGGAAAACTCCACCGCAAATTGGAAGGAAACCGACATCGGAAGCCAAATGGTTTTCCCAGCTGCAATGACGGAAGAGACATAAGCTACGGACAAGCAAAACATGGGCGGAAAAAGGATTTAGTCAGAAGTCGAAAGACTTTTAAATCGGAAGATGAATGAATTTCCTAGCCGCAACGGCGAAAGAGAAAAAATACGGGTCTGCGACGAAAAGGGTCAACACGCATCGGCAGTCGGAGCTCTTTACGCTTTGGATGCTAAGCTGCTTTGGGAGTCGCAACGGAGGAAGGGAAAAGGACAAAAACGACCGATTTAACATAGTGTGACGCCCGATTTAACAGAAAAATTAAGTGTTTTGGACAGCTTCTCAAACTCAACAACAGACAGAAACCTGTTATACCTCCACAATGGCGACCCACAATAAAGAACACTTGGTTCGATCAACAAGCGAAACAAAATTAGAATCTGCGACTCACCATAAATTCCAAATGCAATCACAATTCGAACCTTGGGTGAGAGTTAAGCTTTTACAATCATCTAAAATTAAAACATGACCAAAAAACTCGAAGGATCCAACGATTAAAAGAATGCAAAATCATGAGGAGGGGCCCAAAATTTAAGAAATTTGGGGAGAACGGTTGCAGCTACAACAATTGGCGATTACCTGGTGAACCTACATATCTGGGAGATTAATCTTTGAGTGACAGACCATTTAACAATAAATGCATCCTATTGAATTCTTCCAGCAATCTATATTTCTCGAATGCCAGAAGTGTGTACCTTCAATCATTGATAATAGTCCAATTTGGGAGAGTGGAAACCAATATTTTCAAGTCCAGATAACTCTATTGAGGCCAGAGGGTGAGTTTCTTTATTACCTTTGTCTTCAGGTAGCTGATAGCTTGGACACCACAGGCTTGTAGCACATGGTAAACAGAAATATTCGTTTGTTCCTTGTTCCCATGCCACTTTAGCACTTTTTATGTTATTTGGACTTTTGTCCCTTTTCATATGATTCCTCCTACATGCCTTTCTTACTGAATTTTAATTCAAGATCCTCTATCCCATAGTGCCCTTTTGTGTGAGCGGTGTACTTCATGTTTCAACTCACGGATGGAGAGGATCTTTCGACAATTTAGTACTTATGATTCGGCATCTGCTTTGATGTATGATGATTTCATAGGAGTTTTTTTTTTACTCTTATTTTCCTTTTGGCATTCGTCTCTTGGCATGGGATCATTTATATTTAATATACTGTTCACCTTGCTCCTTTCTATGGATCTTTTGTTGTCGCTCCTTAGAACATTTTAAGTGTGAGGTGGATGGTTCCTCAACATAGTATTCCAGACTCTTCGAATCCATTTTATTTCACTGGGGTTAAGCAGGACGGCAATGCACACAGAGCTTATTCGAGAAAACTGCTAAACTTGTAGAAGTTCTTTTAGCAACACCCAGTCTGAGACCCAAAAACGTTTATCATTCCCAAACATTTTGATGTTCCCCATGCAACTGTGGGTTCATTCCCTTTATTGAAAACTTAAACTAAAACAAACTAAAAAACATGACTCAAAAGACAGCTAAACAGCTTATTTATATACAAGACAGAAGAACTCAAAGAAACTCAGGAAAAATAAGGCTTGAGAACCAAACCATTCACTGGTAAGTTCTCTTCCCACCCTTGTATATCTTGCAACTTATAAGTAGAAGGGCCAAGCTTTGCTACAATCTGAAAAGGGCCTACCCACAACTATTGGAATTTAGTGTGCTTTCCTTTCTCATCATGGGGGTGATCCCATTTGAGGACTAAGTCTCCTACTTCAAAGTCTTTTGTTCCAGCTTTATGTTTTTCGAACCATCTCTTAACTAACTCTTGATGTTTCTTAAAGCATTCTCTGGCTTTAGATCTAGCCTCTTCTGCTTTCAGGAGATTATATATTCTTATTTGCAAAACTTCATCATCTGACCCTCTAGACTCTTGAGCTAGTATGGAAGATGGTAGCATGATATTGGGAGGAAGGATGGCTTCTTTACCATAGACAAGGGTATATGGAGACACTCCAATCGTAGACTTGGGGGTGACTCTATCGGCCCAAAGGGAATTTGGTAATGCTGAGTGCCAACTCCTCTGGTTTTCTATCACAGTCTTCTTTAAAATTCTAATCAGATTTTTGTTAGAGGATTCAGCCAGGCCATTTCCTTGTGGATAGTAATTAGCAGAATAATGCAATTTTATCCCTTTATCATGAGAAAAAGCAGTCAATTTAATTGATGAAAATTACTTAGCATTATCAAAGACTAACGAAACTGGAACTCCAAACCTGGTCATGATATGATCTTGCAGGAAGCTGATGACTTCGTCTTCATTTATCTTGCGCAACGGGATAGCTTCGACCTAGCAAGTGAAATAATCAGTCGCGGTCAGAATGTACTTGTGCTGCAAAGAGGAATTCGGTTTTATTTCTCCAATAATATCCATCCCCCATTGTTCAAATGGCTCCGTGATCATCACAGGCTTTAGGGGTGCTGCTGCTTTAGGTTGTCTCCTGCTACACCTTTGGCAAATATCACACTTTTTGACATGTGCGTGTACATCTTTGAAGAGCGTAGGCCAATAGTAACCGGCTCTAAGGATTTTGTGGGCTGTAGCATCTCCTAAATAATGTCCCCCGGAAATCTCGTCATGCAACTCTGTCACTACTTTCTTCGCATCTTCCTTTTCTAAGAATCTGAGAAGAACCCTGTCATAATTCTTTCTGAATAATACTCCTTCAACAAGTTGATAGGAAGCTAATTTAAGATGCAGCGCTCTTCTTTGCTTGGAATTCCAATGTTCTGGCAATAGCCTTTCCTACAAGTAATACACAAGATCTCTATACCAAGACTCGGGGGCTGTAAACAAAGGACATACCTCCATTACATGTAATTCAGCTTCATCTTCCCAGGCGTGTTCTTCATTTTTTTCATTCTCAGTCATTTGTTTGCACAACCCTTGTCCTTTAACTATAGATGCTGGCTTGAATTCAAGGTCGTACTCTTGAAGAGCTGTTACCCAGTTGCCTCTTCTTTCCCCTAACTCCTTTTGCATAAGAAGAGACCTTACAGCTGGGTAGGGGACAATCACCTTGGTTCTATTTTTTAAAATATAAGGCCTGGATTGCTTTACTGCTTTGAATATCGTGTAAGCTTGTTTATCAATAGATGGATAATTCAATTCGGCCCCCTGTAGACAAGTTATCATAAAGGATATTGGTAATTCATCCCCCCCATCTTCCTTTTGGGTGAGCATAGCTGCTAGTGAATCATCAGATGCAAAGGTATATAAGATAAAATATTTGTCGAAATCTGGGATTTTCAGGGAGGGTGCATGTGCAACAGCGCTTTTGATTTTTCCAAATGCACTCTTCTCAATTTCAGTCCACTTGAATAGTGCATTTTGCTTTACCATCTACTGTAGTGGTTTGACAATTTGAGCAAAATCAGGCACAAATCTTCGCACGAAGTTTATCGTTCCCATAAATGATTGCATCCCCTTTTTATTATGGGGCAAGGGGATTTGTTCAATAGCCTTAATTATTTCTGGATCTATAGAGATTCCTTTCTTTGAAACTATGTGACCCAGCAACTTTCCCTCCATGACAGCGAACACACACTTCTTAGGATTGAGTGAGATGCCATATTTCCGACAGCATTCGAAAATTTGTCTTAAGTGAAACGCATGCTCTCCTCTTTTCTTCGATAATATTGTAATATCGTCAAGGTATACTACAGCACTTTGGCCAATTAATCCACGGAAAGATATATCCATAGCCCTCTGAAACGTTGCTCCAGCATTTATCAGCCCAAAGGGCATTCTTCTGTAGGTAAAGGTTTCCCATTTGGTCCTGAACGTTGTCTTTAATCTGTCTTCTTCGGCTACTAATACTTGATTGTAGCCAGAGAACCGTCTAATAACGAAAACAGTTCAGAACCTGAAACCATTTGCAGTAGTTGCTCCATGGGTGGAACAGGATAGTTATCTTTGTCTGATGCACGGTTTAAGTTCCTGAAATCCACGCAAAGTCTGATTTCTCTAGAATTTTTCCTTACTAGTACCAGATTTGATACCCACTCAGAGTGTCCGACCTTGAAAATAATTCTAGCATCCAGTAATTTCTTCACTTCACTCTGAATCAGCGGTTCCAATTTTGGATGCATTTTTCTTAACGGTTGCTGATATGGCTTGACGCCTGCTTTAATGGGGACGACATGCTTGATGATGCTGGTGTCGTATGTTTTCAAATATTCGTACATTCATGCGAAAACATCTTTATATTGTTTAAATAGATGGATGAATTTGTCTCTTTCTGCTGGTGAACAACACTTGCCGAGATTCACAAATTTAGGATTCGCTTCAGTCCCTAAATTTATCAGCTCGAACTGTAGAGATGAGCTGTGGGTCTTCACGTTGGCTGGTTTTCTGAACTTTTCATTTAAATCGAACATTTTTTCTAACGTTCTGACTCCTTTAGGGATGAAATTGTCATATTTCATCTCAGCTTGATTTTCTTCATCATCTATAATCGCCCCTTTGAACACCTCGTCCTTTGTTAAGCATTCTACTATCTTCTGGTCATCATCGAACACTCATAGGTTCGTAATCATATCAGGTACTAAGGGCCTGAAAAGTAATTCAACATAGCATCGATTATTAGTGGGTACGAGCCTAGCGGCTGATGTGGCCAACAAGTCAGCCGCTGCATTTTTTAGTCTTGGAATTGAAATAATGTTGAATGCATTAAAACATTTAAGCAGGTCCCATACCTCATTTTGGTAAGCTTTCAAGTGAGGGGAAACACAATGTATTTGATTCCGTATTTGTTTCACAATAATTTCAGAATCTCCAAAAAAATTTAGATTACTTACCTTTAATTCAATCGCTTTCCTCAAGCCCTGCACCAGCGCTTCGTACTCAGCTGTATTATTAGTACACTCAAACTCTAATCTACATGAAAGAAAATATTTATTCTTCTGGGGGTCGATCAGGATACAGCCGGCTCCTGACCCTTCTAATGTCTTAGAGCCATCAAAAAACAAAGTCCAAAAATCACTAACTACTGAAGGTGAATCTATTCCTACTGCTAAGCTTACTATATTACAGTCAATCTCATCAGCCTGTGAGAATCGAAGGAGATGAGGTTGGGTGTCAGATGTGTTGTTGGCTTCTTCTGCTTGGTAATTTCCTGGTTCCAACTCAATAAAATAGTTTCCCAATACAGAATCCACTGGTACATTCTTCTCTTCCAGTTGAGTAACATTGTACTTCATGTGAGGTTCTCTTAGAATCTTTATCTGGTTCGGAATCCCTTTGTATGGCAACCACAGATGTGACCCATCTGAGGTGAAATATCCATTTAATTTGGCCGACCAATCTCTGCTTAGGACAAGACTGTAAGCATATGGTATATCATCCACCACGATGTTAATAACTTGGCATACTATGTCATTAGATACCAGCCGGACTAGGACATCTTCCATCTCACCAATTACCTTTACATCCGTTCTGTCCAATTGAACCACCCTCCACGTGGATGGCTTAGGCTTCCCATTGATATTTTTACAGACTGATATGGGCATAACATTAACCGACGCCCCTGAGTCTACCAAGCAATTATGTACATTATGATTGAAAATTTCAAACGTGAGGAGGAAAGGTGGATGTTTTATTTTAGACTTACCTCCAACACTGGTTTCTCCAATTTCTTCTTCTTCCTGAGGTTGATTATCCGTGGGCAGCTTCTCATCCGATGCTTCAAGTGCTTTCAACAGTCTTTCTTTTTGCTGCGGCACTTTACACATCTCGAATAGTGGAACATTCAATTTTACCTTCTTTAAAACCTCCACGATGTCATAATCCATCGGTTGCTTGATGTGATGAGGTTTATTAGTATTCATCTTTCCTTCCTCTGGCCTAGCCAACGTATTATTCTGCTTCGGATCCTGGTTGGTAATAGTGAATTCTAGAATCTTATCAGCTAAGGATTTATTTTGCAATTTCTTTACATTTCTTTGCAGCCTTTTGATCTTTGGTAGGATGAGACTGTTTTCTTTAATTGGCCCTTGGCTCCTTGTTTCCACGTTGGTTTCCATGACGTCCTTGTAACCCTGATTCTTTTCTTCTTCAGCATCAAATAATGAAACAGAATCCCAGAAAACCATGGTTTCCTCTTCTATTTCCTTTGTTGACGTAGTATTCTCTTTTCTCTCTTCATCTCCATCTTCTGTTAATCTAGAATCTAACAGCTGATTCATGACCAACGTCATCGAATTTATCCATTGAGGGCAATTCTTTTCAGAATGTGGCTGTTGGTGGAAAGTACAAAAATTGTCCATGCCTACCTCTATCAAATTCATGGATGCAATATTGTGAGAAGGAGGTTGAGTCTGATTGTTATCCTCCCTTTTATTATAGTAGGGCCTATAAAACTTTTTTGTTTTCTTCTCTTTCTCCAAATCTATGATTTTGTTGGAAAACTTCTACATTATTTTTGCCATATTTTCCAAATCTGGCAACTTTTCTTCCTTAGGCTTTGTAATCAATAAGGCTTTTCTTCCCGCACCTTTCTCTCCTGACTATTCTAGATAGTCTTCAATACTTTCTCTTTCAACTTCCACTACTTCTGCCTCTTCATAGGTTTCCATCAACGTAGGCTTGGCCCTACCTTTGGCAAACATGGCCAAATCAGGGCCTAATGCTGAAGTATAGTATTCAATCATAACTTTGTTTGAAGGTTTATCCGTTTCAGAAAAATTCTTGAGATAGGCTGCAAATCTTTGTGTGAAACTATGCACCTTTTCCTTTCTTTCTTTCTTCAAGGTGCATATCCCTTTCATGAGGGCTGCATGAGTTTTCTGAGTTGCATACTTACTTCTAAAAATTCTCTTGAAGGTATCCCAATCAGGGATAGAGTTAGCAGGAAACCCAATGTACCATGATGCTGCAGCTCCTTTAAGGGTATGTGGGAATAGTTTGCAGACTACATCTTCATTCTCCCCGTCCTTTAATCCTTCAATTTCCAAGTAAAAATTTTGCAGGTGATCATCTACTAGTATTTTCTCATTTGGGTCAAACTTGGGCAACATCTTGTCAAAGGATTGAGGTAGGTCGTGTAATGGAGGTGTCAGGTTTAACAGTGATCTGGCTCTCCAAGTAGGTGGTGGATTGGGTGGGTTAGGTGGTGGATTAGCATTTACTTTTGCCATGAGTCTAGGTGGAGAGTGGGGAGGTGAGCCAATAGGAGTGCGAGCGGGATAACTATGAGGGGTATTTGGGCCTTCTCGGTTCAAAGGTAGTACAACTTCCTATAAGGCTATTTCTACAAGTTCTTCCCAGTCTCCAACCAACACTAAGTCTTCTGCTACAGGACGATTGTTGTAATCTCACAGATCACATAAGGTTACCAATAATACATACTAAAACATACATAAATATAAACAAAGACAAGAGATAAGAATGGATAGAATGGAACAGATTATATTATCACAATGAGTTCATACAAGGCACATAACTGAACTGAGTTCTTTGCTTGGCTCAATAGCCTAATATATACAGTTTGGAAATAGTTACAACATAACTACCTATCGGTTCGGTGAACCGACATGACTGTTAGTTAGCCGACTTAATTAACTAGTTTAGTCGGTCGTCCGAATTGGTCGGACCATCGACTTAGTCGGTTGATCGACTAAGTCGGTCTTCGTTCAAGTCGACTTCATCGACTTGCTCCTTCTACATATCCCCCACAAACAAAAGGTTTCTTCGTCCCGAAGAAACAGGGAGGTACAAAAAACAAACTTTTTGTCGAATCCTTCAACTTTGCTCTGGCTGTGGACTGTGGAGACGAATAGTCGGTCTCTTCTGGACGCATACCTCGACAATGGCTGGAGCTGTGATGGCCAGATGATGCTGGAAATCGGTCCATGTCTGCAAGGCTTTCTGGATGTCGATCCTTAGAGTATTTAGACTTGATAGTATCAACATCTTTTCGGCCATGGGAATTTCTGCAATGTGCTCCATGTTGGGACCCAACAGTTGGTTTTGTTCTTCTGCAGCATCGAGGAGTCGTTTAATCTACGGACAGATGTTGTCGACCTTCTCTAAGTTTGGAAGGGATTGTTGAACCCACTGATGAGCCTCTCGTTCAAGTTTCTGTAATTTGGTGGTCTCCATCACAATCTGCTCTTCAATGGTCTGCCTCATTTCTGCTTCAGTCGACTTTTGGCCCTCCAAGGCCTGAATGCCTTGTCGTGTCTGCCTATTCTGATGATAGACCTACCCATAATGGGCAGGCCAGTCTCTTAGTACTTCCTCAGTGACAATGGACTCCTCCATATGGTCCTGTAAAACCTTGTAAGCCTCCGAAAAGGCAGTGTGTTGTGTCAGGAGCAGTCGGGCAGTTTCCTCTTATTGTTCTGCTTTAGTCTCGTGGCGATGGGTCTGGATGGTCGACACCATGCCCTCAAAAAGCTGATATGCCCTTTCCAGAGGTTGATCTGTGTCAACTTCGAGAGGGTCTAGTATCACTGTCTGTGCGAGAGCTCTGCATCTACCGAGAAACTCGACTTCTTCTGCATTTTTGGCAACCAGCTCTTGGGTTTTTCGATCTGCCCTTTTCTTTGACTCCTTAGCCACAGTTTTGAGGAGTTGGCCGACCTCTGTGTCGGTCAACGAACTGGAATATTTTAAGCTTATCCGCACGGTGGATGGTTTGGGACGATGCTGTTTCTTCTGCTGCTGTTTTTCTGTTGCTTGCTCATGGGTACCTGCAGTAGTGGAAGTTGGGTCTGTAGTTGGTGGAATGGAAGTCGAAGGTGTTTGTGTTTGAGGAGGTGAAATAGAAGTCGAGGGTTTTTCTGTGTGAGGAGGTGGTATGTCCACTTCCGGCTGTGAAGCTGAGGGTGGTTTTGGTTGAGAATCAAGGGGTGGCGGAGGTGGTGGGGATGATGGTGGTGGAGGTGGGGATGGGGGATTTGATGATGGTGGTGGTCATGGAGTGGGGGTATGGTCCGGGGTCAAGAGAGTGGATTGAATCTATGGTGTACTGCCGTCGGAAGAGATCGCTGCTTCAGACAGTGATGTGGGTGGTTCGTTCTGTGACTCGGGATCGACCTGCTCGGTGACAGACTGACTATGTCCTATGATGTCGCTCTCGTCATTGATCCTGGTAAAATTTGTCGTTTCTTGTGCATAAACCTTTTTGTGTATTTTGAGAGGAGTCGTTGTCTTTATTTTCTGGGCCGACTTAAACAGTGAAGGCAGTGCCGCAAAGAAAGCTTTAAGCTCAGCGTCCTGGTGTAGAAGGAGCAAGTCGACATAAGTCGACTTGAACGAAGACCGACTTAGTCGATCAGCCGACTAAGTCGAGAGACCGACTACGTCGGTCGGCTGAGTAAACACAGTGGTTAGTCTGTTAACTAATAGTCGTGTCGGTTCGGTGAACCGACAGGTAGTTATGATTGTAACTGTTTGTAACCTGTATATTAGGCTGTTGAGCCAGACAGGAACGCAGTTTAGTTCTTGGCTTTGTATGATCTATTGAGAATAATATAATATGTTCATCTTATCAGTTCTCGTCTCTTGTATCTGTGAATATTTTATGTATTTTTGTATATATTATTGGTAACCTTATGTGATCTGTGAGATTACAACATTGGTTTCGTTGCCGGTAGTACATAACTGGAATATATGCTCACATATGATAGCAGAGCAGGAGATCAAGGACTGGTGGGAGAGAAAAATTGCTAACTATCTACAAAATTACGCAAGAAGGAACAGATTGACAGTCGCAGAAGCAAAAGCCATATTTTTCACTGACACTCACGAAAAATTTGTCGAATCCGTGCCCCATCTACTGAAGCAGCTTTTGGATGAGAAAGCCGGACAAGACTAAAGAAGCACAGTTACTCCAGAAACTGATCCGAGGAGGATGTACAAATCTCTCGGAGTGGTTCGAAAAGATAGCCGACGACTTCTGTGAGGAACAAGCAGTCGAAGACAGGACCTCTGTGGAAATCGTCCGACAGAAATTTTTCACAGAACTTACTGATCAATTCTTGTGTTCCTTACCGGCTTTACTGTTCAAGTTTCTAATAGAGAAAGGATCAGGGCACATTGTTGAACCTCGACCTCTATTACGTGAACCACCCTCAAACACTAACTGGGCGGAGAAGCAGAAGCAGTGGGAAAAATTCATTGCTGAAAGGGAGTGGGAATACTTCCTGAGTAAGTAGACACCATCCGAGCTTTCTAAAAAGCGTCGGGTAGGCCATGGGGGGGTAGCTGGTCGTGTGTCGGACCTAGAGCATAGTGGATCCTAGTCGACCAGAGTCGTCGTCACCAGTAATGCATAATCGACCGAAGAGGAACTGAAGGCATAGTATTGTACTACAGTATGTCGGACATTAAGAGAATTGAAAGGGATGCAAGACAGAAGAAAAGGGAAGCCAGACGAGAAAGGGCCGCAGAGCTGCAGCAAAACTCTAGGGAGACCGACCATGATGAAGTACCGCCAGAGTCGGGTCATGACCGACGCAGAGAAGGTGAAGAAGAAGAAGCGGAGTCCCCTGAAGATGATGAAATGTGGATAGAGCAGCCAGACGCTCTCCAACTAATTGTTCCCGACGAAGGAGTAACCCTTTCCACAGTAAGTCCGCGTACTAGAATACAAACTATTATTGAAGATGACCTTCGACTAAGAGC
>LPNX011222029.1:0-13009 GCA_001517045.1 Pseudotsuga menziesii
CCCTATTTTATAGGGGAAGTAAACATGAATATATGCCAAAATATTTCCTTCAATAACATTCCGAATGAAACAAGATTTATGTATGATCACTTCCATCCTTGTGGCATTTCAAAAGAGGTTGAGTTCATGGCATGCTTCCCATTCTTCAACCATCCCAATACCAAATAAAAGTAATCATCTACGAGCATGATGTGGGTAATAAAAATATTTGAAGACACATTTACACCAGACACCTTATTTTATTGCTTTGTTTTCCCTATAATCCTACTAACGCCTTCCACCACCAACAATAACAATAAAGAAGACAAGGGAAATCCTTTTCTAATATCCCTAGAGATTTTAAAAAATACAAAGGGACTTCATTGACTAACACTGAAAATTTGGAAAAAGAAACACATGGCATTATCCAATCTATCACAAACAAAGGAATCCCAATTTGAAGAAATATTAATCTAAGAAATAACCATCCAAATCTATCATATGCCTTCGTCAAAGCCATTTTAAGGATGAGAGAAGACAATTTCTTGGCTTTGATGGTATGCATACATTCTTGAGTGACCGCTATAGCATCTAAGATTTGTCTCTTATTTAAGAAACCAAATTGCACCCGAGACAAGCAATAAATAAGTTTAGGCTTGATTGTGTTTTCTATTACCTTTGAGATAATTTTATAAACTAGATTGAAAAGTGCAATTGGTATATACTCATCAAAGGATTCAGGCTTGGTGTTCTTCAAAATTAGAGCTATCAAATTTTAGTTTAGTCTTCCTTATACAAAACCATTAGCTTGAGATTCTTCTACTACCCTCAATAAATCCTTCCCCATCAAATCGAAAAACTTAGGAAATAATTCAACTATCCATCCATTAGGGCCAAGACTTTTGTACCTGTCAAATTCCTTGATAATAACTTCTATTTCCTCCAAATTGACTTCTTTACTAACATGCTCGGTCTCTTCCTCTAAAACAAACCTGGGATATTGTTTACTCACCTGAAGTTGGCCTAAAATATTAGTTCTTTTAGGATCCCTATAGCAATAAAGGAGACAAGGGACATCCTTTTCTAATACCCCTAGAGATTTTAAAAATTACAAAGGGACTTCCATTGAATAACACTGAAAAATTGGCAAAAGAAACACATGGAATTATCCAATTTGTCACCAACAAAGGAAGCCTAATTTGAAGCAATATTAATCTAAGAAAGAACCATCCAAATCTATCATATTGCTNTAGCAAAAGAAACACATGGAATTATCCAATTTGTCACCAACAAAGGAAGCCTAATTTGAAGCAATATTAATCTAAGAAAGAACCATCCAAATCTATCATATTGCTTCGTCAAATCTATTTTAGGGATGACAGAAGAAAAATTCTTGGCTTTGATGGTATGTAAACATTCTTGAGTGACCCCTATAGCATCCAAGAGTTGTCTCTTATTCAAGAAACCAAATTGCACCCGAGACAAGCAATAAACAATTTTAGGCTTGAATGTGTTTTCTATTACCTTTGAGATAATTTTATAAACCAGATTGCAAAGTGCAATTGGTCTATACTCATCAAAGGATTCAATCTTGGTGTTCTTCAAAATTCGAGCTATCAAAGTTGAGTTTAGTGATCCTTATATGCTGAATTTCTCCAATAGCTTTCTCATTTCTCATGAGTTTTAAACAGCTACGCAGGAAGGATTGTACACTTCCTGCCAACTCGTCCTCATCGCATGTGCCCGATGTGGTAGCCTGCGATATCTGTACTGGGATAACGCCACAAGGTGCTTTCTGCGGTACGCCCCTAGACGGTAGTACCTGTGATCCTGATTGCATAGGGTCATCAAAGAAAGTCTTAGCTTCTTGAAATGTTTTTTTATTCTTCTGTAGGTCAAGTGGTGTTGCTTTGTCAGTAGCTCTACACACCCACTCCTGACCTGTGGTCTTTTCAGTATCGTGCGATGTTCCATTGGTGGAAGCACTGCTGCGAGTCACAATGTTGACTCTTGGCTCTGGTTCTTTCGGCTCAGCCACAATAAGCTGGATGTTCTGGTGTACTACTGGCTTAGGTTCTTTGATCTTAGCTATCAAGGTAGGACAGTCTTCTATAGCATGATCGTAAGATTTGCAATAGTTACATGTGGTGGTAGGGCTCTGACAGTCCCTAGCATAATTTACTACAACTCCACAGTTGTAACAAGTAACTGGTCTGCGACCACGGCCAAAGCCTTCTCCGCGGCCAAAGCCTCTAAATCCTCCTCATCCTCTGAATCCTCCTCCATGGCCACCATAATCCGGATCATGCTATGGTCCTGCTGCTGGACCTTGTGTTTCTGATTGAACTCTATACAAGTCTTGCTTGCTCCCGACCTTGAGATCATAGGCTCAGTAATCGTGTTCATCATGGCCTACGAACTTACAGAAGATGCAGTATAAGTTCTTAGGTGTCTGCACATACTTCTGAAGTAGAGGGCACTGGTGAGGTAGATGTCCTCTTGTTTTGCATATTTCACACCATGGCCCGTGGGTCTGTGGTAAGGGGTTAGGAGCCCCAGTTTCTAGATATTCTACAAAGACTAGGAAATTATCTTTAGTATGGCCTTATGCTTTACACTTTATGCACCATATGTCTTGTGCAACCTCTTTCCCTTTCTTAAGCTCATGCATCTGTATCGTGAGATTAGCCAACTGGTTTTGCAGGTTTTTCATACCTATGCTGGTTTCAGCTAGAGGTGAAGCCTCTATTTTCATCGCCATCTCCAACGCATCGTCCTGCATCTGGAGTTTCTGCTGCATTAATGGTAGTCTGATGTGAGGGAGCAGCGCTGCAATAAACCATTCCTTATGCTGCTCCGGTGCAAACTCAAAGCTGACTTAGTCTATAAGGGCTTTAAATTTCTGATCAAAGTCCCACACTGACTCTGTAGGTAACTGTTTGATGTCTTTAAGCTTTGTAATGCACTGTGACTCTAACTTAGGTTTCTTAAACTCTTTAATCATGGCGGTCCTGACTTGGACAAGTGTTCTAGGTACCGCTGAGGTATACTTCATATACCATGTTAAGGCTCGTTCTCTCAATGTGGTGACCAACTGTACAAGTTTGCTATTATCATCATTGATTGCTTTAATGGTCCACATGGCTTCACATAGAAACCAATGCTGCTCTGGGTCCTCTGCCCCTGTACCCTTAAATATAGGTAGCTTCATATCATCCCCCATTCTATTTCTGCGTGGTGGATGTTGATTTGTTGTGTTACTACTACTCGGTGTTGTAGGTGGAGGTGATGTAGCGGTAGTATGTACTGTCTGCGAACTGCTAGATGGAGTTCCTATGGGATTGTTTTGAGTCCCGATCTATTTCTGTGGGGTATAAGGGTGGTAAGGGATACCCCCTTCTGTTCTTTCTGTGGTACTGTGACTCTGTTGTCTAGTATTATCTGAACTGTCCTCAAATATGGGAGAGCTGAAATCTACTTTGTATTTCTTTCCACTACGTGTACATCCAATGTCCTCAAAATCACTTTCAAACTCTTGTGACATTACTATCTTTACTTATTCATCTGAAACTAGATCCATTCTTCCTTTTTCATATAATAGCATCTTAATGGACAAGTTTAAATATTTTAGGTACTTACCACGATATCCTTTGAAGAAGTACCGCTCAGCCTCACTGAAGCTTTTTCTCTGGTCCACTGCAAACTCTGTGACGAAGCCTTCTAGCACACTCGCAAGCTAGAAGTCTACTGTCCTCGTAATGGGATTATCAAGGTTCTTCACAGTCTGAATCAGCTTCGGTGTCCAGACAATGTTTCTTTTCTTTTTGAATATGTTCTTGTGAGTCAACTTTGATAACCAGTCGTCAAGCTCGTTTCCAAAGGTTGCAAAAAATATCACGTGTAGGTCTGTAACGATATGTTTTTGTAACCAGTCCTCTGTACTCAGTCTAGGACTCTTGTTCTCTTGTTCAGCAAACTCTTTCTGGTTAGACCAAACCCACTCGTTGAGTTCGTCTCTAGTAGGATGCCAACAGAACATCAGTGCTCAATTTGTTCCAAAACCGGCAACGGAACCATTTGTTGGTCGTTGGGCAGACCCGGCTTTACTATTATGAACCAACAACACCCCTAGCTCACTGGCCCTTTTGGCAATAGACCACAAAGCGGCATGAAGTCTCACCCGAAGTGATCCTAATGGGTTGGCCAAAGACTCAAGTGTCTCGACCAGGTTCTGTATGGCGTCCTATTTGCGCCTCGCAGCTCTTCTTAGCCTGTGAGATGTCTCTCTCTTTTCTGCGGTGCGCAGTTTCCTCTTACTCGTGATGATCCCAACCTTTATCACATCGCTACATCCTGGGCAACACATAACTCTCTCCTACGCTCGATCCTTAACCCGTGGTATCGCACACCACAGCTCCTCTGCTGGTGCGATATCGCCTTCCTGCGATATCCTACCACCGTGGCTCAGCATACTCAGCGTTACTCATGTTCAACCTACAGGACCCAACATACATGGTTGTTTTCTACTACGACTCTTAATTGTCTTAAGTGAAACTTAGACAACTCTTATACAGAATACTTAAAGACTTTAACTTGCATTTATCCTCTAATTGTGCAGTGAACTGAATAACACATACATACATTCACTGTAAGCAAAGTTCATGTAATGAATGACAGATATAACAAGTAAATACAATCACATGAATCAATCACATAACGCTCTGATTTTACATGGTTCACTTCCAGGGTAGAAGCTACATCCACAGAACTGTGTTTCTATATTATAACTTGAGAGAGGTACACAGTTCTGCTGCACCGCATATGCAACTAGAGATCTTCTAGGTAACTCCGCACTCATCCCGGAGCCCTTCTCTCTTAGATCTCTTCTCTATCTATATATTGCCTTCTTACAATATACTCTCACTCTCTCTCTCTCTCTCTGTCAATCCCTACAGATTGTTACAATACAAAATAACAGTGAACTAACAGACTACTAATAGCCTGACTAGCTAGATGGCTTAAAATGCTCAAAATTCCAACCTTTTACAATACAAAATACATCCCTTTATAGGCGGCCCGAAGGTCTCGCCATTACAACACTATGGGCCTGTCCCAACAGTAACCCAAACCCTAACTAGTGACAGTCAGCATATTTGTACTTTGGGTAGCCGCTTTTCGTCACACCACTACTCTCTGCAGTCTTCCATGCTTCCCGGCACTGACCATGGGTACTATGCACCGCTTCCCTACTTCTGTCCTTCGTCTTCAATACCTCAGCCTCATCGCTCCTTTTCCTTTATGAGGGTAGCTGAGCCCTCCTGTCTTCGCCGCTGCCTTCAATGCAGTGGTAGAGCTCTCTCTTCTCGGCTGCTCAGGTACTATCGTCTTCCTTGACTTCTCTGTTTTAATAGTCACGGTTTCCGGCTCTACTCTGCAGCTAGAAACATGCTACGGCGTCGTAGCTTTACCGTATCTCTTCGTCTTCGCTAAACTGTCTATCCACCAAAATGGTAGCTTTTCCTGTAGCTGCGGGACCCTGCTCCAACATAAATACAGAGTGAGCCTCTCTATTTGTCACACACACTCACCCATCTATAGCGCATAGGTAAGAGAAGAGGAACTCACACAAGTGAGAGAGAGAACAGTTGTTGGAGATCATCTTTCTGTCTTTGGGTTTTACTGCTTACATTGGTGCTCAATCTATCTCTGAGGAATTTGTGGGGTTTTTCCTTTATGCTTTCCCTGAGGATAAATATTTGTGTCTATTGTCTCTTTTGATTGATTGCTGTGCATGTTATTCTCTCAGATAAGATCCCAAGATCATATTGTCTAATTGATAAAAATATAATATGGTATCAGAGCTAACCTAAGAAAAAGACACCGTGCAGCTACAGATGCTAGGGCTTCTTACTTTTTGTCTCTCTCCTTAGATCATCAACAAAACGAGGCTAGGCTAACTCTCCATTGAAGGGCGCATCTTTCTGTCGAATCAGAATTTGATTCCAGGCATTTTTGGTTTCTGACCTACCACTGCAACGACAATTAGGGATTTTCACAGAAGTGGAATTTTTTAGTGATCCCAACATAGGATTTCTCTCCTCCTCAAAATCGAAATTTAGAAACCAAGGTCAAAATTTTTGGTTGCGTAAAACTCCCGGAAAGTCAAACCCTAATTTGACATCGAACCTGAAAAACCCTAAAATACTAAAACTGGTAGTTTTGGTACTGTTAAGTCAGAATTTTGTTTCTCCATTTTTGGTTTGATTTACATTTTCTTTCAAGGCTTTCATTTACTTGATTTTGATTTTGCCCTCACTTTGGGTATTTTGTTTAGTGTTTATTTTAAAATTTTGAGCTTGCTTTAGAAATTTTGAACTTTAGGCTATAGGTTTGTTTTTTATTAAGGGTTTTTTAAAGTTATTTTATCAAATGGTGGACTCATAAGGCATATTCTGAGCATACCTACACTCAAGCAACTTTTAAAACCTTATACAAAATATCAAAAAGCTGAAAAGGAGCGAAAAAGTAGCACTAAGGATATTCTTGTAGCGCTGGAGTGGAAAATTACAAAGGGCGCGCTACAAGAATATTGCGGCCCTCTTATTTTCCGATTTTCAAGCAAATTTTTGTTATGATTGCAAATGCTAAATGACTAATCGCATATGGTGAGTTGTTTGATACGTGTAAGCTGCAGTTTTAACACGATTCCAGGTGGTTTTAAGTCGTGAATCAAAGCATAGCCATCATTGCTCCTAATGCGGTGTGGTTCCACAGTTAGCAGCAAATATCAGTCTTATCTATCATGATTTGCCTTTCTACATGCACTAATAGAGAAAAAAAAGGTTCGTGGGTTAAACTTAATAGCTAGAAAGATGGATTATGTCGCTGCATAGCAGAAGCAGGGTTATCAAGGCTGGCGTAAATTAGGGCTTTCCAATTCCGTTATTTACAGTCAAAGTGATCATAGAAGGACATCTGTACACTCAAGGTGAAGCATTTGACACCTCAGGAGGTGAGTTTAAGCCTTTGCAGTCAATCAGTTGGCAGGTTTTTTACAATAAACCCTTGTAATTGAAAATTTGGGGATTTTCTTGCTGGGGTCGTTCTGGAGAAATTGATTGATGGAAAAGTTAAAATATGCTCCTAAATGAAGTCTTAACCAAAGAAATAGCTACTTGAGCTATTCTGAAGAGTTTTCTTGAACAGAGTACTAAAAATATCCCTAGTTTTAAACCATTCAGTTTTTGGAACTTCGAGACAGTCTGGGTGAAAGTTGTTCATGTTTTGGCCCTCAAATAGACACCAAAAGCTCTGATATTGATACACTTTGGGTTTAATGAGCTGACTGATTAAGATTGTTGGCAGACCTAATGTAAATTTTGATACATAGTCTATAGGAAGCAACATGTGAATGTAGTACAGACTGTTTTGCTTTGCTCATCCCTCACACAGGTGGACTTTTAATAGTATAAGAAGCCAGTGATTGTTGTCATATTTGCTGAATAAATTGGTTTGAAGAATGATGTTGGCATTGATACATAGGGTTCGATGAGAGTCTTTTGTCCAAGTATATGATACATAAAAATTGCAAAGGAAAATCTGTGTTGTTAGGTGCAGAGGTTAATTGTTTTTTATGAACAGATGAATGTAACAAGGATTTGAATAGTACAGGAAAACCTAGTATCAGTTTGATGAGCAGAAAGAGATAGGTTTGAGATGAACAGTCTGTAATCAAGTTTAAAGTGACAACAGAGTTCATTCATGAAATACCTTAATTGTGCAGGGATGTTCATGAATCATGCTGACAGGTTGTAGAGACTGATACACAGTTTTCTCTATAGATTGAAAATGGACTTTTGTTTTAAAAACAGTTTGAATGGTAATTAGGTTTCAAATCTTTTGCAGTTAGCCTATACACAGACCTAGATTGTATTGTTAAGACAAAGGAGCATTGAAGCCCTCGGTGATGTGAACTTATAATCCTGTTGGGAAGTTTTACTTTACCTTTTAAGAATAAACAGGTCTGTACAGGAATGTGCATAAAATTGTGAAGAAGTTTGAAGTAGCAGGAAACCAGTTTATAAAGCATCTTCTGAACCCTAAAGCCAGACAGCTTCTAGTTTTTGAAGGAAAAAAGATGGGCAAGAGTGGAAAAAGTGGTAAAGTCAATAGGGCTGAGCCCACTGACTTAATCTGGATTGAGCAGCTCCCTGACTGTGCTGAGTTGTTCCAGCAGGCAGGTTGGCTAAATTTCTTCAGGAAGATATATGGCTACAATGCACAAGTGTCCTGTAAATTTGCTCAAAGTCTTAAAGATGATATGGTCATCTTTGATGCTCTCAAATTCAAGTTGACTGTAGAACTAATTGCAGAGGCCACTGAGATTAGTAATGAGGGTGAGCCTTGGTTCAAGAAATTACCTTTTGACTTTGAACCACAGAGATACATGTTACCTGATGTGACTCCTGATTGGAATAAAGGTATCCCTATTCAGAATTTCAAAAAGGAGTGGGTTGAGCCAATTAGGATACTGCAAAGCTATGTGACTTATGAGGGTAGGTATGGATATGTATTCAAGTATCACTTTAGATTCCTTCAACATATGGTGGGATTCTCAAAAATGAACCTGCCTTTCTTCTTTTTGAAGAGCCTGCAGAAAATGTCCAGTAGGGTTAAGCAACATGAAGACTATACATCTTAGTCAATTTTTCATCATGGACTAATCAAGTTAATCATCAGCAAGGTTTTGCAGAAGGAAGGGAGATCCTGGGACTTTTTTATCTTTTGGTCTGGTTTTCAAACCAAAGATGAAGATCAAAAACCTAAAGGGCAAGCTGACAAAGGTAAGGTTTTGATGAGGAAATTAGGTAAAAAGTCTAAGCCTGAAAATAAGCCAGAGGTCAATGTTGAGGAAGCATCAGAGCAGGTGGAAAAGGATAATAGACCCAAAGTATTTTCAGCTAGTAGCCAAGGCAAGTACTCACTGTTTGAAGATCAAAGGCGGCTGCTATAGCCCATGGTACCAACAGAGATCCCTCATAAAATGAAAACTGCTGATACACAAAAGGTGACTGTGCATGAAGAAGAATTGCAAGACAAGCAGAGAAGCCCCATTACTGTATTGTCGAATGATGAAGGTTACCTTTTAGAAGAGGAACAGGTAGAAAAAACTACAATTGAAGCTGAAGCCTACAGAGAGATTCCTTCTTCAAGCACCAAAGCAGCAAAATCTAACAGAAAGAGGGGTAAACTTGAAATAGGAGAGAAAGCATCATATTTCAGACCTAAAACTAGGTCAACCAACAAGCTAAGACTGAACATGAAAAAATTGCTCAATCCCAGGTTATATACAAATGAAGTTACTGTGTTAGATGATGTATCCACTGATGAAAATCCAGAAATTAAAAAAGCTAGCAGAAAAGGGAAGAAGCCAGCAGCTGTAAAAGCTCCTTATGTACAACCTGCAGAAGTCAAGAGTTCATTAGAAGATTCAAGCATGCCTGCATCTAAATTATCTGAAATTATTCTTGAGATTAAAGATAAACTCTTAAAACAGCAGCAAGAAGAAAAGGCAAAAGCATGTCCTGTTGAAAACCAGGAGTGGGAGGAAGAAGATGAAGCTATACTCAGGCAAGAAGGAATTATAAAAGAGCCTAGTATTCCTACTGATTTCTCAGACTTTTTAATGCAGGATACAAATATACTTGAGATCCCTAGTTTTGATGAAGAAAACTTGTAGGAAAGTATTCAGAAATACAAGCAACAGATGAAACACTTACAAGAGACTAATGATGGGTTATTTAGAGTCAACAGAGGGCTTATAGAGAAGCTGTAAGATGTCCATAATCATTTCCTGGAGCTATCAAAAGTGTCTAAAGAGGTGCTAAAAAGGAAAAAAGCTACTGACAGGTATTCCACAAAGCTGGAGGAAACAGTTCATGACCTACAGCAGAGAAACAAGGAGCTCATAAAGAAGATTAATGACATGGAGAAGGAACAAAAGAAAGCAAAGAGGAAGTCACAAGCGCTAGATGGTATTGCCTTGTTGGCAGAAGCAGCAAAAGATCTTTAAGCCAGTTGTCATTTCAGTTATTAGTTATCTTTTTGAGAAGCTCATTAGTTAAGTGATTTACTATTTTAGTAAATTTCATATTTTGTAATATTATAAACTTTTATTTAACCCATCGAATCAGTTGAGGAGAGTTAGGGTTTTTGATACCTAACTGTTTTTTGTAAAAGTTCTATTTAGACAGATAGAGAAGTCATTAGAGAAGTAGGATTTTTGAGAGCTTTCAGGAGGTCTTCAAGCTCAGTTAGTTTTCAAACTTGTTCATGAGCAAGGTACAAAACTCTTGTATGCAGTGGTTGATGAAACTATGAGATGTATATGACTTTTACCCTTCAGATTTATGTATTGGCTTCATTTTCATCTTTTCTAGTTGCTTAAATTGATAGATTCATTGACTGGTTTATGTTATATTCTGGTAATGCCTGTCATTTATGTTTGAACCTCAATATTGTTTCTGTTTGATCTTGTTACATATATCATGCATCTTCATCTTTTATTGCTTATGATTCAGTAGTTTCTTTACTTATGACTGTATTCCCTGACTGTTCTCAAAGTTCACAACCAAAAACACATTGCAGAAACCCTAAAAACCTTAATTTTATTGAGTTTTATATTTGAGTGTGTGTTGGCTTGTTTCTCTGGCCTTAGAAACAATTTCTGGCACAAACATCTTTGGCGTCGTTGTCGAGGACGAAGCTGAAGCATATCTTCCCTGGGATACTTATCAATTTTCCTGGTTTGAGAGGTGG
Source organism: Pseudotsuga menziesii (assembly GCA_001517045.1). Lineage (NCBI taxonomy): Eukaryota > Viridiplantae > Streptophyta > Pinopsida > Pinales > Pinaceae > Pseudotsuga > Pseudotsuga menziesii. Next base: position 10,798 of record LPNX011222029.1, read on the forward strand.
ACTTGAACCAGTATCTTTGAAGGCTATTTTCACCAAATTTTGACACACTGGCTTCTAGAGGAGTGGGAACCCAGAGCAGACCTATTTCACCGTTACATTTAGGGGTTTCATACCCTGAACAGATCTTAAAAACAGCTAGAAAACTTGGAAGGTCCCAATCTTTACTAGCCTTGTGTGATCCTGAACAGTTGGGTCTTTCAATACATTCAGCTGAAACCTCATCTTGGATAAAACCTACCATTCCTGAGAGCACTTTTCAAGTTTTTACCAATCCTGAAACCTTTTTGAAAGCCAAGACTGCTTCTCCTGGTAAAATCCCTCTTTTCCAACTGAAAGTAGGAAATATCCCTTTCCAAACAATTTCCAGTCAAGCTTCTTCATCTTCAAAACCTCAGTCCAAAATGGCCGCTCAAAACCCACCCATGGATATGATGGACAGGATGGTTGCAGCAAGGTATGCACCATTAGCCTTACCTCAGCCTTTACATGCTTTGCCTGGAGGTGATTACCAGAAATATATGCCTAGGTTCAATGGCCAGGGGGAGACCACTGCTGAAGAACATTGGGAGGCTTTCCTAAGTTATGCTGACAATCAAAACATTGAGATCAAAGATGTATGGATGAGGGTATTTGTTCAGAACCTTAATGGAGATGTAAGGAAGTGGTTCAGAGAGTTGCCTGCCAACTCAATCACTATAATTGAAGAGCTCCGTGATCTTTTCATGAGGAAACGGGGAGACACAAAGGACCACACCTATTATATAACTGAGTTTGGAGCTCTCAGAAGGAAGAAGGAGGAGATTGTTGCTGATTTTTCCAAAAGATTTAACAAAATGTATAGTAGGATTCCAGCAGAAATTAAGCCTACTGAAACATCAGCTAAGCTCACTTATGCCAATGCCTTTGACCATGAATTTTCTTTATTACTGAGAGAGAGAAGGCCTATCACCCTGTTGAACATGCAAGATGCAGCATTAGAGGTAGAGTCTAATTTGTTGGCTTCAAACAGACTTAAGAATGAAACTCCCCAGCAGCTTTATGAAAGAAAAGGAAAGAAAGAAGCTGCTTCAACAAGTGCTGCTCCTCAATCTGCTGAAGCCAAGATAGATGAGATGGCAAAGCTGGTAAAGATTCTTACTTCCAAACTGAATAAACTAGAGCTTGAAAATAATTCTGCAAAACCTGCTCCAGAAGCTGAAAGGAATCCAAATAACCATAATCAGTTCAGGAGGCAGTTTGCTCCTAGATTTATACCAAGAGAGCGCAGGAATAATGACATCCAGCGAGAAAGGAGAGAGAATGAGGAGCAGAGAGTGCCCCCACCTTTTCAAAATAATGTAGCTGATGAAGAAGAAGTTGATGGAAAGCTGCTCTTTGAAGAGACTGAGACTGATCAGGATATGAATCACTTTGGAGATGGTTTATCTACAGGTTTTGTTACTGAAGAATATTTTCTGAACGCTGAGTATTATGATGCTGACATGTATGAAGTTGAAGATGATTTGGAATTTGAGAAAACTGCTGTAAATGTTGCTGCTCAACAGAATGAACATAAGAAGACTATCAATATCAGATCAGGTCCAAAACAAGTGGTCCAAATTCCAAAGAAGAAAGCACCTGTTCCTACTGCACCTGTTCATGTTGTACCTGTTCCTGCTACACTAGTTCCTGCTAAACAAGTACCTGATCCTGTCATACAAAAGAAGCAATCTGCAGAAAAATCAAAGAAGAATGCTGAAATTGAAGAGGTAAACAAATCTATCCACAGTTTTAGTTTGGAGAATGAGTTAGGAAAATTAAAAATTCCTATACCTTTGACTGAGTTAATAAAGAATCCCTCATACAAACAGACAGTCCTGAAAGTGATGAATTCAGCCAATAATCAGCCTGTTTCAGACACTGTTAATTTGCAAGAATAAAGTCCAAAAATATTCATTGGATCAGCCCTAGCTGAAAAAACTGAAAATGAGGCTAGTGCTTCACCTCCTTTCTATGTCACCTTGACTGTCCATGACCAAATGATCCACAATTTCCTTTTAGATTCAGGTGCCTCTCACAATTTGATGCCCAAAGCTGTTATGGAAGCCTTAGGTCTGAGTATTACTAAGCCCTACTGTTATCCAACTTTTTGTGCCTTAAGTTGGGTTACCTAAGGAGCCGCCAGTTGACAGACTTGTTCAAAGTCTGATTCCAGTGTATCAGTTGATCCGTC
>LPNX011222047.1:0-11201 GCA_001517045.1 Pseudotsuga menziesii
TAATTTTCAAGCAAATAAACACTTCCACGAGCTTGGAATTCAAAATATAGAAGAAAACTTATAATAAACCAAAAATATTTTAATGGACTTGCTTAGCTTCCTATTTTTAAACTATATTAAACCAAAAAATATTTTAATGGACTTAATTGGCTTCCCTATTTTTTTAGTCAATCATTATGGGAAGAGTCATAACGGACCATCTATCCATCCCATCTACAACTTGTGGACAAATTTGAGTGCATCTATGTTAGTCCTATACTAAAATACTTACATTAAAACTTCTTCACCTAGTGTTGAGATTAAACTTTCTAACCCATTGGTGAGTATACATACCTAAGTATTTTATTAATATGAACAAAATTTGTCTTAAAACTATTTTCTTATAGTGAACACCCAAAATTGTGAACCAAAAAATTATTTGTAACCATGTAGTGAAACTGAAATGAAACCCTAGTATAACTGCCATAAACCCAAAATAAAAAGTTAAATAACATGATTACTATTTGGTTAGAGACATGAGGGAAAATTACTATTTCATTTTAGTGCTTCCATGTTTTCAAACACTTGAAGAGTGGCCACCCACAATTCAAGTGTGCAAACTAACCACCGAAAATGGAGTATTGCACTCTATTTAATTTCCATAGAAGTGGGTGTGGTATATTTGGGCATGTAAAATCATGAACAACTTAAACCCTAGTTCCACTAAGGTGCTTTATATATCGTATCTCAACTTTTATTCAAGTCTTTAGCATTGTTTAACTATTTCTTTGAACGTATACATTGTAAATTTTGTCTTTAATACAATTTAGTTAAACATAATGCAACATGACGATGGAGGAATGTCCCCATGTAACTTAAAACTTTGATCAATGTCGTAATCCAACAAACTAGTTGATAAAAGTTGATAAATGCCACTATATAATGAAACCATTAAAGAATGTACCAAAGATAACGGAACACTTTAGGAACATGAGTCCAAATAACAAACTAAAAATGTATCTCACAACAATCCAACAACTACACAATCCAACATAGCCTTTAATAATTGATTACACTATTACAATGTAATAAAATCAATTGAAAGAACATTGCACATATGTATCTCAATAGTATTATAAATTTATTAGTAGCTAATTAATTTTATATAATACTATTGAAAATAATAGTTAAATGATAACATTATAGATAAAATTACACTATTTCTTATTTATTATATTTATGTAAAAATCACTATCAACAACTTCACTTTATGATAACAAAAAAAACAATAATATTTTGAATAAACAAATTATTTAATATGTTTATCTAAAAATCATTATCATCAATTTTATACTTTAATCAAAAAACCATTGATTCAACATATTATTTAATTTTTTATTAAACTAATTTTGAACATTAAATTTAGTATATAAAAAGAATAATACAATTATTAATTACTATACAAATAATTAAACACTAATTTCAAGATATTTAATTTATTAAAATTAATGTCTATATCTATCATCATTCTTTTCAAATATAATATTAGAAAACTTTAACCCTATTTTCTAAATTTTAATAGTTAGATTAATTTTCACATATTTAATAAAATCAGTAATTATCTTTTTATAAATAATTATTATATTACAATTTTTTTATTCTAAAATTTATAATTAATTAGTAATTATATTATTATAAATTATTAACTAGGTAATACTTTATTTAATTAAATAATAAAATTTTATTATTAATTTGAACCTAATAAATTAAGTAAACAACTTATTCCTACATCATAACTAATATAATATCATTAAGCATATACTTTTTATATTATTATTTTTTTCTCTATACTGTATTAAATTAAAGCTTATCTTTGATTAAAACACATTTATGAAATTAATGCGGCTATTACTAATATTAAAAAAATTATTGTAATTATTACTAGTATTTACAGATATAACCCTTATTCAACCAATATTTCAACTTATTAAGTATTAATAGCATTAATTTTATAGCATTTATGTTATTCAAGCAGAATTGAAAAATGATTGTAATGGTGTTTTTCTAAAATCTACCATAAATAATTAATAAAAATAAAATTGTTTTTAATATGTTAAGTTTTTTTAACTCACAACTTTGGTATATTAATAAAACCTCAAATTGCCTTTGTTTAATTAAAAATAGATCTATGACGCTACTAGGCTAATGGAATTTCAAAGAAAATTTCCATAATATCAAATCACTCATCCGTATTTTCCTCGACATAGAATAAGCTTCAGGGATATTGTATCCGTTATTGTCAATTAGGTCATCAAAGTTAAGATTAATTCACAATTTTGGTATAGTAATAAGACTTTAAATTGCCTTTTGTTATGTCCTCCACAAGAGGATATATATGATCGAGTCAAGTGTATTAATTCTGAATAGTTTGAAAAAAAATTTCCTTTCGACTAAGGTTTTTCAATAGTGCAGAGCAATTTTTATTTAAAGATTTTTTAGAATTATTGATTTTTTAAAATTGTCATTGGTTCTATCAAAGGTGACGTTGACTTGGATTCTTGTGCCCCAAGACCAGTCTGTGAAGTGATGTCAGCAATTATTTAAATGCATGTCATGTCTTTTATTTTTTTAATGTTGTTGCTTTGGTTTCTTTTTAATGTTGTAGCTTTGGTTTGTGGGGTGGCTTCCCACTGCCCAATACCACTTACATGTTGTAAGTTGCACGCATGCCTTTGTACAAAGTACAATGGATGTGTTAGTTGCATGAAGCAGCTGCGGTTCAGAAATCAAATGCATCCTTTCAGCCCATGATCTGAAATGCCTACAATTAAAAGTTTGAGATTAATTATTTAAATAATCATTTTTTCCAAGGTTACTAAATAAAATTTTAGGATCAATTATGTAATTGATCATTTTTCAAAGATTATATATTAATATTTGTTATCATTTTTTTGTTTAATCATTTATTGGAATAGTTAGTGTTTGTTTTCTTCCCTCCCTTCCTTGATAAGAGTGAATAATTTGAGTGTTATGTTGATAAACTATTTTATAACAACTCGTCTAGTTAGAAAAACTCATCAACTACATTTAAAGACTTCACTATCATCTTGATTTTGCGATTGCAAGGTTGGGCAATATCATTTTCGAGGCTACCAAATTGAAAGCTGTTAATTTATCTATCTGACAAGAGTGACAAGTTTAGGCCAGACATATGCTTTTTAGTATTTATAAAAACATAATAATATATGGAGTCCAGGATCTAAGGCCTTCGTGTCAATGAAAATAACTTAATTTCAAATCTATGTCATTCTCTTTGCAGTGCATGGACACCAAGTGTCTTTCTCGATAAATGTACCTGTAACTGTACGAAATCCACCTTGATGTTGTCCTCCTCCTTCCTTGCACACTCTTTCATTATGTAATAATCTCATCGTCCATTGTCCTCTGTCTGATTTAGTGATTTAATGTATATGTGGGAACTGAATTAAATCTATCAAACTCAACTTGAAAATGACTAGCCATTCTGCAATTTTGTTTCTTTTAGTGGTCATCACTGCCTTAACGTTTCGAGGGAAAAGTGGGTTTTCAAAGTACAGTGAAGAGGCAAAGAATTCGAGTGAACCATTCGAATATAGCAATGTTCGATACATGACCATTCTGCAAGGTAAATATACGAACTAGACTATCTAGAAATATATAAAATAAAGATTGTAAATTACCTTTTCTGTGAATGAAAGTGTACAACAATAACTCTTTCTTTCGTGAAATCTGGGCTGTACTGATGGGGCTGCAGCTATAGAAGTTTTTTTTTCTTTTTTCAAAGGCTACTTTTTCCACAACAGTCCATTTTAACTATACATCTTTCTTGATCATCTTTTGCAAACGATTCACAATTAATTTAATGCGAAATTTGCTGCAAATCTATGGACAAGTTTTACTTGATCGAAAAATGACTGCATAGATTTTGCAAAGGCTTTACAATTAATTTAATGCAAAATCTACTACAAATCTATGGATAAGTTTTATTCGACCGAAAAATGACTGCATAGCATGGGAATCTACATAATAGCCTTAGTACATTCTATGTCTACATAAATCCCATCTTTTCAAATCACGTTGTATAGACTGACAATTGTAAAGTGTTGTCTTTGCAACATTATTCATACCAGAGTGAACAATTATCAATTGGATATACTGTTTATCGATACACAACCATTCGGAAAGGTAAATGTACTCACAAAACCATTCAGCAGGGTAAATATACGCAGTACATTATCTATAAATATATAATATAAAAATTGTGAATTACCTTTTCTCTTAACATCAATAAGGCTTGCTTGCTCTTGCGAACAAACGCTTGTTATATACAAAAAGTTGCAAATGGCAGAAGCGGATGGGTTTATCTATCATAAATTACTAGTGCATACGGGGCTCGTTTGCCATGCAAAGTAAGTAATTAAGTAATTTGCATCTGGTAATATCTCTGAGATGTATCCCTTTAAATGTCGACAAAGACTTGGTTCTCATGATTCTATTTGTAGTCATGATGTGTGATTTCAGTCTCAAAATAGTTTTCAGCGTGGGAGGCAGGGAAGGCTCCACAGCCAAGGAGGTATTACTGCATAAGAACATCGAGAAAGTGGTGATGTGTGACATAGATACAGTCTAACTGTCTGTCTCCTTTAATTATGGTTTTATTGTTTTTATTTTGAATTTTTCTGGACTTAATTAAAACGTTGCTTCCAAGATACCTTGTTGTGAACAGAGAATCCTTCTACAGTTCCAAAATGTTGTTGTTTTTTTTAAAATTATATTTAATATAAAAAATTACAAACTTTAGAAAATTGGAGATTTCAAACTCTAGCTAACAAACTGACTAGTGTGGTAAGTAGATGGCTAATAGTTATTAAACTTATGCACAAACAAAAGTGGAAACTACCTGCTATAACACTAAAATATATTGACAGAAACAACTAGTAAGACCTCAAGCTTACCTCAGCGAGCAACAAATACATTCAGGTACTAACAAACAATTTACTTTTCAAAAATATAAAATATGAAGAAGTCTTGAAATGAAATCTGGAAAGTTTGACAACAAAGAAGAACAGTAAAATGTTTGTCATATTACTTTAATTTAAATTGCGAGAGACAAACCTATTACATATATATTTACCTTTAACATTTTTCTTGGGATTAGCTTTGAAAGACTGATAGGGCTCATGGCATAGAAAGTTACACTGTTAAAACTAATGGGAGGTACTAAAGCAACTATGAATGTTTGATAGGGCATAATAAAGATTTCAAAACTCAACCTATTGTGGGAAATGAAATTCCATCGTTGTTTTTATTTTGTATTTAATATTAGAAGTTTGTACTACAGATTTGTTAATGGAAGAGAATGTTGGACTCTCGAAATCATTCGTGTATTAAAAACACTCTAGATATGAAGGAAGAAGACCAAACCTTGTGCAAGTGAAAACCTGATTCACTTCCATTTTTTTACTTAAACTTATATATTTGGAATTGCAAATACACTTCATACAACATCAAACATTTGCACATTAAAAGACTTTGTTTCTACATTTGCTATGATATGGATTTAATGCTCAACTTGCGCAAACATGAAATACATTTTGATGAATGTGCATTCAAAGCTTGAAAGCATGATTGCATTACCTTTCTCATAGAAACAATTGCGATGCTATTTGATGCAATGGGAATTAAAAAGAGTGAATGAATTTATTGTAGATATAAAGTTTGTAGTATAAATATTATTAAATAAAAAGTTTGCATACAAACTTTAAAAACCTTTCGGATTCCATCCAAAATTGGGGTTTCTCGTTAGCTTAAAAAAACTCAAGTGATAAGTTCAAAATAACCATTGATAACTACAATTATATTTAATTAGATAGCCAAATCATTTAATAATTGTCTAATGGTCATTCGATTGAAAAGAAAACAGTACAATCCTTGCTTTGAAACACTATAAACATAAAAAAGCGAGGACCTGATCAACAAAACTCACAAAGCTTGTATGTAAGAGAAAACAAGGAGAGAAAAGATAGTTATCAGTGAAACAACAAAATTGGAAGGTATAATAGAAAAAATGATATTTACAGCAAGATAAAGGTTCCTTGGAGCCAACCCTAAACTTGCCTCCCGACCCCCTCTCTGTGTTTTTAGCCTCCCAAATTGTTCCATTAATCTAAGACCTTTAGATACCTTTGATTCTTCTCTCTTTTAACCATCTAGTCACAATTCAGTTAGGCAGCAGTTGCACAGTAATCAACATGGCATTGCAAATACTAATATATCTCTAAATTTCTAATGTATATGCTCAATGCAACATTTCATGATACATTCCGAGAGATGGTGGAAATTGTTGGTCCAATATGTAATGCAAGAATGCCTACGATGTAATGGATTATGTCTGAATCTTGTTATGGAAAAGTAGCAAATCCTAATTCCTATGCATCATTTGCACATGCACACATTTTTTATTAGTAAAATTATACCCAACTTTGTTTAAAAGTACAATCCCATTGATGAATATAAGCAAAAAGTCACTCAATGGAGATGCTTCACATCCAAAGATCGATTACAATGGAATATATTTTCTCATCGGTTGACATCAAATGCAGCATATGCACACACACACACATCTGCAAATAGGTGCAATACAATATAGATGCATTAGTATTATGTCTTGAAATGCAATCAACCTATTTTTTTAAGAGCTTCAAAGCTAGTGGATAAGTCGTCATCATTCAATGGCAATGAAAATTTTGTTTTTTCTTTGAAATCATTTCATAGATATCATGTTTCTCTTTAGATATTGTCGAGTCCTTACAAATATGCCATGGCAAGATGGTCTATGAAGTGTGCTCTTTGTCTAGGTTGGCAGGGCATTGAAGTACCAAAGAAATTTACCATCTCTCTTATATATGTACACCCCTTCGTCATCAGAAGGAAATGAATTGGTGTATTGGCTTTGTATGCCATAATAAGACTCATTTTGTACCATTCCTTCTTTGTATCCAAATGAAGTAGTTATAATCTGATACCATATATCCAATTCTTTGTTTCGAGGGTCTCTTGGGAGGTGAATTTCTATTAGGTTGGGAGTCTAGAATGGACGTTATGAGATGGTATTGAAGTTCAATTATTCCATCATCATTTAAAATCCTCACCTCATCATCAAATTGGTTTTAATGTGGTGTAGATGGACTTGATCTTTGCGTGCTCTGCATAAATAGATGCCCTTCACCTCCATAACTCTTACTAGTATAAATAGATTTGTTTCACCTCCATAACTCTTACTGGGATAAATGGCCCCTATTTTAGATCCAAACTTATTAGGAACTCTTTGGATTTCATCTGTAAAATATTGGTTATGATATTCTTTTCTCTTGACAACCTTTTCATCTGAATCGCTCTCATCATCAAACTGCTTTTGATCACCAAAGTATTGAAAGTATTGGATCGAGGAATCCTCATTTCCAAAGTGTTGAAAACATGCAGGAATTAGATCATCCACTTACAAAGGCATCGGATCATCTTCTTACAAATGAAAATGAAGAGATCAAAGGCAGATTAAAGCAAAGAATCAAAAGGGACCCGGTCATATCAAATTCCTGCTATGAGAAACCCAAGGTCGAATTATCTATTGCAATTCATATAAACCAAATTGCAATCATAGAAATGGAATATTGTTCATTAAATGTGATGTAAATGCAGTGATTTGGCACACATGATATTGGTGAGGTAGGGTAGGTAGTAGTAAGCTTACGAGATAGTGGAGGTAAGGTAATTTCAATTGGAAAGTGGGAGGCTCATTTAATTAACATATATCTCACATTCAAAACACAAAACACTTGGAATTTCATTATGTTAATTAGATACGACCTATTTTATATTAATTATTTTATAAAGCAAGATAATAAAGATCTTAATTTTATGATAATAATGATTGTAAATATCAAGAAGATCTTATGTTTAATGTAATTAAATTCAATACCCCTGAATTTGAGTGACTTGGGTTTTCTTTTATATGTCAAATAAATGAGCATACTTACATGTATGTAGACCATAATAACCCCTCTACTTTGGTCAAAGGATAACTCCACCAACATCTAGGTGCAAGAGCTCCCCTACTTCACAATTCTTCGAAAATATATTTTCTCTCTTAGTAACCACCAGAGAATGACTCCAAAAATGAAGAGAATTACGTTGTTAGCTAGCAATAAATATTTGTTTATAATTAATGTTAAATGCAAATGTTTTTTGTTTTCCATACTATGTTATGTTTTATCTCATTCTTTCAACAACTAAACAACCTTGACAATAACATAAGGAAAATTATATATGATATGGAAAACTATCATAAGCAATTATACATGATATTGAAAACTTCATGCTACATCGTATAAGTAACAATCTAAAATTAAAATGTCATGTTATTTTATTTACTCTATAATTTTGACACATGATTTTCTTTCTCATGTAAGTGGTTGTCATCTAAAGAGTTCACAATGCAAATATTAGGTAAAGAGTTCATAATGAAAATATTAGGTATTGAAATATATAAGAAATCAAATGAAAAAATATATATCTTTAATATTTTTAATGGACATGAACACTTCCTCATATACCTAGTATGCCTCATATACCTAGTCAAAAGGATCGAAATCTATGGATCCATATCTCTATTTTTTTACCAAAATAACAACTAAACTATTCATATTCAATTGCATCAATTGTCAAAAGCTGCATGCAAATAGCTCCTTCCCATTGCAAATGACAATGTCGAGGACATTGCCACCACGTGGCTCTTGTTTAATTAAAAATAAATCTAGAATGCTACTCGACCTTAGCTGGAATTTCAAAGACAATTTCCATAATATGAAATATCTGATCCCTATTTTCCTCGACATAGAATAGTCTGCAGGCGTTTGGTATCTGTCATTATCAATTAGGTCATAAAAGTTAAAAATAATTTTCAAACCATCAAATCTATCGGTGAAACTTTGCTGGTTTAGTCGACGCTTGTTTTGCTAGTACTCGTTCATGTTCACGTTCAGTACTGGTCATTATTTTCTAACACCTAAGAGTCACAAACTCGTTTATGCAAAGGAGGAAAGGACAGAGACTGAGCAAAAATGAGGAAACTGTATTGTATTCAATTTTTTCATATATTTTTGGCGCATTCTCAAGTCGTATTGATATCACAGCGTTTCACGGGGAATGAGGTGGGTGTGCACTGTAGTTATGTGGGCGAACAATACTTACCTTACTACGGAACATTCAATGCGATTTGTTGACTTCATATACAATCACAAATTCCAATTTTAATTCTAATTGCTAGAGCCTAGTACTCGTTCAAGTTCAGTACTGGTCATTATTTTCTAATACCTAAGAGTCAGAAACTAGTTTATGCAAAGGAGGAAAGGATAGAGACTCAGCAAAAATGATGTTTTCTCATATATCTTTGGCGCACTCTCAAGCCATATTGATATGTGTGCACTGTAGTCGGGGTGGGGTATCTGGATCAGAGGGTCGTGCCCTATGTTGCAGTGTTGGCTCCATGTGCAATCACAAGTCCCAGATTTAATTCTAACTACTTAGATGTTTATTTGAAATCTTGTCTTGTTAAAACAAGATGTAGTCAACAACAATGCGTTTAAAATTATTATTTTTTATATATAAAACATTAGATTTAAAATTATTAATTATCTAATTTTTTAATGTCATCCACAAGGGCGTCACTTAGTGAAATAGTGTCATAGCAAGTTTGTTTGTGGTATATGAAACAATACTCTAATTTCAATAGATATTGGAAAATTACTCTCAAAATTGTTTTTTTAACCCCCTCTGAATATGCCTTCCCAAATTAAAAAACCCCTTATTTTCATTATATATTGTATATATCGAATTTTTCATTTACATTTTTTATAACCCTTTATATATCTACTTAGTATATTGACATGATACCCCTCTTATGACTCCACATGCATTCTACAATGCACCTTCCTTCTTTCGATGTATATTGTGGATGCACATTACTTCACCCACAATGCAATTTCTCAATTGCATATCATTATGATTTGCTGCATCTTATAATGAAAAGATGATATTATGATTTACTTCACAAGCTTGACCTCCACGCATGTATTTGCTTGCCGGTTGCGCTCCTCTACCCGTGCCTCTTCGCCTTCTGGTTTCTACTCTACGTGCACGTTTTCGCCAACCAAATGCTCCTCAACATTTTCTCTCCACCATGACCTCTTCTCTCTGCGTGGTATCTTCACGGGTGTATCCTCACGGAAACCTCTGCACATGATTGCTTACAGGTTTACCATCATGATTTGTATCTACGGTTTATCTCAGCGTGAGTTCTTATGGGTTTTACCTCTGTGTGCTCCGTTCCTTTTCCTAAGCGGCCATGAGGTTGCCCTTCAAATGTGAACTGTGGGTTTCTCAACATGACTGTCATATGATCAGTATGAATAAGTGTCTCTTGTGCTAAGTGAGTGTGTGTCCTTAGCATGAGTGTTATGGGTAGGAATGAATTACTTAAGCTTGTGATTTCGATTGAAACCTCTCTTTCTGCGACTGAGAGTCTAAGACCTATTTCTAGCTACTTTAACCCTCTCTCTCAAGATACGTATATGGTTTACCCTATTTGACTTGTCCCTTCGGTGACAAGATCAAACTCATAAATATTTTACTATAAGGAGGATCCAATGATGGTTATAATTTGTTAATACTATATCTATTATTTTTGTACATGACATTTGGTGAAACATGTCAATGGCCAACTTCAACGCAGTGACCAATAGAGCGTTACCCTCTCTTTCTATTGACTGAGAGTCTAAGACCTATTTCTATCTACTTTAACCCTCTCTCTCAAGATACGTATATGGTTTACCCTATTTGACTTGTCCCTTCGGTGACAAGATCAAACTCATAAATATTTTACTATAAGGAGGATCCAATGATGGTTATAATTTGTTAATACTATATCTATTATTTTTGTACATGAAATTTGGTGAAACATGTCAATGACCAACTTCAACGCAGTGACCAACACAGCGTTAAAATTAACGTTGTGACGAGCATAGCGTTAAGTTGAAAGAGATGAAAATTATGTTCTTGCTTTATTACAGTTTAAAGTTTTATTAGCAGCACTATTCTAAATCTGAATTTATATGTTCATGCATTTA
>LPNX011222055.1:0-11567 GCA_001517045.1 Pseudotsuga menziesii
ACGGATCAACTGATACACTGGAATCAGACTTTGAACAAGTCTGTCAACTGGCGGCTCCTTAGGTAACCCAACTTAAGGCACAAAAAGTTGGATAACACCTATGTTCTTGTGTCTTGTCTCTGTTGTATTTGTATGCTTTTAATGTGTATTATTGGTAACCCTATGTTATCTGTGAGATTACAACAAGTACCATGAATGGACTAGATTAACTGAGCATGTTTGATCGGCATGATCAACCCCATTCGTATGGATCAAAGGTGATTAAAGAACACATGGGGGTATTGTGTCATGATAGATTCATTAGGAAAATTATAATGGCATAATGATCACCATTCATAGGGATGAGAGATGTATGAGGCCTATAACAAGAAGCCTCCTACAGATGACATAGGTTAAATTATGCAAGTCAGGCTGGGTGATCCTAATTGTTTATGGTGATGGGTAGCGAGATGGGTGACACATCAAAGAAATTATTGTGAATGGTTGATATTTGATTCAATCCTAGGAAGAGATAGATTTGGACTATTCATGGAAGAGGGAAGCGTGTAGGGGTTAGTAAAAAACCCAACATTGTGAATGGTTGAAATTATATATGGGTCCATGTAGGGGTAGATCTCGATCATTCGCAGGGAGGAAGGTACACACATGCATTAGCATGTGAGAAGTAACCCAGTGCTGGAAAAATAGATTTTGTGGATAGAAAGTACATTTAAAAACCACCTTTGGTTTGTTAGAGAACAAATTCCATTGTGATAAAACTAGTTATTATGGATAGAGAGATTGAAAAACTACTTTCTTTTTATCTAGAAACCTTGGATGGTAATGGTGGTTTGGTGGTATGGTGACCTGGAAGGGAAGTATGGGTAGGATGACATGTGTACACAAGGACACATGGGTCCCTGTGGTTTTTGTCCATAGATTACATCACTCGGTCCACATGGAAAGTGACACCATGGAAATAGGTCCAAGTGGAAGGTCTCGATCATTAGTGGGAGGGGATGCTTGTGTCGTGGTCGTGCAAGATAAATTGCTTTGAATGTACATGATTTAATGTGGGGAGATACAAAAAGGGATATCGACCATTTGTGGAGACCCATCGTTTTACCAAGTGGCTAGGTTGGTATGCATAAATGACTAGGATTTTACATGGGGATATGCATGGAGTGATTTAAACCATTCATGGCCAGAACCCTCATATTAACAACCAATCTATTCTGCATCTTGCGAATGGCCTAGGCTTAGTATGGGAAGTATCTACACCATTTGTGGTGAGGTCCTACATTTTAACCATTTAATAGGGAAGATTTCGTGAATGATTAAGATTCAAAGAAGGACCTAATCCCTACTATCACGAGGAAAATATGCATTTCAGTAGGTATGGCATGGAAAAGGAAGATGGAGGTTAAATAAAATGTAAGTAGTATGGGGGTGGCAACGTAGAATCACAATTCCATATCAACATACATGTGTGATGACACATTGGCGAGCGCCACTTCACCAATACCAAAAGTCACAAAAATTGAAGCAAAATCCAGTAGTTTCATAGGTCCATAGTTTTTCACTTCAAGGGAAATTTGAGCACGTGTAGTTTCATTGGAAATAAATTCAATGAGGAGAAAGCATGCAAGCTCAGATTATAAGGTATAATTTTAGATGCTATAGGGAATTCAAGAGAAAGGGGGCTTGTAGCCTTGTTTGAGAAAATTGTCAATATGAGCAATTTCTAGAATACATGAAAAGTTCAATTTTTAATTCTATGAGGATGTGATGAAGCTAATAATTTGCTCATATGAACTCTCTTGAATATTAAATGACATATTAAATATAGTTTCAACAAGCAATCATAACAGATCCTTTGGACTTGCTTGGGAAAGGTAATTTCAATGTGGCTAACTTCCACAACATCCTTAACTCTATGAAAAGTTATAGGATGATATAGGGGTGTACCAAAAAGGGAACTAGGAATGGATGATGATATACATGATATAAGGGTGCTTGCACAATGAGATTAAGTATGATTTGGGGAAAAACAAACATGATATGTTTCTCAGTTGCTAATAGTGTGAGTGGTTTGTAACTAACAATATTGTTAATGGGAAAGAAATTCAAGGGAGAGCATTTGGTAATGTTATTAGTATATGGATAAAAACTAGCATGGATAATCCTATAAACTCTTGCAGATCATATATCATAAACATTCATAAAGCATGGAGGAAATAAGGGTGATTCATGGTTCCTTTTCCATAATGCAAGCAATGCATTTAATTTATCTATAATGTGTAGTATGAATTGCATAGAAGCATTGTGGATCCCTTACTCGTAGTAATTGATTATAATACATAGTTATTGAGGAAACAATGACATCTACTAAGGGAATGACACATACTACAAAGTAAAGGATATGAAACTCATAAAGGTGATGGGTGAATCATCCTTGCGGTAAAGTGCATGCATGCTCATAAAAGTTGCAGGATACAAACCAATAACTTATGTGTAAGGAATGTGAATTAGTGATGAAATTCCATTCATATAAAATATGTCAGCATTAGAATAAGATGTTCTAGTATATGAACCTATAATGCAGATTAAGAAACCATGGTAAGGATTTCCATAGGAAGTGGAAGAAAGTATAATGATTGAATGAGACTGAAAGGAATACAAAGCACCTTGAAAACATTCCAATGGAAATTGGAATATCATTGATGGAAGCACTAGGAAGTGCTATGAAGTCTAGGTAAGCCAATGTTGGAGCAAGGTTGTCCTAGGAAGAAAATAAGTAAAGAAATATGGTGATTCAACTACAAGTTAGGAGCCAAGAATGGTCAAGTGGACATTGGCTATAACTACTCAAGATAAAGTGTTCAGTAATAAAATGATCAGAAATATGCAAAGTCAACTCAAATTAGGAAACTATTACTGCCATATTCAAGTGTGACTTGAGGATATATGAATATGGATAATGAATTTGTGGAATTACTAAATAAAGCTACAGGAATTAGTAAATAAAGCTATAGGAATTACTAAATAAAGCTACATAAGACTAAGAATATTTTTGTAGTATAAATTGGAGAGAAATATCCATAAGGAAAAATGGATAAACAGAGAGATTTCCCACCTCAAATGTATTGTGTTTATAGCATAACGACTATATGGTTGGAAGATAGCATGTATAAAGGTTATACATGTGAATTGCTACTTGGTGAGGAAATCATAGCTAATGATCCCTTATGTGATTGGAATAAAGGCCATAAACTAGATCAACGATGGTGTGGAAGAGGAATTTCCATGCTATGAATAGAAATTGGAAAGGGAGAATCAATTACCTCTTCTCTTTTTGTAAAAATTATATTTTATGAATTTTATATGCAGAAAATTAAGACACGAGAATGCTGGAAATGAAAGAGGTTAGATAGATGGAATACATATCCATTAATGGGCATGTTAAAATATGATGCATATTTCATGGGAATATGCTTGTGCATACATATGATATTGCATATTGGTAAAAGTAGTATAATTTTACATATGCAATGAACCACTAATGATAATTGTTGTTGTTGATGATGCTTCTATCACTAGACATGGTTGAAGCATGATTGAAGATGTTGATGGGGTGATTGAATATGATATGTAACTTGGTGGAAATGGCTATGAAAATAATTATATGTTCAAGATGTTTGTGAAAGGATTGTGCAAATTTTTGCAAGAGATCGATTGATTACGTAACCTCAAAGGCGTCGATGGAAACCATGTAGGTAACATATTTATTCATGATAGTTGCATAAGTGTTGAGAGGGGATTGGATAATAACGCCTTCAACAATTTTTAAAGATCATGAATTGATATGCACATGATGGTTGAATGCATTGATTTAAATGATATCCCATCAGGTATGGTGTGGTATGTGTTGTAAGGGAAGGCATCTTTGTAACCATATGAATAATTGAAAGAAATTAAATATCATGCCATGTGTTTCTGGTTGTGTGTGTGTGTGTCTGCATGTGCGCATGCACGTGCAAGTGTGTGTGCGTGCATGCGTGTGTGTGTGCATTTGCGTGTGCATGCACCATATGCACGCGCACATTCCCACATGCGCGCATGTGTGTGTGTGTGTGTGTTGGTTATGAGTCAATAACCAAGGAAATTCATGACTTATGGTCCTGATTGTAGTGGTGAATGTCATGTGAGATAATCATGGGTGAATCCATAATGTTGTTGGATATGGAAATGATATATTACTACACAAGTGTCCAATGGTCTCCTTAATTGTTTCACCATCCTTGGATGGAACCTTCTTTCCAGCAAATAGATACCATTAGAGGGGGAGGATTTCTTGAGGGAACCATGGAGCGGTGTAGGGAAATTCCTTCTAGTATGCCATGGGATTTATTAGAAGAGAAAGAGTATATGTTGGTATTATGTTGGGAAGAGAAGAAGGTGTTTAGATGATCATGCAAGTATCAAGGAGGTGGATGGATGATGTGCCAAGGCATTGGCTAAAACTTCCAAATAATCATGATGGAATGAATGACATGGGAATATGATGTTCATGAATCAATGCAAGGGTGCATTGAGTGAATGTGCATTGGGAGATTATGTAAATCATGTGATAATGCACATATGTGAGGATACATATCTTAGAATGCGTTGTTGTACAATATTTCATTGCAATTAATATGATAATAGTTGAAATAATGAATTAATGTAAATTTATGATTCTCATATAATTTTATGAGTTGTTATGGATATAGTGAAAATATTGCATGAAAGGTAGTCATGTTAATAGACTATGAGAATGATTTATCAAGAGAAAATATTTGAATGACAAGGGTGTCTTGTATATGGTAGTGCAAGTAATTCATAATGAATACCAAGACTATCACATGCATAATTGAAAGTGAAAAGATTATTATTCTGTAATCATGATTATTTGAACATTTGTTTGATAAAATCGATAATGTGATTTTATTGTGATAATACAAATTGAATTTATTTCATTGCATTTGAAATATTGACAACTGATAGTGATTGAATTATTTACGTGTCATAATTCTAAGATCACTTCAGCAGCTATTGTAAATGTTGCAATGAAAGGATTGATTAACTACAAAATTAAGATTGTAGGTGGAATTGTCTTAGGTATGACAATGAGTGTAAGTCCATAGTGAATACTGGAAGCTAATGTGTGCAAAGGCCAAACATTATGAGAAAAATATCATATTTGTGAAATTTAGTTTATGTATGAAACATATTTGAAAATTTTCTGATTGAAATTATTATGATGATATCTCATGGTAACAGTATGCATATAATACAGGTAGATCATGGATTTTCCTAATGAGGACAGACGGTGATTTCTAACAGATTGGAATAAATGGGAGATTGTTATTATAATGACATTGTAACCTTGTGATATGCCTTGATTGCCATGATTTGTGTCTATAGTATGGGTTGTTAGTGGGACACCCTAGTAGTAAGGCTTGTGAGTTGATGATCTTCTTTCATGTGAAATCCTTGGGGTGATGGATTTCCTAAGGGAACTATATAGTAGTGAAGGAGATACATGAGCCTAGATGGGTGGATACACCAAGGAAGGGAAAACTGAGGTAGGTATATTTAAATTCCTTGGATGTGTCAAAGAAGATAGTGAGATGAATATCACCAATGGTATCCATATGGAGAAAATATGTTTGTATGCATTTAAGTATTTGGCATATTACATACTTTATCTATGTTATGAATATATATGCTTTGGTTATGAAACTTGAATCTTTGTTTATGGACCAAGTGTTGATTAAAATGGCTATTGAAAGCATGTTTTTCCTTTGATAATTGTAATAGGCATATGTTAAAATGATATAAATCCTTGGAGGTGATCCAAGTTAGTCCAAATGAATGGTTTGGAAATTTTGTTCTAGATAGCCGAAAACACGATAAAGGCATTACAAATGCAGCTAAAATTAAGGACATGGAACCTTGATGAAAAGGAAGAGAGCACTAAGGATTATGTTATTGTAAATGGGAGGGAATTGAAATGTCTCAATTTGACCCTAGAATGTATTCAATCAGATGATGTAAATGATATGCTAAGTGTGGGTTCCTATTGAGGTGATCAAGAGAAATTCCTCACTAGTAAACAACATATCCATGTAGAATGAAAATATATCTATTAGGCCATGTGGTTGGCTTGTCATGACAATTCAAATATGTAAATATTATGCTAAAAATAATATAAAAGGTCTAGGGTGGCTATGTGGGGAAGAAACTAATAGGGGATATGTTTCCACCAGAGTGGAAGATGAAAGGGGGTTCCTAATGGGAGAGTAACTCTATGATGCGTTGCGTTAGACCTAGAACCCATAAAACTATGTCTTATTCCTTAAAGAGGCCAATTCCTTCCCTTGAATTATTTTATTCAATCATTGAATTCCTTTGCGAGGTTGGTGATAAATTCCTCTCATGTATTTATGAAGAATGGAGCGGAGATACCTTTTCTGAACTTGTAATAGTCCTTCTTATGAGAATCAAAATAAATTTCAATTGTCTTGTAAACCATCCTTTTATATTGATGGGATTCTATCATATGAAGGAGGTCATGTGGAGGGAGGTGTGGGAGAGTGAATCCAGGAAAATACCCAAGAATGTGGGAGGCATGTTATGGAGTGGTAAACAGGAAGAGAACCTTGAACATATAAAAAAATGAGAAGAGTTCATGTTTTTTCTTACCCTATACCATGACCAGACTGAGAATGGAACGAGGTTAGTTATAGGTGAGTATAAAGGCCAAAATATAGTAATCTTACCTTGGTATTTTCTCCTCATAATATGATTTAGAAGCCTTGGTTAATCTTACCAAGAACACTTGAAAGGTACACAGTAGCTCGTGTTAGAATAATCAACCCATAGTTATCCACCTTAGACATTAATTAATCCATTTTTGTCTTATTTTCCTAGTTTCCATGTTCCACCTTATCCAAGTTGTCATCTACACATCCATAGTGGTCAAAATTGCTAATGTTGACTCATGGAGCGCTTGGGAAACCTCATGGAATCAAATCTGCTTTATTCCTAGCCTTATTAGTGCCCTTCTGCTTTTTCTGCTTTATTGCCTGCTTTTTCAGTGCTTTAAGGCAATTGGGAAAGTTTGACTAGGTGAGGTTAACTAGTTTTTTGTCCTCCACATCCTCCACTCTTTTCTCCTATGAAAAGCATGTATGAGTTGTCCTTCCATTACCTTTTAGCTTTCCCAAGCGATTTTTCCAATTTGTGAGCTCCTTGACTATTTTGGAAACTACTTTATGCACCTATGGGGGATTTGCTTAATTTTAGTAAGCCTGCTTTTGACTAGATTCGAATTGCCTCCTCATGCATTCGAATCCATTATGTAATTATTTATTGCAGTAGCCTATGATGTTACAGGGTTGGCTATTGTACACTGATTTAATACAGTTTAGTGTTCAGCTCCATATTCAGTCTCTTTTGTGAGTGATTTTGCATGTACAATTGATAATTGTTGTGAGTGTAATTGTTCTATCACTGGGTTCAATTTCCACATGGTATCAGAGCCTTTGTAGATAGATTTCTCTCCTTCCAATTTGTTTTGTAGGTTCGACATCAGTGACTGGGAGCCTTCTACTGACAGTCGGGACAATTTCTGAGCTATGGATCAATCTTAGAAGATCATATTGACTCCCTTCATCTTATTTGAATGGAAAGAAGAGATGGAGATACTGTTGAGAGTGAAATGCCTCTACATAGTGACTATGGAAACAGAAGCAGAGCCCAATGCAGCTGCAGAGAAGATAAAATGGCACAACAGGAGGGATGAGGCCTATGGTCTCCTGTGTCTGAGCATATCCAGAGACCTCCTTTTCCATCTTAATGGATTGACATCACCGAATGAAGTATGGGGGAAGCTTACTGATATTTTTGGAAAGACAGATGAGATGAGGGGACATCAAATCGAAAATGAACTAATCTCCCTGAGTCCAAATAGCTTTGAATCCCTGCAACTCTATTTCTCCAAGTTCAAAGCACTTGTTTTGCAACTAAAAAAATGTGGGATCGAAAAGAAGGATGATCAGCTGGTCTTGGCCATACTCTTGAAGCTTGGCCCTGACTATTCAGTGCTTGTTTCAACCTTCTATGCCACAAAGTTGACAGCTCAAATCTGGAAGATGCCTAGCCTTGCAGATCTCATGGAATCTCTCACACAAGAACAAGACAAACTGGTGATGATGGGCACCATAAAACCATCCAAATACCAAGCTCTGGTTGCTGGAGATTCAAGGGTCGATTCAAAAATTAGAAAGCTAAAAAGCCACATGAGAAAAAGAGAGACAAGAACAAGTCTCTGGAGGAGCCTCAAGGTTCCAAGAAGAACTACCAGAAGAAGAAAAACAAAGGAGAAATGAGCAAGTGTGCATACTACAGTAAGGGAAATCATACTAAGAGCTCCTGCATGAAGAAGAAAATAGACATGCTGACCCAACTCCTGGAGAAGAATGGCATCTCCCTTCCAGACAGCTCAAAGAAGAGGGAAGGAGGATCAAGTGCAGAAGACAGAGAGAGAGTTCATGCATTGGTTGCTGGCACATCAAGCTCACCTAGTTTCATCATTGATTCTGGAGCTTCAAGACATATGGTTTCAACCAATGAGGCATTCTCCTCACTTGACATGTCGAAAGGTCCACCAATAGTACTAGGAGATGAATCTCTCACTGAAAGTTTGGGCAAAGGGAGGATTGATCTTGATCATGGTCAGTTCAGCAATGTGTTGTATGTTCCTCATCTTGCCTCCAACCTCTTATCAGTGTATCAGATGACCCACACTGGGTCTCCAAAGAAAGTCATATTCTCCCCCGATGAAGTTGAGATCACAGAGATCTCAAGTGGTAAAGTCATTGTAAAAGGAGTTGCAAATCATACTTCGAAGGTATACATGTTCTCACACTTCCTACCCTACTCAAACCCCTCTGCTCTTCTGATTCATGCTAATGAGGCAAGCAAGATTTGGCATGAAAGATTTGGCCACCTAAATTACAAGTCTCTTTCTAATCTTAGTGAAAAAGAGATGGTCATAGGGTTACCCAAGATAAAATTTTCCAAAGGAGTCTGCCAAGGTTGTATCCTAGGAAAACACCCAGAGCATAAATTTGAGAGAGCTAGTCATGAGAGAACCTCTGCACCCCTCGAGTTGATCCATAGTGATGTTTCTGGCCCATTCCCTCATATATCCATGAGTCAGGCCAAATATGCATTGAATTTCATAGATGACTTTTCCAGGTATTGCTGGGTTTACTTCCTGAAACACAAGTCTGAAGTTTTTGGCCTCTTCAAAGTCTTTAAGGCTTTGGTTGAAAACTAATCTGGGAGGAAACTCAAGGTCCTCAGATATGACAATGGTGGTGAGTATGTCAAGTCTGAGTTTATTCAATATTGTGTAGATGCAGGTATTCAGATGCAGCATTCTATCCCTTACACACCACAGCAGAATGGTGTTGCTGAGAGGAAGAACAGATCATTGAAGGAGATGGCAACATGCATGATGGAGGCCAAAAATTTGCCACCAAAGTACTGGGACGAAGCTATAAACTGGGCAGCCTATATCCAGAATAGGGTGCCTCATAAACAGCTTGATGGTATGACTCCTTTCGAAGCATGGAGTGGGCACAAGCCAGATGTGACCCATTTCAGGATTTTTGGCTCAAGGGCTTGGGCTAGAATTCCAACAGAAAAGAGAAAGGCTTTGCAGCCCCAAAGACAAGAGTGTATATTTGTTGGGTACTTTGAAGATTCAAAAGGGTACAAGCTGATAAATTTGAGCACAAACAAATCCTTCATCGAAAGGTGTGTTCAATTTCAAGAAGAACCCCTAGCAGCAGTGGAAGTTGGAGAAGCCTCTTCACCACCAGAACCTCTGAATGTACGTGAAGAGATAGTTGAACATGCTGATTCTGATATGTCTGATAGTGATGAGTTTATTGCAGATCCTAACATCCCTACAAGGCCAAAATGGGCATCCAAGACCATTCATGTAGCAGGAGAGCTAGCTAGAAATCCTAATGACCCTAGGAGGACTAGATCTCAATTTGAGAGTGCTCTGTGCATGAAGGATCCTATGTTTGCTGAGAAATGATATCTTATGGTGGAATCAGATCCTCAGACATATGAATATGCAGTAGTAGATCCAAGATGACAAGCATCCATGAAGGAAGAGTTCAGCTCACTCCAGAAGAGCAACACTTGGGAGCTGGTTGATCTTCCCCCAGGGAGGAAGCTAGTTCAGTGTAAGTGGGTGTACAAGAACAAATTTGCTGCTGATGGTTCACCTCTAAAGTACAAGACCATATTGGTAGCCAAGGGCTAATGACAGGTTCATGGCATAGATTACAATGAGACCTTTGCACCAGTGGCAAAGATGGATTCCATCAAGCTAGCTTTAGCCATTGCAGCTTCAAAGCAATGGGAGGTACATCACATGGATGTAAAGTGTGCCTTCCTGAATGGAGATCTCACTGAAGAGATATGCATGCAGCAACCTCAAGGATTTTCTACTAACCCATCTCTTGTGTGCAGGCTAAAGAAGTCATTGTATGGGCTAAAGCAAGCCCCCAGGGCTTGGTATGCCAATATTGATAGCTTCTTGCTATCACTGAATTTTGTTCGATGCAAATCAGATCCAAATGTCTATTTGAAGTTAATTAATGGTTCATTAATGATCATTGTGTTATATGTTGATGACCTCCTCATTACAGGAAGCTCAAAGGATGAGATTGCTTCCTTGAAGGGTGCAATGAACCAAGCCTTCTCCATGACAGATTTGGGGCTCTTAAGCCAATTCTTGGGGCTTGAGATTGCTCAAACCAAAGCTGGAATAAAGGTGCACCAGTCCAAGTATGCCTTGGATTTTCTTAACAAATTCAGAATGAAGGATTGCAAGCCAAGCAAGACTCCTTTCCTTTTAGGAGTGAAGCTTGAAGAAGTTGATCTTCACCTATGGTAAACAATACACTGTATAGGCAATTGATTGGATGTTTGTTGTATATTACACATAATAGACCTGATATTTCTTATGTAGTAAGTGTGGCTTCTAGATACATGGATCAGCCTCATGATATCCATTGGAAAGCAGCCAAAAGGATCCTTAACTTTGTTCAGGGAACAAGGACACATGGGATCTTCTATAAAGCAAAATCTGATCTTGATTTGATTGGGTTTACTGATAGTGATTGGGCAGGTGATAGCACAGACAGAAATTCCACATTAGGATATGTGTTCATGCTTGCAGAAGGACCAATCAGCTGGTCAAGCAAGAAACAGAGTGCCATTGCACTCTCATCTACAGAAGCAGAGTACAGAGGAGTTGTTAATGAAGCAACTCAATGTTTATGGTTGTAGGGGTTACTTGGAGAGTGTGGCTTTGAATCAGAGTACTCAACTACCATCTACTATGATAATCAGAGTACCATTTGAATCTACAATGATCCATTTCAGAAGCAGAGAACCAAACACATTGAGATCCATATGCACTACATCAGAGAGCTTGTGCATGATGGCACCATTCA
>LPNX011222055.1:11776-126579 GCA_001517045.1 Pseudotsuga menziesii
TTCATGGAATCAAATCTGCTTTATTCCTAGCCTTCCTAGCGCCCTTCTACTTTTTCTGCTTTATTGCTTGCTTTTTCAGTGCTTTAAGGCAATTGGGAAAGTTTGACTAGGTGAGGTTAACTAGTTTTTTGTCCTCCACATCCTCCACTCTTTTCTCCTATGAAAAGCATGTATGAGTTTTCCTTCCATTACCTTTTATCTTGCCCAAGTGCTTTTGCCAATTCGTGAGCTCCTTGACTGTTTTGGAAACTACTTTATGCACCTATGGAGGATTTGCTTAATTTTAGTAAGCCTGCTTTTGACTATATTCGAATTGCCTCCTCATGCATTCGAATCCCTTATGTAATTATTTATTGAAGTAGCCTATGATGTTACAGGGTTGGCTATTGTACACTGATTTAATATAGTTTAGTTTTCAACTCCATATTCAGTCTCTTTTGTGAGTGATTTTGCATGTACAATTGATAATTGTTGTGAGTGTAATTGTTCTATCACTGGGTTCAATTTCCACAGCTCAGACTCTTACTACACAAACTAGTAATCACTGTAAGGGTTGGATTTCTTAATGGAAATGTGGATCAATGAAGGGAAATGCCTTCCTTGTGTTGTGTGGGGAAGTTGGAAGTAGTTACATGGATGCGATGGCTAAGTGTTATTCTTTTAGAATATATAGATGATCATTTGGCTAAGAATTGGGATAAAATGTGTTTTGGGTTGGGAGAGAAAAACCTGAAGTTTCCTTCACCTTGGTGGCCTCATATACTAGCTCGGGGTGGCATCAGAGATTGATACAAATGGTTGGGTGGAACATTGCTCTTACACAAATAGTTGATCGAGTCGATTTCCATTAAAGATAAGTATTCATTAGATATTGTGTTTATGCAGTGGTTTACCTTTCCTTTTGTAATGAATATCTTGATATGTATGTATATCTATGGGTTTATGTTTTTTGTTGTGTTTTTATGCTTTAATCCCTATACATGCATTTATATTCATTTTTCCATTTGAATCTTTGTTACAAGAGGGTTTTTATTACAAATGAGTGAGCCTAAGACCCCCATGGATCTTTAATGGTTAACAAAGGTGGTTGGGGAAATTACAGTAAGGAGAAATATTATGTTTTTTTTTCTAGAAAAATGAGCATTAAAAAATAAAAATTAACAAATTAACAAATTTGTCAAACGTTCCTACCTATTATTAATATGTTGATCTTAATCAACATGATTCTAGGGTTTCTTATTTCATTATTTACTTATTTCTTTAGGGGCTAAAAATGACACTCATAATGAAGCAATCCTAACATCTATGCTTAATGATTGATATAGTACAGTGTTATATTGTATTCATTTGCATCATTGTGTGGAACTTAGTGTTCCATTACATTATTGGAGTGATCATTTTATAATGTTATTATTAGCTTTGGGATAGTCCCTCCATGTTGAATCTATAATTTTTAATAGATACTTTGAGATATTGCTTGAAGTAATGTGCAATGATTCCATAAAACTAGTTGGAATAGTTATTTTGATTTGATGTAAAATGACATAATAAACATAGTTTTAACATCAAGCTTGTTCTCTCTCTATATACATAAAGGGCATGATGCCAATGAATCTTATATTGTTTGTGGAATATTCATTATTTATCTACAAGAACTCCCACCCATGTCTAAACACTTGGAATGGATTTATTCCCTAGTTTGGTATTAATGATGAAATATAGTTGGCCTTAATTTTAATTTGAAAGACATATATTCATCTAACCCTTCAATGGAAAAGGGTTATATATAATTGTACTCCTATTGACAATTGTGAAGTAAGTAAACCATTGATAACAAAGTGTGAAAATAAAATATTTTCCTTTCAAATCTTAAAAATATTAAAAAACTATATGGCAGCTATAACAAAAAAAATCAATAAAATTTAATAAAGAAACATTTTTTTCTTTCAAAATCATGATATCAATCAAATTAGTATTTATGTAAATTTGAATTAAATGAACACATTCTAGTGAAAAATAATATGCAAGCATATTTTTATTCCATTCATTTGATATTGTTCAAAAATATTTGATCTTACCTCAGCGAAAACTTGAATATATTTTCCTAATGGAAGAGGATTTCTAGTTTTCATTTGTTTACATACATCATAAATAACATTCCAATCTACATCAATTAGAGCATGAAGTTATCTGGGAGAGATAAACATTAACATATCCAATGTCTCCATTGAAAGTATTAATGTATCATCATTTTTTATCTTGTTTATTTTGAGAAGCCACTCTCACACACTATTGTACTCATTGGAGTAACAAGGATAAATTTCCATAATTGCATTGAAGAGGAAAATAATTTAAAAAATTTAGGTTTGTCTTCACATAGATCCGATGCTTCAAACATGTGTTTAGTTTGGTATGATTTATAAATAGTACAAAAAAATACCCATCCATTTCATCCAAACATTAATAATATCACAATAGGTAGTCTCCAAAACTAAAATTCTCACATAAACACTTCAACCATATTTTTGTTTCAGAGTCTCTACCATCCATTTATTCATAATAATGACTAGGAATAAAACACTTAGCATCATTAAATATAGGTAAATTTATGGACATCATAACAATTTTTTTTTCAAAATAATACAATCTTCTAGTGTCCTTGATATTTTTAAATTTGGAAAAATTTCAAACCACAATTGATGTGAATGTATCATACTTGTGTTATCTTATCCTTAAAGTTGAACTGGACAAAGCATAAACAAGGTAGACTGGTCCTTCTTGAAATTAATCCTTATTGATGTGGGGTTAAGTCATGAAATAACTCTATAGATAATGGGTTGTGTTTTGTCTGAAAAATTCATTGTTTTAGTTAATGGAAGTGCATCCAGTTTATTCAAAATATCCAAAGGATTACAACAAGGATTACGATAGGGGTGTCCAGTTGAGGGGACTAGTTATTGGTACGCAATAGTAGATTTGAATTTAGGAGGATTAAGTGCAAAAGAATGGAGCAGATATGTTGAAGTACTTAACCATAGTGGGATCAAGTTAGATAGTTCATATAATATTATTCTATGGTCTTGGAACAACTTGAATTGGGAGGCCAACAAAAATACATCATACACTTCCATGGAATTCGACTGTATTGAACTTAGACATGAATTATGGTTTAGGCATATATGGAATTGGTTGGAACCTTTAAAAATATTGTGCTTTGTGTGGTTAGCAATGGAAAAAAAATCATGATCGATGAGAATTTTGAGTAAAGAGGTGGCATTGGTCCTACTTAATGTCCCTTGTGCAATGGAGATTTAGAGTTAGTTACCACTTTCTATTTCATTTAAACATCACACATATTGTATGGTCGGATCTCTCGAGTTGAAACAACCAATTTTGCAACTGAGACTGGTACATGATGTCTGTATGAACAATTGGTTCTCTATGAGAAAGTACAAGGCCTCTCTCTCTCTCTCTTTTCTTAATTTGGGGAATATGGAAATACCAAAACCTCGTACTCTTTAAATACATTCCTTTCATATTGGATGTCCATGTTATAAGTATTTAAGGTATTTTTTTAACACTATAAAGGTGATACTAGGAAAAGATTAAACTTTAGAGCCCCTTTGTTATTCATAGGCCAAGGCCCAGTTGGATTTTTTGATGGAGAAAATCAACAAGGGAAATATGATGCAATTATTCATATAGTATAAATAAAGAATACAATTATTTTCTTTGGATGGGATGTTGATCAAGCTCTAAAACAAGAGAAAAACTATTAGCACTATGGGGCCTCCTCTTCTTTGCACAGTCTAGAAATCCACTTTCTTTACACATGATGGGTGACTCTATGGTTGTAGTAGGATGGATTAATGATAGGTACAATCTTCATATTTCAATTTTAGATCACTAGAAAACAAGGATAAAGGACCTACAAATCCAACTAACTTCATCAAAGATAGACACATCTCCAAAAAAAATTATCAATGTGATACAATGACTAAGTTGTTCCATCATTTATTTGAATAAATCATACAAAATTTATTACCAGTGATCTCTTCCCCCATTTATCAAATATTTAATATAAATAGTCAAATGTTGTTCCATAGTTCGAGAAGTTTGTTCATAGAATAAAATATAAAAAAATGAGATATGAAAAGTACCATTTTCAACTTTTTTCATGTTACCTCCTTAGTAGCTTGTAAAAACTCTTTTCAAGATGTTTTGTTTGTGTATGCAAAGTTAGAAGCATGTATGGAGTGCATTTATACCTATTCAAGCCACAAATTGGCTTACACATTTCTAAAGGTAAGTCATAGCAACATTTCTAATTTTGTTGTTATGTAGAAACAAAATACATGTTTACAATCACTAATATAATTCTCTCCATCTCAATATCTACCATTAGTTCTATATGTTTGGTAATTTGAAGATTGCTTCATTTGGTTTCTCCTTCAAAAAGATGCAAAGAAAATTTATGAGATTCTAATTTTGAATGGTCATTTAGATCACTAACTTGAAGAGTAGTTCTTCTATCCTTATCAAATGGAACATCTCATTTAAATTCAACATACCAAGAACATTTTATCCTTTCATTTCCATTGAAATTTCATACAACATAATCCCATGGAAATCTTGTCTTCAATTTGGATTTGAATGTTATTTTGTGTTTTTTTAATGATTGTTTTCCTTCAACAAGCTCTACATTATCTAATTCACTGTCTTCAGGTGGTGACTTCATTTCGGAAATGCCATGGTTGATTAGAATGTTGTGGAATACCAAATGCATCAACAACTGATAATTATTTTTTATCCTTCTTAGGATGACCAATACGAAATTTTTTTTAGGGTTTACACCTATTTAATCAATTCAACAATAATTAAGTCAATACATACATATATACATCAATAAATACATACATAGCTTTGCAATATACATCAATACATACATACATAACTTTGCAAAAACTTGAAACAACAAATTCATATTAAAACTAAATAATTAGTGTGCTTATTCTCCTCATGTATTCATAGTTTTGAAATGGTCAGATACTATTTCTATGATTTCAACATTTACTAATATATCCATGAACTAATACTTAGTATAAATATAGATTAATAATTAATTAATATCTAAAATATTATAACAACCTTTATTATTATTAAAATAGGCATTGAATATAATTAATCATTATAAAAAACTTTTATACTTCCTTCTATATTTCTAACAAAAAAAACATTAATCTTTGGATTATTTTAAATCAACCAAAACAATGACCAATTAACATATATAATCTTCTTAAATATGGAATAAAAAACCCTTCATGCAACAATTTCTTTGTTTCTCACTTTACAGAGATGTAAAGTATCATAATTGAAATGAGTTCAAGCAAACAAATGATAAAAAAAGGATAGATACATCCGATTATGTGACAAAAATAGCAAAATAGTCAATATTGTTTTTAGTGTTTTTTATAAGAGAACACTACATACTTCTAGTGGTGGGATATTCTGGGATCATTATTGAGTGTGTTCTTAGAAAATGTAATCTCCAGGTCCTTCTTTTGGGCTAGTGGCAATCAAATATCAAAGCCTTGCAAACCTTCTTTCAGACTTTTCACTTTATCCATACTTACAAGTCCCACAATGAGGGATCTGACTTCTTGTCTTAAAAATCTCTTATTTCTAAGGAAGGAAATATATTATTCAAGGAGTGCTCGGAGTCCTCCCTAATATCTCAAGGTTCTCTTCAGCTGCATTGAAGCAGAGTTCTTCTATGATGTATGTCTTTTCTTTACTGGTCAAAGGTTGGATCATTTTTTCAATTGCAGACTAGTATTTGTTATGTCAACTTCTCTGTACTAATGTATGGAAATGTACTCTTTTTCAGTCATTGTTTTCAATGCCAATATTTTCCTCATGCTACTATTGGGAAATTCATGCTTTCTCTTGTACACATTACTCTAGAACTTTGTGTTGTTTCTTGTTTTTGTTTTGGTCATTGAGACTTACCTTCATGTTATATCTTGATGCTTTGAGAAATTCCATAATCAAATACCCAGTATGGACAAATTTTTATTCTATCTCTTGTTTCTATGAGAAGTGCCATAATATGTAACCACGTCTAACCAAGTTTATTGTCTAGTTCGATTCACACTTGAATAACAAGTATATAGTTCTTTTTTCAGTGAAAACAAATGGTACACAATTAGTTGTTGCTTGTAGAACACATATTTATTTATATTCCATTAATCCACATGCACACCAATTTAATATATGGTAAGATATTTTGACATTTTTTATCATAATTTCCAAATCCATTTGACCTCATATTAAAGTGTTGTGTGTGTGAAAAAATAAAAGATGATGTTAATGTAAAATGGTAATTATAGGAATTTTAAAAAGTACATAGAGTAAAATGTATAAACCATCATGAATCCATCTTAAATATGACACTATTAAGTGCAAGAGCGATCAAATACCTTGAAGAGAAAATCCCTTTTAGAGTCCTAAACCTATGGAAATGTTTGCAACTCAAGGGATTTGATTCCTCTCGACACTTGATAGAGCCAAAGTTAAGATGGATCTATGTTGGTTATAATTGCAATGGCCGGATGAAAAAATGTTCCTTAAAAACCAAAATTACCACAATGAAACCAATTCATGCAAAATAAAAATAAAAAATCATTTCAATGATCAAAATGTTTAATTGTAATAAAGTAATAGTC
This sequence comes from Pseudotsuga menziesii, assembly GCA_001517045.1. NCBI lineage: Eukaryota > Viridiplantae > Streptophyta > Pinopsida > Pinales > Pinaceae > Pseudotsuga > Pseudotsuga menziesii. The sequence goes on from LPNX011222055.1 coordinate 18,502, forward strand.
AAGTTTAGTGATGATACATGTGAAATAATGTAATGGAATTTAACGATGAATTACATATATATTATAGAGTGATCAATATCAATATGTATTCTTAGCTACTAATGTCCCTTTTTCCATCTTCTCATATCGATCATATAATAAAGGAAGTTGAAATCGAAAACCATTCAATCCCTTAACTCGAGATATTGTTGTAAACGTGATACCGTGTATCTATTTATTTCCAATATATATATATATATATATATATATATATATATATGCTTTCTCCAATGTTAATCCTTGTGAGTTATGAAATTTCAAACCACGATAAAGTTTAAATGGAAGTTTTTTTGTTGTACCTCTTTTAATAGGAACAATAGGACTAGTCCAGGGTAATAATTCATCCCAAGGAATCCCTACATAATTATCGAATCTTACTATTACATATATGTGAGGATTTGGCAGTAAAATTCTAGTTTTATACAAAATTTCTTCCACAATACCAAGAGATCCATTTACAGGACCTCCATCAATCCATAAGTTTTATGTGATCATCACCATAGCTCCAATTGAAATAGGCAATTCACCTTCCATTTTTTCCTCATCTGCATCATTGTAATATTTTATTCATTGTGATACAACAACACTAAATGCAATATAACGATTCACAGATGTCAAACAACATTTATTATGATTATTGGCATCATCATTTGTTGCAAATAAATGAATCTTTTGTGGAAGCATCCAATATAACATATGTTCAACTCATTAGCAATTTCCAGTCATCTACAATTGGAATTGCATCCCTACTATTCATTAGAATATGATGAAAACATTTTTTTAATCTTGGATTTTTCCATCTTTCCTGAATATTTTATTAAGAGTTGCAACAGTTGTGAATAAGATCCATAATTCCTTGAAATGACCTTCGGATGCATATATAAGTTTTTCCATAAATGGGGGAAGTTGTCCTAGATCACTAGAAAATATAATTGATCTCCCTCTAAATGGAACTAATGATTTTTTAGGAAATGCTTGACGAAGTTGAGAATTAATTTGTGTTAATAAATTCTCCCTCTAAAACTCATTTCATCAATAACGATATATCTAACATGTCACATCTCTTCTTGAAAGTTAATAAAATGTGAATCTTCTAAATTGGTAATGTCCTTCACTGGTATATGAAGACTAGAGTACATTGTTGATGAAAATATATTAAAAGCTTTAACATCGGTTAGGGAAAAAAAATCAAAGGCGTTTTCTTAGGAAAAGACTTGATTTAAAGTGTTTGTTTAATAGCTCCAATCAAGAATGACTTTTTCTTACCCATAGTTCCTTGGATAATCATATGCAATGGTTCACCATTCCCAACGCTATAATGTTCAAGAACAATATCATATGATTTTCTTTGCTTTACTCCTAATCTTTCAGATGAATAATATTTTGAACAATCATCAAGAACAACATAATTCAATTGTCGATTTTGAGATATGAAATGTGTTGCATGATTGGAAGCATCAATATCTACAAAATTAGAGTTTGAATTTACCATAGCATCATGATCCCTAAATTCAAACATATCATATTCATTGGGATTTATATGTTTATTCTTATATAGTACTGATATAATCTCCCGCTCATGCATCTAAGTATCCCCTTGCACAATTAGCTCTTCCTCATCTTCAAATTCAAATTGTTCCTCCCCTTGAATTGGATTGCAATCAACATGATGAGGATTGCATCGAAATTTTTCCTAATTTTGTATGATATCATCGTATATTTTTCATATATCTATGTGGAAATCACAAAATGGATTGTACAATACCAACTTATTCCAACAAAATTCAACACACTTTTCATTTTAGGTGTTGGTATTGAGCTACATCAAGGAAAAACTAATACAATAATTCCATCCTTTCATGGTAACCATTTATTACCATGACGATGTTTTTCATAATACCATGATCTAGGGACATCTATTAAACAAAGGTTCTCCATATTTAAATGCCTCTTAGTATATACATTGATAAGGAAATTATCATTGTCAACACTATAAGTATTGATTTCACTTGTTTGAAAACTTTCATGCCAACATATAGAACCGCACTTCGATGAATACATTATGAAATGGGAAACCCAAAAGAATATGGCGTGTCTTTTGTACCCCTATGCCCCTAACAATAATTATCTCACATAAAAAACTCCTATATGCATGTGGTGTTGGATCATTTGGATTCTTAATAGTAGAGACACACTGTTAGGATTATTAATCCTCCCTTGTCCAAATTTGGTCATATGTCTAAATCGGGAGTCATGTCTAAATCGGGAGTCCATCCAGTCTATTTATAGTCATTAGCACCATTGGTTAAACTTAACCTAATTGGGGCACATGTTTCAGTTACCAAAGTGTGGGGAACACTAATTGAGGCTCACTGCCACTTATTGCACTTGATTGCATAAGTTTAGGAGTCTCCTAGATCAATCCCTACAATTTAGGAAGCAACTGCGAGTGCCGAAACCAACCAAGGTCAGTTAACTTCAGTTGATGACTAGTCAAGACAAGTTAGGAGTCAGTTACATTCAGTTCTAGCTCTCTACATTTAGTTAAATAATGGTTTAATTAATTGCACACATGTGGGGAATTTTTCTCACCTACCACAGTCAGTTAACCATTATTTAATACTAAATGTAACAGTTGGTTGTGTTTTAGAACTCCGGTTATGATTTAGACAAGGATAGTTAACTAGTGGGTCCTTAACTTCAGTTGATGACTAGTCAAGATAAGTTAGGAGTCAGTTACATTCAATTAAATAATGGTTTAATTAATTGCACACATGTGGGGCACTTTTCTCACCTACCACAGTCAGTTAACCATTATTTAATACTAAATGTAACAGTTAGTTGTGTTTTAGAACTCCAATTGTGATTTAGAAAAGTCTTGGTTACCTACAGTCAAGTAGAGTCATCAATTCGAACTTCCTCATGTGGATTCGAATTGCTTGTGGCTATTAAATCCATTTTACATCATTGTAATTATTATCTGGATTACTTTTTTGATTAATGAAAGCATTCACAGCTGCAAGCCTTTTGCACTGTTTCATTCTTCAATGGCTGAGTAAATTGTGAAATTTTCTTTGTGAGTTGTGTGTTTGTCTACAGATCTATATGCTCAAATTTAACACACACACCAACATATCATGGAAGGTCTCAGATCCCTTTTCATAATTTGTTGCATATTTTTCTATGTAATCAATGACCATGTACTTAGAAACAATATGCTTCCAATTCATATTAGTGCACCACATAATCAATGTTTCATAATTGTGTGCATTCAATCTGTCATCATTTCGTTTAGGTTCATATCTCTTTTCTCCATTTTCATCGACATATGGTTTCAACATGTCACATAATTGCCATGGTGCCTTATTTTGACATAGAAGTTTCTTACCATTCTTTTGAAGGAAAGAATTCACATTACATGTTATTTGATGCTCAACACTATTTGTAAATTCTTCATAGTCCATGGATTGATCAGTTTAAAATATATGTTTTGTATCCTTTAAGCAAGGATGATCTTTATCACTTTGTCTAACATAGATATTTCTATGATGTGCATTGTGTGGATTCCAATCATGTACAGTCATATCAAAATATTATTTTTCAAATCTAACTTGAACAATATATTTCCAATTCAAATTTTCCATATTTGAAGCTTCTTTTAGCCACAAAAAACCATGCACATGTCGAGATCCATGATTTTTCCATCCGTAGCTACACCAATAATTTGTAGCATGATGAAATAGATATAAAATATCATATCTAAACGTTGTATATATCAAATGCATATAATTTGAAACAACATGTGGTTTCTCAATTACATTTTGATGTCTCAATTTCCTTGCTTCTCTTGGAACTACATTGCATGTACTTGGAATTAATTTATGCAAATATGGCCCTTACATATTTGTTGCACTTAGGGTGAAAAATGTTGTGGGAAAACCAATTTATTGAATCAAGGCACATAATTCTCCATGACTCTTTCTCTAATATGCATGTATGACTCTTAGTACTACACCAAATCATTATGTTTATCAACAATTCAAAAATCAAGCAAATTTGTAAATTTTTTCATAACTCATCAATAGTTGTAGGTAGTTCTATCATATATTTTTTTTAAACATTGTAGACGAAGCGTGATAACAATGTCTCATGATGATATTAAGCAAAAATATCTAAAGCAGGGGTGTCTTCCAAATATGTTGTCATGATATCTAAGAAGATTTTTTTCATACTCATGAAGATGCCCATTATGAATCCTAGGATGTAACCAATCTACTTGAGCTTTGGATAACAATGTTGGAAATTCCATATAAAACAACCCCTCATTGTTATATTCATTTATGGGAGATGAACCAATGTTGGGGAAATCAATGACATCTATTGATTCACCATTTGAGTTTTCTTCCTCTCAATTAAGGTTATTTTCCTAAGCTCTAATAAGTTCAATTTTCCTTGGAGCATTTGGAGGATTTGAAGAAAAAAAATTCAATTGATAACCATCTAAGATCTCATCAGCCACTTGAATCCCTTCAAACATAGCCAATTTTGTATCTTTGTCTAATTCCAGTAATGTAACATCGTTAATCATTTGTGATACATCAATCAGAGTGTCTAGTCACTCGTGAAGTGCACTATAATCAATTCAAAAATCACAATAAAATGGATTATGTTCAATATTATATAACAATGCATTATATACATTCTCCTTTTTTACTATGAAATCATAAGTTTTTTGCAAACAATAATCATTATATCAAGCTCTTTGATATGTTGTGGCAGTACATTGGAAACTATTTTTTATTTCTTGAGGAAAGTTGAGGGTGTTTCCTCTATATTTGAATTGGCCACCTAATGATTGCAAAACTTGCAAAATTGGAATGACACGTGCTATAAAACATCTCTTCAAATTTTGTTAGATCTTCAAGAAACCATGTCTACTCCTAGGTCCATATGATTTTGAGTTGAAAATATGTACTTTCTCCCCTCTTGGTTACATCTCATACACATTGGACCTATATTTATATTTACCACATGGTTTCCATCATGAGACTCTTCACCCACATAACACATTTGTGGATGAGCCAATCGATCAATTCTTGTTTAAATTTACATGTGCAATATCTTGTTCTTCATAACTTATTGTTGCAGTTTGAAGTTCTTTCTCATTTGTTGTGGTTTTATGTTCTTTGTCATTTGTTGTAGTAATTTGAAGTTCTTTGTTTGGCACTAGATTTATTCTATTAGTAGTGACAACAAATCTAGAGTCATTCAATATATCTTCCATACTTATTTTTCTTTGATTATTTCATCCTGCCCTTTTTATTTCATTATTGTATGTTCTTTGGTCTTCTTTTTGTTCCAAATTCATATGTTGAGAATGATTCTCCCTTTTCAATCTATGTCATTCATGGTAAATTATATTTTGTTATTCCATTTGTTCAGGTGAATCATTCTCTCTATGTTTTCTAACTTATTATCGTGTCGACCTTCTTATGCCTTCAACCTTGTCACAAATAATACTTTTACTAAAAAGAAACATCATTATATTGATCACCTTGTAACATAGAACTAAACAGTAAAATTAATGCACCATTGAAAATCACAAAAATTAGTGCACCATAAGAATATGTTATACAAATTTTAATATCACTTAAACTAATGCATCCGATCAATAAATATAAATAATAATTTAACAACGATGCCATACAAATTTTAATATCAATGCAAGCAATGTTTTTAAAAAATACTATTAAAAAATGTGTGAAAAACAACTCAATCTTAAAAATACTAAAAAAAAGAAAGAACATTCTTGAAATCAGATGTCATGAAATGAATGCATCCTGTATTTAATATTTTATTATTAAAACCTAAGTCACAAAAAATTAGATGGGGCTGTAATTAATATAAAAATAAATTACTTGACATAATAAAATAATATTAAATTAATACACTTATTCAAAAGAATAATCGTATCATTGAATTCAATGTAAATGGATCTATGCGACCAGTGCGATTGGATTCTCAATATGTTATTGTCATAACATAAGTTACACAAAATTAAGTTTGGACTATGACATAATCAAATAATTTTAAATTAAGATGCACACTTATTCAAAAGATTAATATTATCACTGAATATAAATTTCTTAACATAATCAAATAAGTTTAAATAAAGATGCACGCTTATTCAAAAGAATAATATTATCACTGAATTCAATGTAGTTGGGAGCATGGAACCATGCACATAAAAATGGTATTTGCAACTTGTAATATTTTATTCTATGGATAAGTGATTAGAGAGTATTATTAGTAAAATAATATTGTGTGTACACTTACAAACAATGTTATGGTCTCAAGGTTAAGAGTTCATGTCTTGCCCAGACTATTTTTATACTCACAAAATACTATATCCATCATACCTAGATCCTTTCCCTTGGACTATATCAAAATGTGTATTTATATAAATATTTCGTATATCAAAATGCGTATTTATAGAATATTTCCTATATCAAAATGTGTATTTATAGAAAATTTTCCTTTATGGCCATATCAAAATGGAGGGAGATGTGTATGGAAGAAGAATTAGGACAAGGTATAAGGACCTCACAAAATTAATAAGATTGGTAAATGTATGGTTCTAACATGCACATCATACCAACCAAGGCTTTGTAAAATCTAATAGTGACATGTTATTAAAAAACTATCTTTTTAAAACATAACTATTTTTCTCTTCTTATTTGGTACGGTAACATTGAGATTTCAATATGGTAACATTGAGATTTCAAAAATTTTTAAGAGGAAATTTTACTTTTGTTTTAGGATGGATCAGATCCCTTTGGAAGGGTTCAAACATGTTCAAATTCGATCATTGTTGGGTAGCACTCCAAATCAATAGATTCCTTTCCTGCAAGATGAACACTATGTATCATTGAATATGAACACTATTTGCAAGTAAATCATACATTACACAATTCGAATTTAGAAAAGAGGCATGAAGGTTATCATTTGGAGGATGATGAACTTATTACCTATAAAAATAAAAAATTATATTCCTAGTGATGCATGTTTGAGAACAATTTTTATGGATAAAATACATAAGATGTCATATTCTAGCCATTCAAGATACCAGAAAGCAATTGCTACAACAAGGAAACAATATTTTTGGTCATGAATAAAGAAAGATATTGTTGAGTATATTTCCAAATGTATAAAATTCCATCACAACATAATAAATGGGAAAATATCATACATATATGATCAAGTTCCAAAGCCACTCTTTAACTGTCCCAATTCCTAACACCCCTCTCCCATCAACCTACACAACACTAGTACTGAGATCCCCTTACTTGGGACTAGTCCCTCAGGCTATCCCAATTCCTTTCCATTGCTCCAACACAAGTTGGCTAGGGAATATCCATGTTGGGGAATATTTAGGGCCAAACCCCATCTACATTCATCCGAATATAATAGCACTCCTCCCTCGTCAGCCTACAAAACACAATAAATGAGTCCCCCTTATTTTCATGCAGTCCCTCAGGATATCCCCATTCCCTTCTAGTTCTCCAACTCATGGCATCAAGGGAGTCTTCATCTTGGGACTAAAAGGAACTCAAATGTAGCCATGGTTTTCTCTCATAAGCACCATCATAGATGGTCGAAATGCTAAAATCAATGAGTGTCTAACTCAATTTTCACATTATATTTGCATGGATTTAACTTTCCATGTGATACTCAAGAGGATTCCACTTTTCCCCTGCTAATCGCGGCTTAGTATAATAATAACATTAAGGATAGTTAAGCCACTCTCCTAAACATGGATTTAGGGACATTAGGATAAAATCACCTTCTAAGGTTTTTAAAATGGGATAATGACTTAAAGTAATAAGTCACTAGGGTCATATCCTCCTTCAGACCCCATTTAACATCCCTTACTTGTGGAATCATAGTCCCCCATATCTTCTTCTCCCTTCTTCATTTGCAATTGTTAGGGATTTATATTAAATATCATTGTACATCATTACAATACATGTAGTAATCCTATACTATCTATGCATTGCTTCTATCGATTTCATTGTTACATAAATAATTAGATCATCGGGTAAAAATCGAGGTGTTACAAACATTCAAATTAATCCACACGCGTAATCATTTTTACTATCTCATTTTACTTTTTTTGAGGCATTAATGGGGGCTATTTATTTTCCTAAATCAATTCGATAAAGTTCATTACTTTGTAAGACATCCTCCATATGATCTTTCCATGAGAAGTAGTTGACACTTGTAAGAAGAAGATCACATGGGCTAACCATATTATCATGTGCAAGTGATATGGCTTCAAAAAGAAAAAAATGATGGTATAGATGAAAGGATATAAAAAACTAGGTAGTTAAAATTAAAAGGCACTGAAAATATACTCTCGATGTCAAAGTTGTGCCTTTTTAAAAAACAATGTATAACATGGAACCAAGCATCTACATTGAAGGAAGAGATTGAACCATATGGGGATGGGTGCTTAATGCAGTAAATAGTCTCCCCCTTACTAAATTTGTCTATAAGTCACTTTTACAAATAAGCTACTTTTAAAAATAAGTGACCCACTTTTATAGAACTAATGGGAAGTACTTTTACTGTGAAGTTACTTTATGGCTTAAAATTCCATGAACTTTTTCAAAAATTGACAAAAGGAAGGACTTGAACCTCAAACTTCTTACTTAATAAAGTATCTTTCAACAAAATGAGTTAAACAAAATATTTAGTGATATTATGAAGGAGAATGTTGTTATTGTTGGAGAGCATGGTTACCCCCAAAACCTTGTTTTTTCCCTTCAAGACACTTTGGCATAGTCACCAAAAAAAAATTGAAATTTATGAAATTTTGAATTATACCTTGGTTAGCTTACCTAGAAAATGCAAGTTTTCTCACTATTTTTGGTATATTGAATTTGCACTTGAGGCACGTGGAAAAGAGAATATGTATCCAGGAAAACCCTTTCCACTCTTTTTTTTTCAAGTTCACACAAAGTGCATGACAAAGAGCATGCACAAATCGAAATGGTAACAATATAGGAATAAAATAGAAACCATGCTAAAATATGAAACAATACAAAAATATTTTTCTTAAAAATATGTAAATGTAAACAATATAACTTTGGATTTGATCAAATGGTATCTTGGGAAAAAAAACTTTTTGAGTGAAACAAAATGTGTGTCCAATTGAAACAAGTGCTCTGAACACAAGTGTAAACCTCTCTCTACCCAAAAATGCAAAAAAACAGAAAAAATCACAAATCCTTTGATGGATGCAACTACAATGGTTCAAGATCTTGATCAACAACAAGAGCAGGTATACATAAGCACTTTGATACTGTGTATGACTAAAGCAAGGAAATTCCACACATGTCGAACAATTTAAGAAACTACTTACATAATTAAATCAAAGATCAATATACTAATGTTTCTACACGGTTAAAAGCCTTAGAGAGGGAGATAATCCACAGCCCAAATCAAATATCTACTTGAGACAATATATTAATACAAAAGTAAAATGAATTTGCATATGATTTTATCACAATCAATCATCAAAAAAATGACCTTCCATGCTCTTTAAATAGATATCATGGAGCAATCAAGTGTTAAGCCACATATGAATAGTCATTAGGATTGAGGTGAAGATGAACCATCATATCAAGTTATGTCTATAACATATCACGACTATCGGAATATGTTAAATTCTATGAAGCATAGGATCATCAGCCTGCATGAATTCAAATGAGAAGAGAAGATTGCAGAAGAGAGAGAAGAATTTAGGATAGACTGCTCAATTAATCATGACAAAATTGCACACACATGGAGACAAAATTGGAATAATATGATTATATTCATTAATCAGTAATTAATATGTAATACAATGGTTATATATATATAGGAGAATTTGAATGCCTAATGTAGGATTCGAATCTACTAACTCAGACAGACTCCTGAGCTAACTCATTGTGGGAAAATCACCACTGCATCTCACTAATGCAACTACGGATAACTAACTTAGTCTACAATAAGTTAACTGATGAGGGTAGGTGAACAAAGGCACCCACACTCCCTTCAATCATGCAAATTGGCACTAGGATAATTGATTATGGTCTAACTGATGGTAACTAGTGCATAACTAAACATAACTGATTACCTACCAAGGTCAACTGAAGGAGACTATTGGTGGCACTCAGAGTGGGTTCCTAAATTAAAGGGATTGGTCCCCAGGACAACTAAACTCATGCAATCGGGAGCAGTAATTGGCAGATGTCCCCTAAGTGTGTCCCCCATGCATTAGTGGAGTGATGAAGACCTCCTAAGCTAGGAAAATGAACAAATAGACTATGTAGTCAAAGAGAGGATTAATAATAATCCCAACATATTATATAAATACAAATGTATGTTAATGCATATAAAAAAACACAATTTACATAAAGACACATTAAATCGAGTCGATCTTAGCTAAATATTAGGTGTCTAAATATTCTAACAAACCTTGTCATGAATCATGGTGGAACATTTAGTGTGGTAGATCAAGAATATGACACAATTCCATTATAATGTTAGATCAACAATGTGGCACAAAGTTTTTATAAGGATATACTCATTATAAGCTCAACTTATCACTTATAGTGATAAAACCTAGGTGGGGAGGATAACACTCCATCCCACAAGCACTAGGTTTTACATCCAACAAAAATCTTTCATATTTATATCTTTAAATATGAATATGAATAATACTAAAGCAATCTATCAATTTTATGGCATCATATTATTTTATAAATGCCATCAAATATTATCGACATACATTTTATTGTTGAGGTCAGAGTCCTAAGTTTTTAATTGGTGCAACACTTTAATTTTTAACAAGTGGACTTAGAAATGATGGTTTTTTATTCCTTTTCAAAGCATGAACTATTGTAATTGGGTAAATATTTACAATATTTACAGATTGACCATAATTTTGTAGGATTAGGTATCCAACATAGTGCTTGATGTTGAACTGTATTCAGGTAACTAAGATGTTTAAGCCTTTATTTTTTGTGTTGTAGAAAGTTCAAGACCCAACTTTATTGTTATTTTGAGTGTTTTGATTTCAAATTATATTGGTTATAATACAAATTTACCATATGCTAGCTCATAGGGTGTGAATCTTATGGTTAATTTCGATGTTGCATTATATGTCCAATATGCTTATGCTAATATATTTGACCAATATTTTTTGTGAATATGAACTATCATAATGATTATATTTTACAAATCTCTATTTATGGCTTCAACTTCTCCATTTGTTTGAGAATTTTAGAAATTTTATTTCATATGTCTAAGTTCGCATTGATAAGTGAATTCATGTATGAGTGTTGAAGTGAGATGTGATCCTCTATCTGCCAATATCTTTCTTAAAAATCCAAATCTTGTGAATATATTACCATTTACAAAGTATGAAACATTGACTTATTTAACATTTGTAAGGGGTTTGGCTTCCACCAATATTGTCAAATAAAATATGCAAACTAGATATCATGGACCAATTTTCAAAGGAGGATTGGTTGCCTCAACAAAATCCAAACCCTAATTTTCAAATGGTTCTAATGATATTTTAGGTTGTATAAGCATTTCATAATCTTGTGTGGGTTTTCATATTCTTTGGCATTTAACACACCTACTAACATAGTTTAAATCATCCTTATGAAGGGTTGGCCAAAAGCAACACCTATTTAAGACTTTAAAGGTTGTTCTTTTAGATACAAAGTTTCCTCCATTAGATTAAGGATGACATTCTTAGAGCACATTGTAGATTTCATCTTCTCTAAGACAAAGCACATGATTATGTCCCATATTGAATAAGTATCCCTGAATCCAAATATATGGAGCATTTTTTTCATGATTCTATAGTGCTTCTTATGAGAGAAATTACATGTAAACTTTCCTATGATAAGTTAGTTTACAATGTCAACAAACCGTGGGGTTTGCAATGATACTACAAATAAGTATCCATATCAAAACTTTCCATCGACTATGTCTTCTTCAATGTTGTTTTCGAGGTGAGAATATAAAAAAACAGTGCAACAACATTCTCAATTCTAGATGTATCATGTATGGTTAGATAAAATTCCTGTAGAAAAATAACCATCTAATTATTGTTCCACTAATTACATCCACATGCTATCATAATACAACAACGAAATCTTTAGCTGAAGCATATATGTAGATGTGAATTTTTTTTTTCCAATTGGATACTTTTAAAATAGGTGTTGAAATTAGAAGTTGTTTCAAATATTACATAAATAAAGGCTACTAAACCTCAGATAATCACACTTAAATGATAAACTAGGGGATTATATACTTATGAAGTATTGCACAAATTTTATGCAACTTTTAAGTATATAAGGGAGTTATAGAATGAAGTTTAGGGTTCTTTTGGAATTAGATAATACTATTGAAAATGAAATGAAAGGAAAAACTTCAAATGTTACAAAAAGGGAATGATGACTATAAGACAATTGCAATGATATAAAATAATCCTAATCTATAGCATGTTGAATCAAACAACAAATCCATTTCCAACCATGGATTCACGGGATACTAGCAAAGGAAAAATCACAATAATATAAATATGTTATATTTTGAATTGACAACATCAACACCCATAACTAAATATACAATACAAAACAAGGGTGAAGGTGGATTCACCAGTTTCCTTCGAAGCGGACCTTGCCTAAGGAGGAATAGAAAATCCCTTCTATAGAAATTAACTCAATAATAAAAATGTTAGTCCTTTTGTTTCGACAAAAATACTTATCATTACTAAAATATAATCTACATTTCTTTTTAACCTTAATTGTAAGCAAGCATGAATTATACATACTATATACCCTAGTTTATATATAGATAAGCACACATATATTGAAGGAAAGCTATATATGAGAGCACTTGTATTGAAGGAAACTTGGATCCATGGTAAGGAATTATTTCCTATGTAATACAATTCTTATCCCTAAAATTGTCATGTCCTCTACATCAACATTGAGGGGTGAGATCCAGAGGCCCACAATCTATTATGGGTGATGAAATGAAGGATTTGTCGGGGAGTCTATGGAATCACTATTGTTTTTGTTATATTGATTTGAATAGTATGTTTTGTATTTGTGCAGTCACCTCCCTTCTCTTGAGATTAGATAAAGTGATTTTTTAATGGTTTTGTTCTTCCTCCTGATTCTACTGCTTTCATTGGATTGTTGTTGAGATGTGTGACTACCACCCTCATTTTTTGGTTGGGGTATAACATGTCACATTTCAAATAACCCTAATAATATCCTTGTTTATGTTTCTAAGAAAAGTAAACCCATTCCCGAATCCTTTATTCGTTAATTATTCCCTTCTCAAATTCATTAGTGCACATCGAATTTTATATTTGTATTTTCTCTAGCAGTAGCTTAGATAGGTGTCAAATGAAAAAACTAAATATGAAATACACACAAAACAACCCTTCCAAAATCACAATATTAAAGATATGAAAAATAACTAATCAATAAGCATCACAAACTCATACCCATCAACAATTAGAAAATTCAATCATTTTCTCATAATAATCCCATAAAATGTAACCAAATTAAACCATGGTAAACAATTAATCACCACGTTGTCATGGGATACAAAATTAATCAATTTAGCAATTATTAGGCCCATTAGTAGTGGACAAAACATTATTGTTATGGGGGTAATTAATTATACAAAATGAATAAGGATGGCCTAATTTAAGAGCTTTTCATTAACAATGCTTGATGGCCAAGAGAGGAATTCAAGGACACGACATTTAAGTTGGTATCTAATATGTCCCATGATACAAATAACCTCAAGGATGAATTCTCCATACATAGTAACAAGGTCTTAAAAATCCATTTGAAGGACATTTTTAACTAGATTGTTCATATGGATTCCCACAATCTTTTACTTCCCATCTCTTTCATTCCATTTCCAAAACTAGAGAATAAAATTACCATAGTAATTATATTACTATTATCATTGACTATACCTTGGGTAAGATATTCAACACAACTTTATTCATATAGATCTCTAGGTGGACAAAGACCAAGAGATTAAGGGACAAAGGATATGAAAATTTAAGAAGAAACCATTGTATTAGTGATCATATATTTGTTGAAGATTGTGTAACTTTAGAAGATATTCTTCTTGTATTATTGATGTATTATTATTGTACTTCCTTAAGAATATATTATTATTCTAGGCCTCTCTCTCTCTCTTTTCTTAATTTGGGGAATATGGAAATACCAAAACCTCATACTCTTTAAATACATTCCCTTCATATTGGATGTCCATGTTATAAGTATTTAAGGTATTTTTTTTAACACTATAAAGGTGATACTAGGAAAAGATTAAACTTTAGAGCCCCTTTGTTATTCATAGGCCAAGGCCCAGTTGGATTTTTTGATGGAGAAACTCAACAAGGGAAATATGATGCAATTATTCATATAGTATAAATAAAGAATACAATTATTTTCTTTGGATGGGATGTTGATCAAGCTCTAAAACAAGAGAAAAACTATTAGCACTATGGGGCCTCCTCTTCTTTGCACAGTCTAGAAATCCACTTTCTTTACACATGATGGGTGACTCTATGGTTGTAGTAGGATGGATTAATGATAGGTACAATCTTCATATTTCAATTTTAGATCACTAGAAAACAAGGATAAAGGACCTACAAATCCAACTAACTTCATTAAAGATAGACACATCTCTAAAAAAAATTATCACTGTGATACAATGACTAAGTTGTTCCATCATTTATTTGAATAAATCATACAAAATTTATTACCAGTGATCTCTTCCCCCATTTATCAAATATTTAATATAAATAGTCAAATGTTGTTCCATAGTTCGATAAGTTTGTTCATAGAATTTAAAAAAAAAAATGAGATATGAAAAGTACCATTTTCAACTTTTTTCATGTTACCTCCTTAGTAGCTTGTAAAAACTCTTTTCAAGATGTTTTGTTTGTGTATGCAAAGTTAGAAGCATGTATGGAGTGCATTTATACCTATTCAAGCCACAAATTGGCTTACACATTTCTAAAGGTAAGTCATAGCAACATTTCTAATTTTGTTGTTATGTAGAAACAAAATACATGTTTACAATCACTAATATAATTCTCTCCATCTCAATATCTACCATTAGTTCTATATGTTTAGTAATTTGAAGATTGCTTCATTTGGTTTCTCCTTCCAAAAGATGCAAAGAAAATTTATGAGATTCTAATTTTGCATGGTCATTTAGATCACTAACTTGAATAGTAGTTCTTCTATCCTTATCAAATGGAACATCTCATTTAAATTCAACATACCAAGAACATTTTATCCTTTCATTTCCATTGAAATTTCATACAACATAATCCCATGGAAATCTTGTCTTCAATTTGGATTTGAATGTTATTTTGTGTTTTTTAATGATTGTTTTCCTTCAACAAGCTCTACATTATCTAATTCACTGTCTTCAGGTGGTGACTTCATTTCGGAAATTCCATGGTTGATTAGAATGTTGTGGAATAGCAAATGCATCAACAACTGATAATTATTTTTTATCCTTCTTAGGATGACCAAAACGAATTTTTTTTTAGGGTTTACACCTATTTAATCAATTCAACAATAATTAAGTCAATACATACATATATACATCAATAAATACATACATAGCTTTGTAATATACATCAATACATACATACATAACTTTGCAAAAACTTGAAACAACAAATTCATATTAAAACTAAATAATTAGTGTGCTTATTCTCCTCATGTATTCATAGTTTTGAAATGGTGAGATACTATTTCTATGATTTCAACATTTACTAATATATCCATGAACTAATACTTAGTATAAATATAGATTAATAATTAATTAATATCTAAAATATTATAACAACCTTTATTATTATTAAAATAGGCATTGAATATAATTAATCATTATAAAAAACTTTTATACTTCCTTCTATATTTCTAACAAAAAAACATTAATCTTTGGATTATTTTAAATCAACCAAAACAATGACCAATTAACATATATAATCTTCTTAATTATGGAATAAAAAACCCTTCATGCAACGATTTCTTTGTTTCTCACTTTACAAAGATGTAAAGTATCATAATTGAAATGAGTTCAAGCAAACAAATGATAAAAAAAAAGGATCGATACATCCGATTATGTGACAAAAGTAGCAAAATATTCAATATTGTTTTTAGTGTTTTTTATAAGAGAACACTACATACTTCTAGTGGTGGGATATTCTGGGATCATTATTGAGTGTGTTCTTAGAAAATGTAATCTCCAGGTCCTTCTTTTGGGCTAGTGGAAATCAAATATCAGAGCCTTGCAAACCTTCTTTCAGACTTTTCACTTTATCCATACTTACAAGTCCCACAATGAGGGATCTGACTTCTTGTCTTAAAAATCTCTTATTTCTAAGGAAGGAAATATATTATTCAAGGAGTGCTCGGAGTCCTCCCTAATTTCTCAAGGTTCTCTTCAGCTGCATTGAAGCAGAGTTCTTCTATGATGTATGTCTTTTCTTTACTGGTCAAAGGTTGGATCATTTTTTCAATTGCAGACTAGTCTTTGTTATGTCAACTTCTCTGTACTAATGTATGGAAATGTACTCTTTTTCAGTCATTGTTTTCAATGCCAATATTTTCCTCATGCTACCATTGGGAAATTCATGCTTTCTCTTGTACACATTACTCTAGAACTTTGTGTTGTTTCCTATTTTTGTTTTGGTCATTGAGATTTACCTTCATGTTATATCTTGATGCTTTGAGAAATTCCATAATCAAATACCAAGTATGGACAAGTTTTTATTCTATCTCTTGTTTCTATGAGAAGTGCCATAATATGTAACCACGTCTGACCAAGTTTATTGTCTAGTTCGATTCACACTTGAATAACAAGTATATAGTTCTTTTTCAGTGAAAAAAAATGGTACACAATTAGTTGTTGCTTGTAGAACACATATTTATTTATATTCCATTAATCCACATGCACACCAATTTAATATATGGTAATATATTTTGACATTTTTTATCATAATTTCCAAATCCATTTGACCTCATATTAAAGTGTTGTGTGTGTGAAAAAATAAAAGATGATGTTAATGTAAAATGGTAATTATAGGAATTTTAAAAAGTACATAGAGTAAAATGTATAAACCATCATGAATCCATCTTAAATATGGCACTATTAAGTGCAAGAGCGATCAAATACCTTGAAGAGAAAATCCCTTTTAGAGTCCTAAACCTATGGAAATGTTTGCAACTCAAGGGATTTGATCCCTCTCGACACTTGATAGAGCCAAAGTTAAGATGGATCTATGTTGGTTATAATTGCAATGGCCGGATGAAAAAATGTTCCTTAAAAACCAAAATTACCACAATGAAACCAATTCATGCAAAATAAAAATAAAAAATCATTTCAATGATCAAAATGTTTAATTGTAATAAAGTAATAGTCAAGTTCAGTGATGATACATCTGAAATAATGTAATGGAGTTTAACGATGAATTACATATATATTATAGAGTTATCAATATCAATATGTCTTCTTAGCTACTAATGTCCCCTTTTCCATCTTCTCATATCGATCATATAATAAATGAAGTTGAAATCGAAAACCATTCAATCCCTTAACTCGAGATATTGTTGTAAACGTGATACTGTGTATCTATTTATTTCCAATATATATATATATATGCTTTCTCCAATGTTAATCCTTGTGAGTTATGAAATTTCAAACCACAATAAAGTTTAAATGGAAGTTGTTTTGTTGTACCTCTTTTAATAGGAACAATAGGACTAGTCTGGGGTAATAATTCATCCCAAGGAATCCCTACATAATTATCGAATCTTACTATTACATATATGTGAGGATTTGGCAGTAAAATTCTAGTTTTATACAAAATTTCTTCCACAATACCAAGAGATCCATTTACAGGACCTCCATCAATCCATAAGTTTTATGTGATCATCACCGTAGCTCCAATTGAAATAACAATTCACCTTCCATTTTTTCCTCATCTGCATCATTGTAATATTTTATTCATTGTGATACAACAACACTAAATGCAATATAATGATTCACAGATGTCAAACAACATTTATTATGATTATTGGCATCATCATTTGTTGCAAATAAATATATGTCCCTATTAAATGAATCTTTTGTGGAAGCATCCAATATAACATATGTTCAACTCATTAGCAATTTCCAGTCATCTACAATTGGAATTGCATCCCTACTATTCATTAGAATATGATGAAATTTTTTTTTTAATCTTGGATTTTTCCATCTTTCCTGAATATTTTATTAAGAGTTACAACAGTTGTGAATAAGATCCATAATTCCATGAAATGACCTTCGCATGCATATACGAGTTTTTCCATAAATGGGGGAAGTTGTCCTAGATCACTAGAAAAATATAATTTATCTGCCTCTAAATGGAACTAATGATTTTTTAGGAAATGCTTGATGAAGTTGAGAATTAATTTGTGTTAATAAATTTCTCCCTATAAAATTCATTTCATCAATAACGATATATCTAACATGTCACATTTCTTCTTGAAAGTTAATAAAACGTGAATCTTCTAAATTGGTAATGTCCTTCACTGGTATATGAAGACTAGAGTGCATTGTTGATGAAAATATATTAAAAGCTTTAACATCGGTTAGGGAAAAAAAATCAAAGGCGTTTTCTTAGGAAAAGACTTGATTTAAAGTGTTTGTTTAATAGCTCCAATCAAGAATGCCTTTTTCTTACCCATAGTTCCTTGGATAATCATATGCAATGGTTCACCATTCCCAATGCTATACTGTTCAAGAACAATATCATATGATTTTCTTTGCTTTACTCCTAATCTTTCAGATGAATAATATTTTGAACAATCATCAAGAACAACATAATTCAATTGTCGATTTTGAGATATGAAATGTGTTGCATGATTGGAAGCATCAATATCTACAAAATTAGAGTTTGAATTTACCATAACATCATGATCCCTAAATTCAAACATATCATATTCATTGGGATTTATATGTTTATTCTTATATAGTACTGATATAATCTCCCGCTCATGCATCTAAGTATCCCCTTGCACAATTAGCTCTTCCTCATCTTCAAATTCAAATTGTTCCTCTCCTTGAATTGGATTGCAATCAACATGATGAGGATTGCATCGAAAGTTTTCCTAATTTTGTATGATATCATCGTATATTTTGCATATATCTATGTGGAAATCACAAAATGGATTGTACAATACCAACTTATTCCAACAAAATTCAACACACTTTTCATTTTAGGTGTTGGTATTGAGCTACATCAAGGAAAAACTAATACAATAATTCCATCCTTTCATGGTAACCATTTATTACCATGACGATGTTTTTCATAATACCATGACCTAGGGACATCTATTAAACAAAGGTTATCCATATTTAAATGCCTCTTAGTATATACATTGATAAGGAAATTATCATTGTCAACACTATAAGTATTGATTTCACTTGTTTGAAAACTTTCATGCCAACATATAGAACCACACTTCGATGAATACATTATGAAATGGGAAACCCCAAAAGAATATGGCGTGTCTTTTGTACCCCTATGCCCCTAACAATAATTATCTCACATAAAAAACTCCTATATGCATATGGTGTTGGATCATTTGGATTCTCAATAGTAGAGACACACACCAACATATCATGGAAGGTCTCAGATCCCTTTTCATAATTTGTTGCATATTTTTCTATGTAATCAATGACCATGTACTTAGAAACAATATGCTTCCAATTCATATTAGTGCACCACATAATCAATGTTTCATAATTGTGTGCATTCAATCTGTCATCATTTCGTTTAGGTTCATATCTCTTTTCTCCATTTTCATCGACATATGGTTTCAACATGTCACATAATTGCCATGGTGCCTTATTTTGACATAGAAGTTTCTTACCATTCTTTTGAAGGAAAGAATTCACATTAAATGTTATTTGATGCTCAACACTATTTATAAATTCTTCATAGTCCATGGATTGATTAGTTTAAAATATATGTTTTGTATCCTTTAAGCAAGGATGATCTTTATCACTTTGTCTAACATAGATATTTCTATGATGTGCATTGTGTGGATTCCAATCATGTACAGTCATATCAAAATATTATTTTTCAAATCTAACTTGAACAATATATTTCCAATTCAAATTTTCCATATTTGAAGCTTCTTTTAGCCACAAAAAACCATGCACATGTCGAGATCCATGATTTTTCCATCTGTAGCTACACCAATAATTTGTAGCATGATGAAATAGATATAAAATATCATATCTAAACGTTGTATATATCAAATGCATATAATTTGCAACAATATGTGGTTTCTCAATTACATTTTGATGTCTCAATTTCCTTGCTTCTCTTGGAACGACATTCCGTGTACTTGGAATTAATTTATGCAAATATGGCCCTTACATATTTGTTGCACTTAGGGTGAAAAATGTTGTGGGAAAACCAATTTATTGAATCAAGGCACATAATTCTCCATGACTCTTTCTCTAATATGCATGTATGACTCTTAGTACTGCACCAGTTTATTATGTTTATCAACAATTCAAAAATCAAGCAAATTTGTAAATTTTTTCATAACTCATCAATAGTTGTAGGTAGTTCTATCATATTTTTTTTTTAAACATTGTAGACGAAGCGTGATAACAATGTCTCATGATGATATTAAGCAAAAATATCTAAAGCAGGGGTGTCTTCCAAATATGTTGTCATGATATCTAAGAAGATTTTTTTCATACTCATGAAGATGCCCATTATGAATCCTAGGATGTAACCAATCTACTTGAGCTTTAGGTAACAATGTTGGAAATTCCATATAAAACAACCCCTCATTGTTATATTCATTTATGGGAGATGAACCAATGTTGGGGAAATCAATGACATCTTTTGATTCGCCATTTGAGTTTTCTTCCTCTCAATTAAGGTTATTTTCCCAAGCTCTAATAAGTTCAATTTTCCTTGGAGCATTGAGAGGATTTGAAGAAAAATAATTCAATTGATAACCATCTAATATCTCATCAGCCACTTGAATCCCTTCAAACATAGCCAATTTTGTATCTTTGTCTAATTCCAGTAATGTAACATCGTTAATCATTTGTGATACATCAATCAGAGTGTCTAGTCACTCATGAAGTGCACTATAATCAATTCAAAAATCACAATAAAATGGATTATGTTCAATATTATATAACAATGCATTATAGACATTCTCCTTTTTTACTATGAAATCATAAGTTTTTTCCTGCATAATACCTTTTTTGCGAACAATAATCATTATATCAAGCTCTTTGATATGTTGTGGCAATACATTGGAAACCGTTTTTTATTTCTTGAGGAAAGTTGAGGGTGTTTCCTCTATATTTGAATTGGCCACCTAATGATTGAAAAACTTGCAAAATTGCACTGACACGTGCTATAAAACATCTCTTCAAATTTTGTTAGATCTTCAAGAAACCATGTCTACTCCTAGGTCCATATGATTTTGAGTTGAAAATATGTACTTACTCCCCTCTTGGTTACATCTCGTACACATTGGACCTATATTTATATTTACCACATGGTTTCCATCATGAGACTCTTCACCCACATAACACATTTGTGGATGAGCCAATCGATCAATTATTGTATAAATTTACATGTGCAATATCTTGTTCTTCATAACTTATTGTTGCAGTTTGAAGTTCTTTCTCATTTGTTGTGGTTTTATGTTCTTTGTCATTTGTTGTAGTAATTTGAATTTCTTTGTTTGGCACTAGATTTATTCTATTAGTAGTGACAACAAATCTAGAGTCATTCAATATATCTTCCATACTTATTTTTCTTTGATTATTTCATCCTGCCCTTTTTATTTCATTATTGTATTTTCTTTAGTCTTCTTTTTGTTCCAGATTCATATGTTGAGAATGATTCTCCCTTTTCAATCTATGTCATAAGTTACACAAAATTAAGTTTGGACTATGACTAATCTATAAATAAGTTACACAAAATTAAGTTTGGACTATGACTAATCTATAAATAAATTAGATAACATAATCAAATAATATTATCACTGAATATAAATTACTTAACATAATCAAATAGGTTTAAATAAAGATGCACGCTTATTCAAAAGAATAATATTATCACTGAATTCAATGTAGTTGGGAGCGCATACCCAACATGGAACCATGCATATAAAAATGGTATTTGCAACTTGTAATATTTTATTCTATGGATAAGTGATTAGAGAGTATTATTAGTAAAATAATATTGTGTGTACACTTACCAACAATGTTATGGTCTCAAAGTTAAGAGTTCATGTCTCTGTTTACCGTTGCCCAGACTATTTTTATACTCACAAAATACTATATTCATCATACCTAGATCCTTTCCCTTGGACTATATCAAAATGTGTATTTATATAAATATTTCGTATATCAAAATGCGTATTTATAGAATATTTCCTATATCAAAATGTGTATTTATAGAAATATTTCCTTTATGGCCATATCAAAATGGAGGGAGATGTGTATGGAAGAAGAATTAGGACAAGGTATAAGGACCTCGAAAAATTAATAAGATTGGTAAATGTATGGTTCTAACATGCACATCATACCAACCAAGGCTTTGTAAAATCTAATAGTGACATGTTATTAAAAAAATATCTTTTTAAAACATAACTATTTTTCTCTTCTTACTTGGCACGGTAACATTGAGATTTCAAAATTTGTTAAGAGGAAATTTTACTTTTGTTTTAGGATGGATCAAATCCCTTTGGAAGGGTTCAAACATGTTCAAATTCGATCATTGTTGGGTAGCACTCCAAATCAATAGATTCCTTTCCTGCAAGATGAACACTATGTATCATTGAATATGAACACTATTTGCAAGTAAATGATACATTACACAATTCGAATTTAGAAAAGAGGCATGAAGGTTATCATTTGGAGGATGATGGACTTATTATCTATAAAAATAAAAAATTATATTCCTAGTGATGCATGTTTGAGAACAATTTTTATGGATAAAATACATAAGATGTCATATTCTAGCCATTCAAGGTACTAGAAAGCAATTGCTACAACAAGGAAACAATATATTTGGTCATGAATAAAGAAAGATATTGCTGAGTATATTTTCAAATGTAAAAAATTCCATCACAACATAATAAATGGGAAAATATCATACATATATGATCAAGTTCCAAAGCCACTCTTCAACTGTCCCAATTCCTAACACCCCTCTCCCATCAACCTACACAACACTAGTACTGGGATCCCCCTATTTGGGACTAGTCCCTCAAGCTATCCCAATTCCTTTCCATTGCTCCAACACAAGTTGGCCAGGGAATATCCATGTTGGGCAATATTTAGGACCAAACCCCATCTACATTAATCAGAATATAATAGCACTCCTCCCTCGTGAGCCTACAAAATACAATAAATGAGTCCCCCTTATTTTCATGCAGTCCCTCAAGATGTCCCCATTCCCTTCCAGTTCTCCAACTCATGGCATCGAGGGAGTCTTCATCTTGGGACTAAAAGGAACTCAAATGTAGCCATGGTTTTCTCTCATAAGCACCATCATAGATGGTCAAAATGCTAGAATCAATGAGTGTCTAACTCAATTTTCACATTATATTTGCATGGATTTAACTTTCCATGTGATACTCAAGAGGATTCCACTTTTCCACTGCTAATCGTGGTTTAGGATAATGATAACATTAAGGATAGTTAAGCTACTCTCCTAAACATGGACTTAGGGACCTTAGGATAAAATCACCTTCTAAGGTTTTTAAAAAGGGATAATGACTTAGAGTAATAAGTCACTAGGGTCATATCCTCCTTCAGACCCCATTTAACATCCCTTACTTGTGGAATCATAGTCCCCCATATCTTCTTCTCCCTTCTTCATTTGCAATTGTTAGGCATTTATATTAAATATCATTGTACATCATTACAATACATGTAGTAATCCTATACTATCTATGCATTGCTTCTATCGATTTCATTGTTACATAAATAATTACATCATGGGGTAAAAATCGAGGTGTTACAAACATTCAAATTAATCCACATGCGTCATCATTTTTACTATCTCATTTTACTTTTTTTGAGGCATTAGTGGGGGCTATTTATTTTCCTAAATCAATTCGATAAAGTTCATTACTTTGTAAGACATCCTCCATATGATATTTCCATGAGAAGTAGTTGACACTTGTTAGAAGAAGATCACATGGGCTAACCATATTATAATGTGCAAGTGATATGGCTTCAAAAAGAAAAAAAATGATGGTATAGATGCAAGGATATAAAAAAATAGGTAGTTAAAATTAAAAGGCACTGAAAATAGACTCTCGATGTCAAAGTTGTACCTTTTTGAAAAACAATGTATAATATGGAACCAAGAATCTACATGGAAGGAAGAGATTGAACCATATGGGGATGGGTGCTTAATGTAGTAAATAGTCTCCCCCTTACTAAATTTGTCTATAAGTCACTTTTACAAATAAGCTACTTTTAAAAATAAGTGGCCCACTTTTATAGAACTAATGGGAAGTATTTTTACTATGAAGTTACTTTATAGCTTAAAGTTCCATGAACTTTTTCAAAAATTAACAAAAGGAAGGACTTGAACCTCAAACTTCTTACTTAATAAATTAACTTTCAACAAAATGAGTTAAACAAAATATTTAGTGATATTAAGAAGGAGAATGTTGTTATTGTTGGAAAGCATGGTTACCCCAAAAACCTTGTTTTTTCCCTTCAAGACACTTTGGCATAGTCACCAAAAAAAATTTGAAATTTATGAAATTTTGGGTTATACCTTGGTTAGCTTACCTAGAAAATGCAAGTTTTCTCACTATTTTTGGTATATTGAATTTGCACTTGAGGCACACGGAAAAGAGAAAATGTATCCAAGAAAACCCTTTCCACTCTTTTTTTTTCAAGTTCACACAAAGTGCATGACAAAGAACATGCACAAATTGAAATGGTAACAATATAGGAATAAAATAGAAACCATGCTAAAATATGAAACAATACAAAAATATTTTTCTTAAAAATATGTAAATGTTAACAATATACCTTTGGATTTGATCAAATGGTATCTTGGGAAAAAAACTTTTTGAGTGAAACAAAATGTGTGTCTAATTGAAACAAGTGCTTTGAACACAAGTGTAAACCTCTCTCAACCCAAAAATGCAAAAAAACATAAAAAAATCATAAATCATTTGATGGATGCAACTACAATGGTTCAAGATCTTGATCAACAACAACAGCAGGTATACATAAGCACTTTGATACCGTGTTTGACTAAAGCAAGGAAATTCCACACATGTCGAACAATTTAAGAAACTACTTACGTAATTAAATCAAAGATCAACATACTAATGTTTCTACATGGTTAAAAGCCTTAGAGAGGGAGATAATCCACTGCCCAAATCAAATATCTACTTGAGACAATATATTAATACAAAAGTAAAATGAATTTGCATATGAGTTTATCACAATCAATCATTAAAAAAATGATCTTGCATTCTCTTTAAATAGATATCATGGACCAATCAAGTGTTAAGCCACATATCAATAGTCATTAGGATTGAGGTGAAGATGAACCATCATATCAAGTTATGTCTAGAACATATCACGACTATCAGAATATGTTAAATTCTATGAAGCATAGAATCATCAACCTGCATGAATTCAAATGAGAAAACAAGATTGTAGAAGAGAGAGAAGAATTTAGGATAGACTGTTCAATTAATCATTGCAAAATTGCACACACATGGAGACAAAATTGGAATAATATGATTATATTCATTAATTAGTAATTAATATGTAATACAATGGTTATATAGATATAGGAGAATTCGAATGCCTAAGGTAGGATTCGAATCTACTAACTCAGACAGACTCCTGAGCTAACTCATTGTGGGAAAATCACCATTGCATCTCACTAATTCAACTACGGATAACTAAATTAGTCTACAATAAGTTAACTGATGAGGGTAGGTGAACAAGGGCACCCACACTCCCTTCAATCATGCAAATTGGCGCTAGGATAATTGATTATGGTCTAACTGATGGTAACTAGTGCATAACTAAACATAAATGATTACCTACCAAGGTCAACTGAAGGAGACTGTTGGTGGAACTCAGAGTGGGTTCCTAAATTAAAGGGATTGGTCCCCAGGACAACTAAACTCATGCAATCAGGTGCAGTAATTGGCAGATGTCCCCTAAGTGTGTCCCCCATGCATTAGTGGAGTGATGAAGACCTCCTAAGCTAGGAAAATGAACAAATAGACTCTGTGGTCAAAGAGAGGATTAATAATAATCCCAACATATTATATAAATACAAATGCATGTTAATGCATATAAAAAACACAATTTACATAAAGACACATTAAACCGACTTGATCTTAGCTAAATATTAGGTGTCTAAATATTCTAACAAACCTTGTCATGAATCATGGTGGAACATTTAGTGTGGTAGATCAAGAATATGACACAATTCCATTATAAGGTTAGATCAACAATGTGGCACGAAGTTGTTATAAGGATATACTCATTATAAGCTCAAATTATCACTTATAGTGATAAAACCTAGGTGGGGAGGATAACACTCCATCCCATAAGCACTAGGTTTTACATCCAACAAAAATCTTTCATATTTATATCTTTAAATATGAATATGAATAATACTAAAGCAATCTATCAATTTTATGGCATCATATTATTTAATAAATGCCATCAAATATTATCGACATACATTTTATTGTTGAGGTCAGAGTCCTAAGTTTTTATTTGGTGCAACACTTTAATTTTTAACAAGTGGACTTAGAGATGATGGTTTTTTAGTCCTTTTCAAAGCATGAACTATTGTAATTGGGTAAATATTTACAATATTTACAGATTGACCATAATTCTGTAGGATTAGGTATCCAACATATTGCTTGATGTTGAATTGTATTCAGGTAACTAAGATGTTTAAGCCTCTCTTTTTGTGTTGTAGAAAGTTCTAGACCCAACTTTATTGTTATTTTGAGTGTTTTGATTTCAAATTATATTGGTTATAATACAAACTTACCATATGCTAGCTCATAGGGTGTGAATCTTATGGTTAATTTCGATGTTGTATTATATGTCCAATATGCTTATGCTAATATATTTGACCAATATTTTTTGTGAATATGAACTATCATAATGATTATATTTTACAAATCTTTATTTATTGCTTCAACTTGTCCATTTGTTTGAGAATTTTAGTAATTTTATTTCATATGTCTAATTTCGCATTGATAAGTGAATTCATGTATGAGTGTTGAAGTGAGATGTGATCCTCTATCTGCCAGTATCTTTCTTAAAAATCCAAATATTGTGAATATATTACCATTTACAAAGTATGAAACATTGACTTATTTAACATTTGTAAGGGGTTTGGCTTCCACCAATTTTGTCAAATAATATATGCAAACTAGATATCATGGACCAATTTTCAAAGGAGGATTGGTTGCCTCAACAAAATCCAAACCCTAATTTTCAAATGGTTCTAATGATATTTTAGGTTGTATAAGCATTTCATAATATTTTGTGGGTTTTCATATTCTTTGGCATTTAACACACCTACTAACATAGTTTAAATCATCCTTATGAAGGGTTGGCCAAAAGCAACACCTATTTAAGACTTTAAAGTTTGTTCTTTTAGATACAAAGTTTCCTCCATTAGATTAAGGATGACATTCTTAGAGTACATTGTAGATTTCATCTTCTCTAAGACAAAGCACATGATTATGTCCCATATTGAATAAGTATCCTTGAATCCAACTGTATGGAGCATTGTTTTCATGATTCTATAGTGCTTCTTATGAGAGAAATTACATGTAAAATTTCCTATGATAAGTTAGTTTACAATGTCAACAAACCGTGGGGTTTGCAATGATACTACAAATAAGTATTCATATCAAAACTTTCCATCGACTATGTCTTCTTCAATGTTGTTTTCTAGGTGAGAATCAAAAAAACAGTGCAACAACATTCTCAATGCTAGATGTATCAAGTATGGCTAGATAAAATTCCTATAGAAAAATAACCATCTAATTATTGTTCCACTAATTACATCCACATGCTATCATAATACAACAACGAAATCTTTAGCTGAAGCATATATGTAGATGTGAATTTTTTTTTCCAATTGGATACTTTTAAAATAGGTGTTGAAATTAGAAGTTGTTTCAAATATTACATAAATAAAGGCTACTAAACCTCAGGTAATCACTCTTAAATGATAAACTAGGGGATTATATACTTATGAAGTATTGCACAAATATTATGCAACTTTTAAGTATATAAGGGAGTTATAGAATGAAGTTTAGGGTTCTTTTGGAATTAGATAATACTATTGAAAATGAAATGAAAGGAAAAAATTCAAATGCTACAAAAAGGGAATCATGACTATAAGACATTTGCAATGCTATAAAATAATCCTAATCTATAGCATGTTGAATCAAACAACAAATCCATTTCCAACCATGGATTCACGGGATACTAGAAAAGGAAAAATCACAATAATATAAATATGTCATATATTGAATTGACAACATCAACACTCGTAACTAAATATACAATAAAAAACAAGGGTGAAGGTGCATTCACCAGTTTCCTTCGAAGCAGGCCTTGCCTAAGGAGGACTAGAAAATCCATTCTATAGAAATTAACTCAATAATAATAATGTTAGTCTTTTTGTTTCAACAAAAATACTTATCATTACTAAAATATAATCTACATTTCTTTTTAACCTTAATTGTAAGTAAGCGTGAGTTATACATACTATCTACCCTAGTTTAGCTATAGATAAGCACACATATATTGAAGGAAAGATATATATGAGAGCACTTGTATTGAAGGAAACTTGGATCCATGGTAAGGAATTATTTCCTATG
The DNA here is from genome assembly GCA_001517045.1 of Pseudotsuga menziesii. Taxonomy (NCBI): domain Eukaryota; kingdom Viridiplantae; phylum Streptophyta; class Pinopsida; order Pinales; family Pinaceae; genus Pseudotsuga; species Pseudotsuga menziesii. Next base: position 47,604 of record LPNX011222055.1, read on the forward strand.
TAATACAATTCTTATCCCTAAAATTGTCATGTCCTCTACATCAACATTGAGGGGTGAGATCCTGGGGTGCACAATCTATTATGGGTGATGAAATGAAGGATTTTTTGGGGAGTCTATGGAATCACTATTGTTTTTGTTATATTGATTTGAATAGTATGTTTTGTATTTGTGCAGTCACCTCCCTTCTCTTGAGACTAGACAAAGTGATTTATTAATGTTTTTGTTCTTCCTCCTGATTCTATTGCTTTCATTGGATTGTTGTTGAGATGTGTGACTACCACCCTCATTTTTTGGTTGGGGTATAACATGTCACACTTCAAATAACCCTAATAATATCCTTGTTTATGTTTCTAAGAAAAGTAAACCCATTCCCTAATCCTTTATTTGTTAAGTATTCCCTTCTCAAATTCATTAGTGCACATCGAATTTTATATTTGTATTTTCTCTAGCAGTAGCTCAGATAGGTATCAAATGAGAAAAATAAATATGAAATACACACAAAACAACCCTTCAAAAATCACAATATTAAAGATATGAAAAATAACTAATCAATAAGCATCACAAACTCATACCAAAGTAACCAAAGTAAACCATGGTAAACAATTAATCACCACATTGTCATGGGATAAAAAATTAATCAATTTAGCAAGTATTAGGCCCATTAGTAGTGGACAAGACATTATTGTTATGGGGGTAATTAATTATACAAAATGAATAAGGATGGCCTAATTTAAGAGCTTTTCATTAACAATGCTTGATGGCCAAGAGAGGAATTCGGGGACACTACATTTAAGTTGGTATCTAATATGTCCCATGATACAAATAACCTCAAAGATGAATTCTCCATACATAGTAACAAGGTCTTAAAAATCCATTTGAAGGACATTCTTAACTAGATTGTTCATATGGATTCCCACCATCTTTTACTTCCCATCTCTTTCATTCCATTTCCAAAACTAGAGAATAAAATTACCATAGTAATTATATTACTATTATTATTGACTATACCTTGGCTAAGATATTCAGCACAACTTTATTCATATAGATCTCTAGGTGGACAAAGACCAAGATATTAAGGGACAAAGGATAGGAAAATTTAAGAAGAAACCATTGTATTAGTGATCATATATTTGTTGAAGATTGTGTAACTTCAGAAGATATTCTTCTTGCATTATTGATGTATTATTATTGTACTTCCTTAATAATATATTATTATTTTAATTTATGATGTAAAACCTTAAAATAATTTAAGTGAAAATAGTCAAGTCGATCCCACATAAATCACTGGGTAAAACTGCCTAGTCAAGTGGGATTAATTAGGGAAGTTAAGTCGACCCCATAAGAAAATGTTACTTGGAAAATAGTTATAAATAGGGGATGCACCCTTCCCATTTGGACACATCAAGCACTCGAGCATATATGCCAGAGAGAGAAGGAGAGCAAGTTTGCTAGAGAAGGAAGAGTAGTTGCAATTGCGAAGACATCTTATTCTCGGGGTTTCTATATTATCTTATTCTGGGGATATTTGTGTGAAAGATCCTTTATCTCTTGGATTTTACTAGAATACATTACACTTACTGACAAATCTATACTAAATAAGTTTGTTGGGTTTCCTCCCCTTAAAGGGTTTTGTAGAGGAAAATATTTGTGGGCTTTTATTTTGTTGTGCTTGTCTTTCATTCAATGATCCTATTGCTTATGGTTATTGTGATCTAATGCCATTTTTTTGAAGATATAATATAACCATACTTTAAGTATAAAATTCTAACATCGTATTAGAGTTGTGTTGAAAGAATTTAATGCAATAACCATAACAACTGCAACAACTAAAATTGCTAGAGATTAGGGATCCATGTTTCTAGTATTCCCATCCACTTATCAATATCAACCTTTGCATTATTGAACTTTCCCTAGAAGGTTGCATCTTTATGTGGAGGAAGATTCTAGTTTTCTGGTTTTTCAGTTTTGACCTAAAAAATGCCAAAGTCAAGAACTAGGGATCCATACTTTAAGAATTTTTCCCACCAATTGTGTTTAGCCCAAGCATTCTATAACTCGCCCTAGGAGGGCTCATATTTCCATGGAGGAATAACTCAGATCCGAGGATTTTCAATATCGACCCTATCACTACTACTCGGGAAAAATCAGGGCATCATATTTTTTTTTAGATCCAACCATAGATCCAAAAGAAAATGAACTTTGTTTAAATCACCTTGAGAAGGCACATATCTCTCTCTCATATTAGATTCGCAAGATTCCAAATTCGGAACATTGGGGTTTCTCTAACAAACCCTAGAATCAATCAAAAAGTAGATTTTAGAAGGCATTGAAGTTAACACGTGATTGGAGCATATCTATTGGTAAGTACTATTATCTTTATTTCCAGTTTAGGTTCTCATTTTATCAAGATGAAAAACAATATGAAGCTTGATGACAATATTGAAGGGGCTGGGAACTTCTTGGCATGGAAGTATAGAGTGCTTCTTACATTACAAGATAATGACTTAGAAAACTATGTCAAGGAAGAAGTTGTAGAGCCATAGGGAGATGAAGACAAGGTCAAACACAAGAAGAATATGGTCAAGGCCAAGAGGATCATTGCTGACTCCATCAAGGATCACTTGATCCCACCTGTTTCCTCCTTAAATACTCCCAAGGATATGTTTGATGCATTGAATAGATTGTATGAAGGGAAGAACATCAATGGAAACATGACCTTGAGAACTCAACTCAAGGGTGTGAAGATGCATAACTTAGAAAGTATCCAATCCTATTTCACAAGGGTCTCCCAAATCAAAAAACAAATAGAATCTATTGGAAGCAATGTTGAAGAAGTAGAGTTGGTGATGACTACATTGAATGGTCTCCCAATATCATTGTAATCATTCATTCAAGGACTTTATTCTAGAAGGAAGCTCATCAAATTCAGTATATTGTGGGAAGAGTGCACCTAAGAAGATGCTAGATTGGAAGCAAGAAAAGAGAATATGGATGAAGATGACAATCAAGCCTTAATAGATCATGCAAAGAAGGAAAATAGGAATAAAGTAAAACACTCTCACAAGAATACTAGAATATTCCAAAAGAATCATAGACCTCATTAGGACTACTCAAATTGCAGATGTTACACTTGTGGTGAAAAGGGGCATCTAGCAAGAGATTTACCAAAAGGCATAGGCTATGCCAAGAAAGGGAAGAAGATGGGGTATCATGCTCATGCTACAGAAGATGATGGATCAATTAAGAAGAGAGAAAGGGAATATTCCTCAAGTTATGAAGAATATGCTTTGTAATTATCTCACAAGTTTGATTCGGAAGGATTCACCTCATAAGGTGAAGCTTGAAGATGATTATCAATATCCTATTAAAGTGGTAGGAGAAGCCTCCTACAATGTTGGATTATGGAAATCCATTGAAGATGAGGGAAGTACTATATGTACATGATTAGAACCTCTTATCCATTTCATCATTGGATAAGAAGGGATTCAAAGTTTCCTTTGTTGATGGGAAGTTCTCATATGACCAAAATGATAGAACATTAATGATGCAGTCATGGTTGTTGTTGAAGAAGAGGGGCCACTCATATTCAAGACCAATACATAGTACTGAGTGAACTATGGCGTAAAAGACTTGCTCAGTATTGTTAATCATGAGAAAGATGGACATAGGTCCTCATAATTAGATGATGAAGTAGACTACGCTTCTAGAGACTCTAGTAATTTATGCAAGGAGGCATAGATCAAGAGGGAGTCAACCACACAATCAAAGATAAGTATTTGAATTGTCATTTGAATTATTTCTTAAATCTATAAGTGTTTAAATGATATTGTTCATAAAAATTTCATGCATATTTATGTTTCTAGATTTAGGAAGTGTATTATGCATGTTAGAGAAAATGCATTAATGAATAATATACTACTAATATTTATGTGACGGGTGAGTAGCCTATAGTGATGCAAAAAATTCCATGAGCCATTGTTTCTTATATAGAATGAAACCTCTTTGTTGACATGATTGAGAGTAGTGCACACTCTTAATGTTATGTTTTGGTAGAGATGTAAGGCATCTAGAAAATCACCCTTTGTATGTGGGATATGAATGATGTTAAGATTTTAAAATTTGTTATACCAAAACAAAAGGATCTCTAAAATAATAACAAGCACAACAGAACAAAAGAGAACACCAATATTTATCCTTGGAAACCCTCATGGGGAAGAAAACACAACAAAAATTCCTCTATATAGAATTCAACCAAGTATAGTGTAAGACCCAAAGTATAATACTAGACTGCTTCCTCTCCTCCAGATTGACTGCTCCTTCTCTCTCTAGCGCAACTTCTTGACTGTTATTCTTGTCCAAATGAGGGAGGCACACCTCCTATTATACTAATCAACTGAGAGGTCGAATAACCCAACATGGTCGGCTTGATCTCCTTGATACCAAGGTTGACTTTCCTTGGAAGACTCAAAAATACATTTCAATAATACTTTTGTGGGACTAGTGACCTGACTTACAACAAATATTTTACCTCAAGACTTTACATGACCAAATACATAAATGGCATGCCTAATAGAAGGAACAACGTCTCTAGAAGGGGTAATAATAATAATAATATAAAATAGAATATCTTATGTAGTTACATTTCTTTAATAGATGAGTGTTGTGTTGAAGCACTAGATAAGATGGTTGCATAATTGTGTGATTCATGCATTGTCATTGAAATGTCATTATGTTTTGATGATTATGAAATGTTGCTAATCAAATTATCAAATTTGACTTGTAGGAAAGATCGTGTGCTATTATATACAATAGAAAAACACTGAGACTTGTTTCGAAGAACAAGTGATGATTATTTAGCAGTAACCTTCATTTACAAGATCAATCATACTACATAAGTACAAAACAAGGTTCATGGTTTTCCTAGAAAAGAGGGACTAGATTATGACAAGACATTTTCTCTAGTAGTCATACACACTTCTATAAAATATTCATTGATGGATATTACACTAAATAAATGGTGTAATCGAAGTAGAAGTGTATATTGAGCAACTCCCAAGATTCAGGACTCCCTATAGAGAATCACATGTGTGGATATTGAAGAAGGCTTTGTATGGGCTCATGAGGAACCCAGAACATAGTATGCTAGGACATATAGTTACATGTTGATCTTGAATATCACCTAGATTGATGTACATTTCAATCTTTGCTGCAAGGTTGAAGATGGCTTAATACAGAGGATAAGAAGCTAATAGATGGGTTCAAGAGGGAACCTACAACATAGTTTGAGATGGAGGATCTTGGTATCCAATAGATCCATCTAATGTGAAATGACATAGGTGGATACATAGAAGATCAACAATAGTGAAGGTTATTGGTCACTTTAGTGCAAAATTTCCTGATGCACAGAATACAAGATATTAATATGCAGAGGGAGGATAGAGATCAATTACATAGGGAGCATGAAAGCTCCACTTTAGAGGGAATGACTATAGCATATATTGTAGAAGCAAATTGAGAGACATTATCACTTAATCACTATCCATGGAAAGTTTTTTTCTCCTCATTATCTCAGGTATATTCTTAGAGTCATACCAGATGTATCCCCTCATTAAGTGGGAGTATATCTCAGAGTTCGAGAATATTGGCATGATTCTTTGGATTAGATGTGTGGAAAATACCAAAAGAGAGTTTCCTTAGTCAAGGAAAATATGTGGTAGAGATCGTAAAGAGTTTCAGGATGATGGATTGAGTGATAATACTTTGGAGACAGATAATTCCACAATATAGAGACAAATTATTGGTTCATTGATGTACTTGGCGAACACGAGGTTGGCTTTATGCTTTGCAGTGAACACATTGAGTCAGTACATGGTAGATTTGAGACATGTTCATGTGATTGCAGAAAAACATGTGTTGAGATACTTGAAGGGTATGATTGATTATGTGATCAAATATATGACAGATCAAAAGATTACCCTACAAGGTTATGTTGATTCGGATTAGGTCAGTAGTGTCACATATAGGAAGAGAACTTCGAGATGCTACTTAAGTTATAACTAATGGTTGGTTTATCTTTTGAGTTTTTACCCATTCCCTAATCCTTTATTAGTTAAGTATTCCCTTCTCAAATTTATTAGTGCACATCAACTTTAATATTTGTATTTTCTCTAGTAGTAGCTTAGATAGGTGTCAAATGAAAAACCTAAATATGAAATACACACAAAAAAACCCTTCCAAAATCACAATATTAAAGATATGAACAATAACTAATCAATAAGCATCACAAACTCATTCCCATCAACAATTAGAAAACTCAAGCATTTTGTTGGGCCCAGCAATGGCCTATTTTGACCACCCTTAATTACCTCTTCTTTTTCTATCCTACCCCATTGAGCATGCCAAATACATATTTTACCCCCACTCTACTCTTCAAACCACCAAGGTATGATTGGTCATTGTTTTATTTTATTAATACTTATGATTGTGATAATTAAGGCTTCATATCTCTCAATGCGCTAACATATGATGGTTTATAAAGGTATTTTGAGGTATATGGACTACAGGAAGATGGGGCTGAATAGGCTATGAAAAGGATGGGCATTCACCGCTTAAGCTGATCCCCATCCATCCTATCATCACCCAAGAAATGCGGTTCCAATACAATATCCTGGACAAAGCTGTGTCAAGGTAGCTGTAACAGAATGCGCCAGACTTGGAGGCCAACAGTGTGTTGCTACTTGGGTGTAGCCGTAATCTGAAGATATAGTCACTCTTGGGGAAATTAACAGTTTTCCTATGTTTCCTATTTTTCATCCTGCCACGTTTGTAACAGTCGTTGTCATTTAGGGCGCCTAAAGATCAGAGATCTTCATGGCTGCCCCATAATAGGATAGGATGTTATGAATTACATGGTATAAATATGGAGAACTGTTTCGAGCTAGGGGTTGATGAATAGATAATCAATTCGTTGTACTAGCTGGGAGGAGGAATTGTGTAATCACTCTGTCTTTTAATACAAGGAGTTACTTCTGATCTAAAGGTTTTTACGTGTGTTCAGCCAGCATCTCTATGTGAAGGCTGGGCCCACCTTCCACAGGGATTGCTGAGTTAAATTAGGTCTTTTTAATTATCTTGTTGTGTGATGTTATGTTAATTTTATTTCTTCATAGGAAGCTGTAACAAATGTGGATTTACAGTGTGTCGTGATTACATTCCTTGGATACCTGTAGTGGCATAGTGTGACAGTCGACTGAGTAGGTAATTATTTCTTATGCAATTCGTGTGGTAACTGTAATAGCTCTGTTCATCCTTAGATCTTTTATTTTTCGTTTCCATGAATCTTTGTAGCTTGTCTCTTATTTTTATGATTACAGAATTTCATTCCTGTACTTCAATTTCCTAGAATAGTTGAACTCAATTTCTGTATTTTGAATTCCTAGATCAATATTCAATTTATGTTTTTGGATTCCTAGGATAATCAGATTAGGTGGTTGAGTTAATCATTAAGTGGTGTGAACAGGATCTTCCCTTATCTGCAATTGTAATTTAGATGTGACTTTTTCCATTCTTAGACCAAGTCATAGCAAAAGGTAATTGTGATTGCATTCCTTAGAAGGTAACTAGATTAATTAGATTCTTGGGATGAGCATAGCCGAACAGAGGATAGTATTGTTCAATTATAGTTATTTTGTGTTTAAGCATATACTGTGCATGTTATCCTTGAAATACAAGACTTTCCCGGGTTGACAATAAATATTGTACACTCTGTATGTTAGTTGTAATTCACTTGCATATTGGGTGCCTGACACATTTTCTCATAATAATGCCATAAAATGTAACCAAAGTAAACCATGGTAAACTATTAATCACCACGTTGTCATGGGATACAAAATTAATCAATTTAGAAAGTATTAGGCCCATTAGTAATGGACAAAACATTATTGTTATGGGGGTAATTAATTATACAAAATGAATAAGGATGACCTAATTTAAGATCTTTTCATTAAAAATGCTTGATGTCTAAGAGAGGAATTCGGGGACACTACATTTAAGTTGGTATCTAATATGTCCCATGATACAGATAACCTCAAATTTGAAATCTCCATACATAGTACCAAGGTCTTAAAAATCCATTTGAAGGACATTTTTAACTAGATTGTTCCCTATGGATTCCCACCATCTTTTACTTCCCATCTCTTTCATTCCATTTCCAAAACTAGAGAATAAAATTACCATAGTAATTATCTTACTATTATGATTGACTATACCTTGGGTAAGATATTCAACACAACTTTATTCATATAGATCTCTAAGTGGAAAAATACCAAGAGATTAAGGGTCAAAGGATAGGAAAGTTTAAGAAGAATCCATTGTATTAGTGATCATATATTTGTTGAAGATTGTGTAACTTCGGAAGATATTATTCTTGTATTATTGATGTAATATTATTGTACTTCCTTAAGAATATATTATTATTTTAATTTATTATGTAAAACCTTAAAATAATTAAAGTGAAGACAGTCATGTCGATCCTACATAAATCACCGGGTAAAACTACCCCAATCACTAGGTAAAACTGCCCCAGTCAAGTCGGATTAGTTAGGGAATTTAAGTCGACCACATAAGAAAAAGTTACTTGGATAATAGTTATAAATAGGGGAGGCACCCTTCCCATTTGGACACATCAAGCACTCGAGCATATTCGGTAGAGAGAGAAGGAGAACAAGTTCGCTAGAGAAGGAAGAGTAGTTGCAATTGTGAAGACATCTTATTCTTGGGGTTTCTATATTATCTTATTATAGGGATATTTGTGTGAAAGAGCCTTTATCTCTTGGATTTTACTAGAATACATTACACTTACTGACAAATATATACTCAAGAAGTTTGTTGGGTTTCCTTCCCTTGAAGGGTTTTGCAGAGGAAAATATTTGTGTACTTTCGTTTTGTTGTGCTTGTATTTCATTTAGTGATCCTATTGCTTATGGTTATTGTGATATAATGCCAATTGTTTGAAGATATAATATAACCATACTTGAAGTATAAAATTCTAACATGGTATCAGAGTTGTGTTGAAAGAATTCAATGCAACAACCATAACAGCTGCAACAACTAAAACTGCCAGATATTAGGGATCCATGTTTCTAGTATTTCCATCTACTTATCAAGCTCAACCTTTATATTATTGAAATTTACCTAGAAGGGTGCATCTTTCTATAGAGGAAGATTCTAGTTTTTTGGTTTTTTTAGCTTTTACCTAAAAACTATCGAAGTTAAGAACTAGGGCTCCATACTTTAAGACTTTTTTCCACCAATTGGGTTCAACCCAAGAATTCTCTAACCCTCCCTATGAGGGCTCATATTTCTATGGAGTAAGAACTTAGATCCAAGGATTTTCAATTTTGGCCCTATCACTACTACTCGGCAAAAATTAGGGCATCAGATTTTTGTCAGTTCCAATCATAGATCCAAAAGAAAATGACCTTTGTTTAAATCATCTTGAGGAGGCACATATCTCTTTCTCATATTAGATTTGCAAGATTCCAAATTTGGAACATTAGGGTTTCTCTAACAAACCCTAGAATAAACCAAAAAGTAGATTTTAGAAGGCATTGAAGCTAGCACTTGATTGGATCATATCTATTGGTAAGAACTATTATCTTTATTTCCAGTTTAGGTTCTCATTTTATCAAGATGAAAAAAAATACCAAGCTTGGTGACAATATTGAAGGGGCTAGGAACTTCTTGGCATGGAAGTATAGATTGCTTCTTATATTACAAGATAATGACTTGGAAAAATATGTCAAGGAAGAATTTGTAGAGCCAAAGGGAGATGAAGACAAAGATAACCACAAGAAGAATATGGTCAAGGCCAAGAGGATCATTGGTGACTCCATCAAGGACCACTTGATCCCACTTGTTTCCTCCTTAAAGACTCCCAAGTAGATGTTTGATACATTGAATAGATTATATGAAGGGAATAACATAAATATAAACATGACCTTCAGAACTCAACTCAAGGGTGTGAAGATGCATAACTCAGAAAATATCCAATCCTATTTCACAAGGATCTCCCAAATCAAAAAATAAATAGAAGCTATTGAAGACAATGTTGAAGAAGCAGAGTTGGTGATGACTACATTGAATGGTATCCCAATATCATTGGAATCATTCATTAAAGGACTTTGTTATAGAAGGAATCTCACCAAATTCAGCAAATTGTGGGAAGAGTGCACCCAAGAAGATGATATATTGGAAGAAACAGATGAGAATATCGGTGAAGATGAAAATCAATCCTGAATATATCATGAAAAGAAGGAAAAGAGAAATAAAGCAAAACACTCTCACAATAATCCTAGAAGATTCCAAAAGAATCATAGACCTCATAAGGACTACTCAAAATGCATATGTTACACTTGTGATGAAAAGGGGTATCTAGCAAGAGATTTACCCAAAGGCATAGGCCATGCCAAGAAAGGGAAGAAGACGAGGTATCATGCTTATTCTATAGAAGATGATAAACCAATTAAGAAGAGAGAAATGGAATATTCCTCAAGTGATGAAGAATATGCTTTGTAATTCTCTCACAAGTTTGATTCAGAAGGATTCACCTCATACGGTCAAGCTTGAAGATGATTATCAATATCCTATTAAAGTGGTAGGAGAAGCCTCCTACAAAGCTGGATTATGGAATTACCTTGAAGATGAGGGAAGTACTATATGTACCTGATTAGAACCTCCTGTCCATTTCATCATTGGATAAGAAGGGATTCAAATTTTCCTTTGTTGGTGGGAAGTTCTCATATGGACAAAAGGATAGAACATTAATGATGCAATCATGGTTGTTGTTGGAGAAGAAGGGACACTCAGATTCAAGACCAATACATAGTACTGAGTGAACTATGGCGTAAAGAATTTATCAACATTGTTGATCATGAGTAAGATGGACATAGGTCCTCATAATTAGATGATGTAGTAGAGTACGCTTCTAGAGACTAGTAATTTATGCAAGGAGGCATAGATCAAGAGGGAGTCAACCACACAATGAAAGATAAGTATTTGAATTATTTTTGGAATCTATAAGAGTTTAAATGATATTGTTCATAACTATTGTATGTATGTTTATGGTCCTAGATTTAGGAAGTGTATTATGCATGTTAGAGAAAATGAATTGATGAACAATATACTACTAATATGTATGTGATGGGTAAGTAGCCTATGGTGATGCAAAAAATTCCATGACCCGTTGTTGCTTATCTAGAATGAAACCTCTTTGTTGACATGATTGATTGCAGTGCACACTCTTAATATTATGTTTTGGTAGAAATGTAAGGCATCTAGAAAATTACCCTTTGTATGCGGGATATGGATGATGTTAATATTTTAAAAGTTGTTATACCAAAAAAAAAGGATCTCTAAAATAATAACAAGCACGACATAACAAAAGAGAACACAAATATTTATCCTTGGAAACCCGTATGGGGAAGAAAACCCAACAAAACTTCCTCTATATAGACTTCAACCAAGTACAATGTAAGAACCAAAGTATAAGACTAGACTTCTTCCTCTCCTCTAGATGGACTACTCCTTCTCTCTCTAGCGCAACTTATTGAGTGTTATGCTTGTCCAAATGAGGGAGGCACACCTCCTATTTATACTAATCAACTCAGAGGCCTAATTACCCAACATGGCTAGTTTGATCTCCTTGCTACCAAGGTTGACTTGGCTTGGAAGACTAAAAACTACATTTCAATAATACTTTTGTGGGACTACTGACCTGACTTATAACAAAGGTTTTACCTCAAGAATTTACATCACCAAATTTATCAATGGCATCCCTAATCGAAGGAACAACATCTCCAGAAGGGGTAGTAATAATAATAATAATACAAAATATAATACCTTATGTACTTCAATTTATTTAATAGATGGGTGTTGTGTTGAAGCATTAGTTAAGATGGTTGCATAATTGTGTGATTCATGCATTGTCATTGGAATGCCATTATGTTTTGATGATTATGAAATATTGCTAATCAAATTATCTAATTTGACTTGTAGGAAAGGTCATGTGCTATTACCTACAAGAGAAAGATGATGAGACTTGTTTCGAAGAACAAGTGATGATTATTTAGAAATAACCTTCATTTACAAGATCAAGCATACAACATAAGTACAAAGCAAGGTTCATGATTTTCCTCGGAAAGAGGGACTAGCTTATGACAAGAAATTTTCTCTAGTAGTGAGACACACTTCTATAAAATATTCATTGATGGATATTACACTAAATAGATGGTGTAATCGTAGTAGAAGTGTATATCGAGAAACTCCCAAGATTCAAGACTCCCTATAGAGAATCACATGTGTGCAGATTGAAGAAGGCTTTGTATGGGCTCAAGAGGAACCCATAACATAGTATGGTAGGACATATAGTTACATGTTGATCTTGAATATCATCTAGAGTGATGTAGATTTCAATCTTTTCTGCAAGGTTGAAGATGACTTAATACAGAGGATAAGAAGCTGATAGATGGGTGCAAGAGGGAACCTACAACATAGTTTGAGATGGTCGATCTTGGTATCCAATAGATCCATTTATGCGAAATGACATAGGTGGATACATATAAGATCAACAATAGAGAAGGCTATCGGTCACTTCAGTGCAAAATTTCATGATGTTCAGAATACAAGATATTAATATGCAAAGGGAGGATAGAGATTAGTTACATAGGGAGCATGAAAGATCCACTTCAGAGGGAGTGATTATAGCATAGATTGCGGAATTAGATTGAGAGACATTATCACTTAGTCGCTATCCATGGGATTTTTTTTGCCTTAGTATCTCATGGATATTATCAGAGTGATGCCAGATGTATTGCCTCACTAAGAGGGAATATATCTTAGAATTTGAGAATCTTGGCATGATTCTTGGGATTTGATGCGTGGAAAATACTAGAAGAGATTTTACTTAGTCAAGCAAAATATGTGGTAGAGATCGTAAAGAGTTTCAGGATGGTGGATTAAGTGATAATACTTTGGAGACAGATGATGCCACAATATAGAGACAAATGATTGGTTCGTTGATGTACTTGGTGAAAACGAGGTCAGCTATATGCTTTGTGGTGAACACATTGAGTCAATACATGGTAGAGTTGAGACATGTTCACGTGATTGTGGAAAAACATTTGTTGATATACTTGAAGGGTACGATTGATTATGTGATCAAATATATGACAGATCAAAAGATTACCCTACAAGGTTATGTTGATTCGGATTAGGTCAGTAGTGTCACATATAGGAAGATAACTTTGGGATGCTACTTAAGTTTGGGGTCTAGCATGATTTCCTGGTTCAGCATGAAGTAGATGAGTGTGGCACTCAGTACAATTGAGGCATAGTACATTGTATCTTGTTCAAATAGCTATGAGGTAGTGTGGCTTAAGAATCTAATTGTAGGATTGTTTGATCTCAAGTTAGAGGTGACTTGTATTTTCTGCGACAACTAGAGCCATGTGAAGTTGTATTAGAACCCTATGCTTCATGGCAAGTCGAAGCATATCGAAATTAGGTACCATTAAATCATGATATGGTATAGAGAGTAGTGAAGCTCATGTATGTGGAAACATATAAGAATATAGTTTATGTGTTAACCAAGCCTCTATCAAGAGTGAATATTGAGTACTTCAGGGAAAATCCTAGAGCTGTATAGATCAATGTCCCTCGAAAGAGGAAGTGACATAGCATATGTGAGATGGAGGTAGTCACCTAGTGACATAATTTGTGATCCTAGGCAGGTCCCCACTTGAGGTGATGTTGTAGTATGTATACTTCTAGAATACAGTTATGAAGATGGAGTACGTAGTCATAGTGGTGACATAATGTTGTGACTACTAGTGCTATGTCGAGAAACACACATGTGCAAATATGTAGGTAGTCACCCCTATGCTAGTCTCCACATGTTCTGATGTGGTAACAGGTAGTCATTGTATGTGACGTAACGTATATTAATCCTATGCTACACTCATAGAGTCATGTTGTCATGATGTATGAATACACATGTAGCATCTTAGTGACGTGCCATGTGCTCCTAGATGGTTCTCCACTTGATGTGACATGGTAGCAGGTAGTCATTGGGTGACACAATGTATATTATTAGCCTACACTTAAAAGATGATCTAGATGTTATGTGATGGTGAGTATTCACTGTTTGATGTAATGTATATTCCTAGGACACACTCATGAGATGTTAATGCGGTAACGCAGGTAGTCACTTGGTGACGTAATTTGTGTTCTTGGATTGTTCCCACTTTGTGGATTGATCATGTAGAACTTCATATGATTTATAAGTTCGAGAGATATCAAAAGTGAATGGTATGAGTACAACGTTGCAACAGTAGTGATGATGATGATTGTGTTAGAAGAATACCTCCCTTGTTAGGGAGTATTGAATATTGTGTAACTTCAGAATATATTCTTGATGTATTATTATTTTACTTCCTTTGGAAGATATTATTATTGTAATTAATCATGTAAAAACTTAAAATAATTCAAGTGAAAATAGTCAAGTCGATCGTACATAAATTGCTGGGTAAAATTGCCCCATTCATTGGGACGTAAAATTGCCCTAGCATTGGGTAAATATTCCCAATTAAAGTCGTCCCAGTTAAGGAAGTTAAGTCGGCCCCATAAGGGAAAGTCACTTGGAAAATGATTATAAATAGGGGAGGTGCCCCTCCCATTTGGACACATCAATCACTCAAGAATATTCTCTAGAGAGAGAAGGAGAACAAGTTCACTGGAGAAGGAAGAGTAGCAACAATTGTGGAGACATCTTATTCTTGGGGTTTCTATATTATCTTATTCTAGGGATATTTGTGTTAAAGAGCCTTTAGATCTTGGATTATACTAGAAGACATTGTACTTACTAACGAATCTAAATTGAATAAGTTTGTTGGGTTTTCTTCCCTTGAAGGGTTTCCCAGAGCAAAATCTTTATGTACTTTTGTTTTGTTGTGCCTATCTTTCTTTCAATGATCATATTTCTTATGGTTATTGTGATATAATGAAAATAATTTGAAGATACAATATAACCATAATTGAAGTATAAAATTATAACAATATTCATGTCAACTTCTATCACTGAAAATTTCAAGAGGAACATGCATAAGATATATTGTTGCTTTCTAGACTTTTGTGAGGCATTTCACATAGTTTATCGATGGTGCATGATTGAAAAGATTAAAGGTATGAGTCTTCCAACTTTGGTGGTATTTGTTGTGATGATTCTTTATGGGTCCATTACTAGCAAGGAATGTATATGTGATGGCGTGTTTAAGGGAATTCTAAGTAATAAATGATTTAAAAAACGTTTTCTTACTCTCTCTTGCACTTTTTGGAATTTACATTGATAAGCTAGTGGAGATCATATCAAGTAACTTGGGTACAACTAATGGTTGGTTTATCTTTTGAGTTTCTATTTTCATTCTCCTATTAACAAAACATATTATATTCATGTCTCACTTGGTGAGGGGTCTCCAAAGATACAGTTTTATTTCTAGGATCTTTTGTGATACTTGTGGGATTTAGATAAATTGAAAAAAAAGCACGTCTTTCAACATACCCTAGAAAGAGGTGAACAAAGTGATCCTCACCTACAAAGTTGATATGGTTAATATGGTATCATCATTTTTATATATTGGGGTAATATTTCAATGCCACACTTAATTTTAACATCAACAATAGAGTTTAGACTAAGCAAGGTTATGTGGATATTTCCACCCTTGAGAAGTAGTCCTTCCAACTTTAATTTTATTACATTGAGACAACAATCGACCTCTTTCACTCATTGGTCACATTACTCTCTTGTATGGCATGAAATTTTGAGATAATTCCTTTGGGAAGTAGATAGTAGTTGTTGGCGAAGCAGGTCTATCGGGTGGGGGGGAGGGGCTATTTTTTATCATGGTTGGAATGTTGTGGAAACCTTTGCATGGGGATTAGGTAGCAAGACAAACAACCAATATGAATGGTAAGATATCCTACAATGAACAAAGTTAATTGCCTCTTTAAAGATATCAAACATGATCATCCTTGGAGACTCTATCATCATCATTCAAAAGATACGTAAAATATTAAGTAGATAGGATCCAAAGCTTGGATGATTACAATATAGAATTCTAAGTTTCTTAGAGTCAATCGTAGTCTATCCCTCTTTCATATTAGAAGGAGAAACAATGTGACTACTGATCAACTAGAAAAAGAAGGAGTTAAAATGGCTCAAGACATAATTGTGAAAAACGGGGGCACACTCCATAGGAAATGGTTACCATAACAACTTGTATTATGAAGCTCAATTGTTGGAGGCAAGGGTGTAAAAGGGGTAGCAAGGATATTATCATCGTAGCATCCCAAATTACGAAAGATAAACATTGGAATCGAGATGGAGGGAGTGGAGGAAAGGATGGGCATATGGCCCATGCAAGTAGTAGGCCCTAGAGTAGGGTGTTAATTGACCCTCATGTGATATTGCATGATCACTCATGCCTAGACTTGATCACACCTAGGAAATTAAGGAATCATTCTTTGAAATGAGGGATGCTAGTGGGACTATTTATATGAGTGATGCTAGTTGGAATTCGCATTGCTACCTTCCAACTTGGTCTTAGCAAGGGCACCCTAGTCTAAGAGGAAGGAAATTCGTCATGTTTTTTCATAGGGTCAATCTCCCTTTTCTAGGTCAAGAGACCCCGCTGTGCTAATTTGGAATGATGCTCAACTTTGTTAGTATTGATTGGGTGTGTTTGAGAATAAAAAACCAAGAAATAGTAATGCGTGCCTTGATAATGAATAAAAGAGAATAAACAACCAAGAAAGAGTAATCCATGCCTTAATAATGAATAAAAGAGATGAATAGCAAGATTTTTGGAGGGGGAAACCTCCTTATACATTGTACTAAATACATAAGACAATATGAGATGCCTCCAAACTAGATCTCCTTGGTGTATATATATATAGAGGTGATAAAGGGTACCATTACAATTTGTAGCTTAAATAATTAGGGTCCTAGCTGACTAATAAAGGCAATATTAATCTAATAATAGAAATATAGTTTCAGAATATATGGAGATTAACATGCCCTTCCACTTCAAAAAAGTGTTTCCCTCAACACTTGATTAACAATGGTGTTCAGGTACATAGGGTACTCCCAAAAGACCGAACACCTTGAGAAACCGCTTCACACAAATAGATGACAGATCAACACACCGATGTTTGTCATGTGGTTAAAACCATCGAGAGGGAAAAAGTCCACAGCTCCAGCCAAATAGCTACTTTGAGAAATTTATTATGCAAAAGAAAGAAAGTTACATGAGCTTCTCATAATCAATCAACTAGCCAAGGACCCTCTATGCTCTTTAAATAGAGATCATAGACCAATTGGGTGTTAAGCCATGGATCAATGGTAGGTATGATCTAAGAGAAGTTGAACCGTCGGATCAATCTATGTCTAGAACATATTGTGACCGTCGGATTAGAATATTTACAAATGCATACTAATGCATACTAAAGAAACACACTTTTACCTAATAGATATGTTACACAAGTTGATCTTAACTAACTCCTAAGTGTCTCAATATCCTAACATCCCCCCTTAAGAACAACTTGGGATATGATTGAAGGATTTACAAAAGTGACACTATTAGGAGAAGGAAGGAGTCATTAGAGCCTATCCCCCCTTAAGGACACATTCTTGAACTCCTAACATAGACTGAAGTTTAGAAAACTTCGCTTCTGTTAGAGACTTGGTGAAAATGTCTGCAACTTGATCATTTGTAGGGCAATAGAGCACTTCAATAACACGATCATGAACAATATTTATAATGAAGTGCATGTGTAGCTCAATGTGTTTGCTGCGCTGATGTAGAGCTGGATCTTTGGCAAGCTTGATGGCACTTTGATTGTCGCACCAAAGTGGAGTAGGTTGCTGCTGCTGAAATCCAAACTCTGAAAGGATCTCTCAAAGCCATAAAGCTTGCTGACTGACATTAACTGCGGCTCGATATTCTGCTTCTGCTGAAGAAAGAGCAAGAGCTTGTTGTTTCTTACAAGCCCAAGTGACAGGTCTAGATCCCAGACTGAAAACATAACCTGTAGTAGACTTTTGATGATCAGGATCGTCGGCCCAATCTGAATCAGTGAAACCAACCAGCAAAGGTTTCCCCCTTGTACTGTAATGAATCCCAAACTGAATTGTACCTTGAATATATCAAAGTATTATTTTTGTTTCTTTCGAGTGACTTTCATGAGGAGTTTGCATATAACGGGCAACATGACCAATGACAAAGGAAAGGTCAGGAGGGGAATGAGTCAAGTATAAAAGACTACCAACAAGCTAACGATACAAGGTGGCATCTACTTTAGGGGAAGCACAAGTGGTAGAAAGTTTGACTCCAAACTGGAAGGGAGAAGGGGTTGGTTTACAATCTTCCATGTGGAAGCGATGAAGAAGGTCACACGCATACTTAGAATGGGAAAGAAAGATTCCTTCTTTGGTTTGCAAGACTTGGAGACCAAGAAAATAATGCAAATGTCCCAAGTCTGACATTTCAAAATTTTTCTTAAGATTGGATTTCACATGGGTTATAAGTTTAGGGTCACTATCAAAAAGGATAAGATCATCAACATAAAGAATAAGTATGATGAGATGGTTTCCTACTTTCTTGGTATAGACATTGGGGTCAGAATGGCATCTAGAAAAACCAGTGTTAAGGAGAAAGCTATCCATTTTGGCATACCAATCTCTAGGAGCTTGCTTAAGGCCATATAAGGATTTATTAAGGAGACAGACAAGGCTAGAGTTATCCTGAACATATCCAGGAGGTTGTTCCATGTAAATTTCCTCCTGTAAATCACCATGTAAAAAGGCATAGTTGACATCCATTTGATGGAATTCCCAGTTATGTAAGGCTGCAAGGGAAAGAACAAGGCAGATGGGATTCATTTTTGCGACAGGAGCAAAGGTCTCATTGTAGTCAATCCCTTTAACTTGGGAAAAACATTTGGAAACTAACCTTGCCTTAAGTCTTTCAACACTTCCATCTGATGCATACTTAGTTCTGTAGACCCATTTACATCTAACAAGTTTTATTCCTTTTGGAAGAGGAACAAGATCCCAAGTATCATTTGCCATTAAGGAACGATATTCTTCATCCATAACTACATCCCAATCTGGATTTCTTGAAGCTTTTGCAAAAGTTTCTGGATCACGATTCTAGGAAACTTAAGACAAAAGAGAAGAGGCTCACTGAAACTGAGAATGTGTTCGACGTTGATCTCTAGGATCACCGACAAGATCACCAGCTGCTTCATGTGTTGAACAGACCCATCGAGGAAGTATTGGTGCTGGTGCAATTGGAGGAACGTGAGTAGGCAGAGGTGGATTTTCATCCTCACTGCCATCATCAGAAACTGGAGTTGGAAACCTGTCAAGAAAGTTGGAAGAAGAAGAAGAGGGCATAATCACCAAATAAATCTCGCAGGCCAAAGATGGCACACCTGCCAAGTTAGGCTTGCAGGCCAAGAGATTGTCATCAAATTTAACATCTCTTCTAATGATTATATCATGAGAATGTGGCTGAAGAAGTCTATAACCTTTTACATCTTCAAAATATCCAACAAATATGCACTTTTCACTTTTAGGTTGCAATGCTTTCTGTTTTTCATCCGAAATGTGAGCCCATGCTTCACAACCAAATACACAGAAGTGACTTACATCTAGTTTAATTTTACTCTATGCTTCTTCCGATGTTATACCTTGTAAAACTTTAGTGGGTGTGCGATTAACTATGTAATTTGCACAATTTATGGCCTTAGCCCAATATTGAAGACTTAGTCCCTTAGATTGGATCATACAATTAGCCATTTCTTTTAAAGTGCGGTTCTTCCGTTCAGCTACACCATTTTGTTGTGGTGTATATGGAACAATATGCTGTTGTTGGATTCCTTGTTCAATGCAGAAAGTAGTGAACTTGTTGTTAACATATTCTCCTCCATTGTCAGATATTAACTTAATAATTTGATGACCAGATTGTTGTTCAACAAGGGCCTTGTAGGCCAAGAACATGTTAAATACTTTGCTCTTAAGTTTTAGGAAGTAAACCGAAGTGTGTCTGGAGTAGTCATCAATAAAAGTTAAGAAATATTTGAAACCAGAAAAGGAAGCAGATGGAAGAGGGCCACACAAGTCACTATGCACAAGCTCCAAGGGAACTGAGGCGTGCCAAGAGGCATGTTTGTCAAAACTGTCCCGATGGTGTTTTTCGAGTACACAACCAGAACAAATGCCATCCTTGCAAGATACCATCGGAAGGCCAGTCAACATATTGTCTTTAGATAGTTATTGCAATGAGCGATAATTTAAGTGACCAAATCGCTCATGCCAAACTTTGCTCAAGTTATCACTATAAGAAACAAAAACTAAAGAAAAAGGTGATGACCCAAAGTTGTTGAATTTGTACAACCTGGTAATATCATCAACACTTCCAGTAGCAATGACATTTTGAGGATTTTTAAAATCCTTGATTACAACTTGGTGAGGTGTAAACGTCACAGTTTTACCTTCACCTGAATGAGTAATTTGATAGACTGAGAACAAATTGTAGGAAATTTTTGGAACACATAGTACATCACTGAAATGACCATTTTTTACTGGAACTACTCCAAATCCTACAACACTTAGAGATCTATCATCACCAACAAATATTTGTTTGGTGTTACATTCATGCATAGTAGAAAAGATGGCTTAATCCTTAGCCATATGATAAGATGCTCCAGAATCAATGAGCCATTCAATTGAAGTAGAAGAAGAAGATGCAGTATAAGAGTAACCAGAAGCACAAAGTGCATGTCCATGAGAGGTAGATTCTAAAGACAAATCTAGGCTGATGTGGTGCTTCTTCATTGCTGCTTCCAAGGCTGCCATCTTCTTGAAACTCTTAGATTCATCATGAATATCTTTCCCACAAAAATTGCAATGACATTCAGTCTTCTTTCCTTTTGGCTTGGATCCTTTGTCATTTTTAAAGAAGGAGCTAACTGAGAGGGTTTGGGACCCTTGTTGTTTGGCTTATTATTGCGAAAATTTTGTTTCTTGGGAGGCTTGGACTTTTCTTTCTGTTGGGACAATAAGGCTTTCCCAGATGTATCTGCATTGTTAATTATTCCAAGATGAATGAGCTTATCTTGCTTTTTAATTAAGGAATCACAAAAGGATTCAAGACTAGGTTCTTGATAGGTAGTTGCAGTCAAGGATTCGTTCATGGAGTAAAATGTAGATACAGAAACAGAATATGTAGGTCCAAGTTTGGAAAGAATATGATAAATACATTGTTTGTCTTCTTTCTTAATCTTGCATTCTGCACATAAGAGTCTAAGAGTTTTATACTTAGATAAATAGTCTTGAATGCATGAAAAATCATTTAGATTTAAGGAAATAAACTCATTATGAAGTTGATGACCCCGAATTTCATTGTTTTTACCAAACACAGATTCCAACTTTTCCCAAGCTTGATCAGGTTCATTAATTCCAGATATGTGGAATCACAAATCAGTAGAGATTGACATCCCAATCAATCCATGAGCTTCATCACATCTATTTTCCCATTTAATTTTCTTATCATCATCAGTGGGTTTTGTTTCTTTCCTTGAGGTTATCCTAAAAAGTCCCCTACTTCGCAGAACATCCTCCATACGAGATTTCTATGAGAAATAGTTAGAACTTGTAAGTATAATATCATAAGGGGTGGCCATACTGTAAAATAATGACTAAAAGAACAAAAACTAACTATCTAGATGCAAAGAGCTCGAAAAAATATGCAGTTTTAAAAAAATGGTATTGAAAACTGATTCTGGATGATAAAGTTATGCTTGATCAAAGAAAATGTTGAAGATGTCCCCAATAGTGATGTGGCAGATATTAACTTGACCAACTAAAAAAAAAGAACCCCCCTCTTCTCAAGATCAACCTTTGCAATCACTTTACAGTAAAGTTTCTTTTAAGTGAATCACTTTTGTAGAATAAGTGACGTTCACTTAATTTACAATAATCGTACTTTAAATAGTGCAGCAATAAATTAAAAGACTTAAGTGACTCACTTTTTATTTTATTTTATTTTAGTGAGATGCACTTTTACAATAAAGTAACTTGAAAATAGAAATTGCATGCACTAAAAAGTAGCTTAATAAGACTTGAACTCAAGACCTATTAAGGAATAAAGCAACTTTGGACCAAGTGAGCTAAGTTTAAAAGGTATGTAAAAGAATGGAAAGAGGAAGTGGGTTTTTTTTTTTTTAACTCTTCTCTCTCGTTCTCCATGCTTGCCTTTTTTCCTGCAAATCACAAAAAAAACGAAAAACAAATACAAAAAAACTTTTCCCATACAATGGGGTTAGATCTTTGTTAGCTTACTCAGAAAGTCTACGTTTTCAATTTTTCTTGTTGTTTATGATTTGCCGTGATCGCACAAGGTGCACGACAAAGAGCATACGTAGCCGATAAGACAAGAAAAAAAACTTTCCCTTTCTGTTTCTGATTTGTCGCGATCGCGCAAGGTGCACGGCAAAGAGCATACACAGCTAGGGAAGGAAACAATTCGAGACTAAAATAGTAAAGATCTAATAATAAAACTGATAAAATATGAGAGATTTAAAAAAAAAACAAATCCCTCACTGTAACATTATACCTTCAGATTTGCCGAAATGGGTGTTTCTGGAACAAACAGAAACAAATTTCGATCAAACGAAAAATATTTCCCAATGGAAACGGCACTTTGGACGCAATGGAACAACTCCCATAGGCCATAGATGCATAGAAAATATAGAACCAAAAACCCTTTCAAATTTTCGGCAACACTGGTTCCAGATCTTGATCAAAACCGAAAGTGGCTCTTCATAAACGCTCTAATACCATGTTTGGGTACAGAGGGTACTCCCAAAAGACCAAACACCTTGAGCAACCGCTTCTAACAAATAGATGACAAATCAACACACCGATGTTTGTCACATGGTTAAAACCCTCGAGAGGGAAACAGTCCACGGCCCCAACCAAATAGCTAGTTGGAGCAATTTATTATGCAAAAGAAAGAAAGTTACATGAGCTTCTCATAATAGATCAACTAGCCAAGGACCCTCTATGCTCTTTAAATAGAGATCATAGACCAATTGGGTGTTAAGCCACGAATCAATGGTAGGTATGATCTAAGAGAAGTTGAACTGTCGGATCACTCTATGTCTAGAACATCTCGTGATCATCGGATTATAATATTTACAAATGCATACTAATGCATACTAAAGGGTACCATTACCATTTGTAGCTTAAATAATTAGGCTCCTAGCTGACTAATAAAGGAAATATTAATCTAATAATAGAAATGTAGTTTCAGAATATATAGAGATTAACATTCCCCTCCACTTCAAAAAAGTGTTTCCCTCAACACTTGATTAACTATGGATGTTTATGGGTAAGGAACCTTCTTGGCTTGGTTATGCAGAGGTTGTAGTCATATGGAGTGCGACATTTGGGAAGACAGGAGAAGTGACTTCTTGGGAGAACGCAAAACATTTGAAACATAGGGATTGGGTGACTTAGTGGTCTCGACTCTTTTTGGAAACTTTTCCCTCTTGGACATGGGACTTAGAGTGTGAAGGGAATGTTGGTCTCTAACTTGTTGGGGGAGAAGGTTCTCAAGCGACTTGAGAACAGTTAGAAACAATGTTATCATGGAGGGATATTTTCAATGGAATGGGATGACACATGCAACTTCAAGCATATGTTTCTTGTTGTGAATGAACAAATTGAGGGACTCTTGGATGCTCTAAAGAAAATTACTTACCATATCTCTAGGGCGATACCAAGATTGAAGACATAGAAAGCAATTTAAGGGAGAAAGGAGGCCAAATTGAAGGAATGTGGGCATACCTTGACAAATTGTTGAGCATGGACCAAATATTCCATATCCAGACCACATCATCAGTAGAGGTGAAAGCAATGGAGGAGGATTTGGTCCACTGACCTTCTCAGGAAGACGAGAACTTTGCCAAATATGGATAGAAATGAATTTTCAGTTTTAGCTACCTGTAGGAATGTTTTTGTCTATGATGTTTGGCACTGCATTTACCTATTAAGCTAGTTTTTTCGTGTACATAGTAATAGGCCAATATTGTAAGTGTAGTAGATATTGAAGACATTTTGGTTTGTGAACTAGACATTGACATATTTTGGAAAAATGCTTTAGAGATATTACATGTTGCATAGGCACAATAATTTTGTAACTGATAGCTGGTTTCAACATTTTAATACAAAATAATACTCGTTTTTGTTTTAAAAAAAAGATTGTAGTTGGATAGAGACTATAGTTGTCATGGGTATTACATGATCAGATAGTATATCATACACAAACGACAAATCTCAATCGAAACCAATAGATGGGTTGATATTAGGGTAGGATAGATGGAGGATCTTATAGAAGAGGTGGCTTCAGTGAGAAAGATCACTACGGAGGTAGAGGTGGTTTACATGGTGGTCGAGGAAGGTATGAAAAAGTATTGTTTTATATGCAACAAGGAAGATCACTCAAGTTTTGATTGCCCCTTAAAAGAGAAAATGGATTTGAAATTTTGCACTAAGTGTGGAGTGGGAGGTCACCTCTTAGAATATTGTCCCATAATGCTTGATTTCTGGGACCATGCCAAGATATTAGTTCCTCGGGCCAACATTTTAGTGTTTTTTGTACAACACCACTTATTTCTTCATTGATATTCTATAGGGTGACAATGATAGATAGGGTCAAACATATGGACAATTGTTAGCTTGGTTTCCTTAGGTACTGATATCTAGTACTCTTGTCCTCTATGCAGTAAGAAGAATGTGGGGTGAACCAGGGATGGTTTGCTAGAGCGCATTCATTTCTATGTCTAATTGATAACTATATTGGCATGGCACCTATAGACATTTTCTTGATGGGTACTCCATATCCTTCCAAGAGAGTGATGAACAAAGACATCTAGGATGATATTTGTAAAACCTCTCTTTGTCCCACATAGTTGGAGTCAAAATAACCACTTTCCTCAAAGCTCCATCATTACTCGAGTTTATATCTTCACTTCAAGGATGGATTTTAATAAAAAAAAAGTTTTTATTAAATCTCAAGAATTTATTGATTATGCAAAACTAGTTAGTTTAATTCGGTTTTTGATATCACAAGCTAGTTTGAAGATGAATCCAAAGAAGGTGAATGAAATCGTTGAATGGGCATGTCCTAAGATCATTTCAAAGTAGGAAGTTCCTATGGTTTTGTGAGTTTTTATTAAAATCCTATTCACAATTTTAGTGGCATTTGTGCCCCATTGGTGGGATGCATTAAACAAGGGTATTTTCTAGTAAACAAAAGAATCCACTAAGAGTTTTTAAAGATAGAGGTAACATATAGGCTTGTTTTGACACTGCCTGCTTTTAGTGAAGTTTTTTATTTTGATACAAGTGGTTTAATAATGATAGGAGCACTGATATTTTGCGCCATTGCACAAGCTTTGAAGAAGTGGTGACATTATTGTTGGTCAAAGTGTTCATTTGTAAATTGATGCCTAGGCATTGTAATATATAAATATCAAAACTAAGTTGAACTAGCGACATATGACACATGCAATTTTTTGCAAAGCTATTCATTTTCTTTAAAGCATGTAAATGGAAAATACAACTATGTAGAAGGTGCTTGGAGTAAAGAACAATTTTGTTGTTGTGAAGGCCTTGTATGTGAAAGATGTAGCTTTTGCAACAACATGGACAAATTATAAAGAACCTTGGAAAGAAGATGGAACAAATTAATTGAATTTGAGTGATGATGACATATTATTGCTTGAAAATTTGTAATTGTGCATTCATAGGGGTTTAGTGAGAGAAAATCCGAATTATGAATTGCATAGTGGAGATCTATGTGGTCGAGTGATGATGACATGTTATTGCTCCAAAATTTGTAATTGTGCATTCCTAGGGGTCCAGTGAGAGAAAATATGAATTATAAATTGCATAGTGGATATCTATGTGGTCAGTTTGAAATTGATAAGACAAAGGCTTTAGTAGAATGATGGCATTATTGGTTAGGAATTGCAAATGAAAGAATTCAAGGTTATATAGATCATTACTTATAGTGAAAGCACCATGGGAAGATTTGAACATGGATTTTGTCCTAATTAGTTTATCAAGAACATGATTCAATTTTTATATCTGTTAATTGCTTTCAAGAAACACACACTCCATATGCTCTTGATTTCAAGGCCCAACCAATAGGGAAAGCTTAACCAAAACCGTAAGTTTTCTCAATGTGGAAAAGCCAAACGACATTTAAGGTTTTTAAAGTTTACCAAAAAATAAAAAATAAAACAATCAAAACAAGTATCTAATAGTTGTGGCTGCATAGCCTTGACAACCATTGCCATCATTGACCTAAAAAGCATTGGAATCTTCATGTTGATGTCATTCTATTATAAGCCAGGTCGAAATCTGCAATGTTTGATATGAGGCACTCAAATTGCTCCATTTAATTAAGGCTAACTTTTCTCTCAAAACATAGTTTTACAACTTTTGTACAATTTAAAAAAAATCCAACTCAAGTTATATTAAAATGTGCCAAAACCCTAACTACAAAGTTCCATAATAATGTTTTCCATCATAATTTCTATAATTCGTACAAAGAAAAAAGAAAATGATGATACGATCGCCCGAAAGGTGGAGTTGATAATGTGGACCATATAATGTGATTGCACTCAATCTCATGGAGTGTTTTTTTGCGTTAAACTATGCCTTCGGCGTATTGAAAAGGTGAGTATCATGGAAATCCCCCACCGTGGGCCATGATGAAAGTGCATGCATGGGAATCATAAATGTGTTGTGAGAGTAGGAATTGTGGACAATATGATTTCAAGTAGTGGACAAAATTATGTCCACTCATTGAAAAGTGTTACAAACGGTAGGGGCTGCTTACTCAGCTCATAAATGCTTATAAAATGTAAGTAGTCATATTTGTTATTATATTTTTATTGAATATATCATTTTGGTTGTATTTTATTCTTTTATATATATTTTTGTGAGATTGAATTGGTTTATAAGGCATTAGTGGTGTTAGAAAGCTTTTTCAATTTGAAAATTGGTTTTGAAGTATAAGTATTTGGATTGATGTGTGAGAAAATTTCTCACTCTAGTATTAACAATTTTGTTGGACATTATTTTTAAGATTAAAAGTATTAAGCTTTAAAGGGAAAAATAGGAACTAAAAAATGAGGCAACCCTCTTCTCACTAGTTTGATTATAAGGACATTTTTAGGAAGGGGAAGGACTCTTGTAAAAAGAAAAGAAAAAATATGGATCAAAATCTTAAGATCAGAAAAGGGATCTAATTCTTATGACTACTTTTTTTTTAATGAAAGGAGTAAAATTGATTATATTAAAACAATTGAGGAAGAGCCTAAGCTACCCGAAGTTTTCAATAGCACGTGTATTCCAAAACAAAATGCCCTGTCCTGAGGAGTCAAGGACTTCAAAAATCCCTCAGCCATATACATTTAGGAAAAATTCTAAGAGTGTCATAAAGTCTTATAGGTATAATTTCTTACATATTGGCCTAATAACATACCAAAATGACTATATATAAACTAACAAGAAAGAAGCTAGACCTTAAACTTGTTAATTTGACTTCCACATCTTCTAACAATGGGTCACTGGAACCTTCAAATTGAGTTAATGCAATTTGTTGCACCATTTCCATTTCTATTTGGTTGGAGTTGGTCATCCATCCCAAGAATCGATTGGATCCATCAAATAGTGCATTGTCCTATTCGACTCCTTGGTCGGATCCACGACTCAAGCATCCCAACGGATTAGTCTCGATGACGTAGTCAACCAACACACATGCCCATTAGGTCATCATTCATGCCGATGGTACTTGATGATTCCAACACATGTTAGATGACATTTTGAGTAGTCGTAAGACATCAGAAACACCATCAACGTGGCAAGAATGTCTCTTCATCTTCTTCTAGATGGAGAATGGGAAGAAGACATATGGTCTCTTTGTAACTGTCTTTTTGTAACTAAACATGGCAAGTAGTTACCCAAACATCCCATATATTTGTATAAATAATTCGAAGCTCGAAGATGAAAAGGATTTTGGTTCTCTGTTCTTGACTCCATTAAGACAAGTACCTAGAGAGAAGGCTCATTTGGTTCCTAACAAATACTACATTCAACTTCATTGAGGAGTTATGGTGTTGTCATTAATGACAAAGAGGGAGATTGTTGATTAAGTTTTCATTGATGCCAACCGTGTCTAGTCATTGCTACCAATTGTTGAGTCCTTGGTACCCCTTGTAGAGACCATAAGGGTTATTGTTTAGTTTATGGTTGTTTGTGTCAGCGGATCCCTTTTGACCCTATCCAAGCCCAATTCTGAAGCCCTTGGAGCCCTTTGGACAATGGAAAAATCCACGTACACCCTTTATAGTGTTTAAGTACCCCTAATTTGTTTCTTTGGTTCCCTAGTACCACAACCTTTTCCCTAATACCCTAGAAAAGTGTCCTTAGTGGGTTGAAGAAGTGTAGAGTCCAAATGATCCAATCTGTGGTCATTTGTGTTTGTAATGAGGTCATGGTACCTAGGAGAATTTTAGGCACCCCCACACCTTGATGGTTACATGTATTCACTTGTGGTGACTTTGATGACCCAACAAAAGGCCCTAAAACTCTTACCTTGGTCCCTAAGCCTACAATTGACCCTATAATGAATGCCTTTCCCTTGAAACATTAATGATGCTCTCTTAACCCATGCCCATTACACAAATCTCTTATTTGGTGCACCCTTGATGAGTAGAGGACACCCTTATATATGGTGACTTTAAACCCTAAAGCCCTTGTCAAATAACAAGCACATTAACAAAAGACATAAATTAAAATTAATGCTTACCTTTGCTACCACCTAGAACCTTTGTATCCTTGAAAAAAAAGTAGTTGAGTGTTAAATTAATTAAATAATAAATTGAAATCAATAGTGGAAAATCATTCTTCATGAATTCAACTGCATTGAGTGTTGATAAGTTAAACAATTTCTTAATTCTTAATAAAACATTTAAATGTCTCTCCTAGAAGTTGACCCTAAACCCCTCCTTCTCCATGCCTAGTAGATGCATAAATACACCAAACACTTATCATTTCAACCATCAATCATTGCAACCTTTAGGGAGTGTGTGACTGATTCACTGGTTGGTCTGAGGATTTTCATTGACTATGAGAGAAAATCAGTGTTGCAGGCCCAATTTTTTTTTAGACTATTTCTTCTTGGATTGTGGAATGAGGTTGCATATGAAGTCTCCACATAGACACATGTTTTTCAGTCTATTTTTTATCTTGGTTTTTTATCATATACTGTTGCTCTCTTACCTTGCAACAATCCCAAGATTTTTAAGCCAGCCACAGAACCAAGTTTTGGAAGAAAGTTTGATTAATTTTTCACTGAGCTAGGTGGTAGTATAACCAAGATGGAACAATCATCTGAATTTTCCCACAAAGGTGAATTTTTGTTGGGTTTAAAATAATCCTAAACAATCTGAGTTTTGGGGAGATAATTTGCAGACCTTTTCACAAGTATTCACATAGTTTATACATACCAATTTTAAGGGTTGAGGTATGAGTTTAATCCAAGGTTCTTCTTCTTGCTTGGGGTATTCTACACTAATCAAGGTATGTACAATTTTGTGAACAATGGTATATTGATGTGTGATATACTATGACGTATGCATGCTACACTTTGATGAACATGATATGAGATACTATGTTATGATAATGCATGTGTTGATGATGTACAATTGATACACTATATACTCTATGATGAACAATGGTATGTGAAAAACAATGATATACAGTGACTACAGTATATACATAGCATATGTACAATATTATGTAAAGTGGTGTGTATAGAGATGTGTATATATGTACAATGTATGTATGTATAGTGAAGAGTAAGTGTACAAGTGTATGAGTATACAATGAAGTGTGAAGTTGTGATCTATTATATGATGATACATGCCTTGCCATGATACACTCTATGATGTTTATGCACTCCTACACTCTATGATACTTGATGCATTTCTATGCACTATTATGAACACTTGGTGACGACGATGATGATGATCCATACCCTATGATGACGATGTTATTTGAAGATACAATATGATGATGCATGTCTAATGTTCAAAGAAGAATTACTTGTTCAATGAGTGTGGTGTAATTGATGTACATGAACAGTGTATGGAAGTGAAATAACTTATTGGTATATAGGGATGACTTGGCAGTAATCAGAGAGCATAAATTATCAACAATAGATTCAGTGTTTGACATGTCCATAGGTTCAATCGTATTTTTATTCAGGGTGGTAGGGTGGTGCTAGGGCTCACAATATTGTGATTTAAGCTATTATAGTAGCTTTCCAATTGTAGTTGATGAATCCTAAGGGGTTTTATCCCCTTTTAGTTGTACTTTGTAAAGTTGTATTAAATTTGCTTACCACAGTTTTTGTTGGGTCAAATCAATTTTTAAAAATACTTCCATGGTTTTACCCCCAGAACTTGGGCTTCCATGTCAAAAATATTGTGTACAGTGCAGCTTGTTGTTTTCATGTACATTGATGATATCCTATGATTAACAACTTTCTTTTGATTAAAAAATTTAAATAGTGTAAATACTGCTCCACCCCCCTCTCGTTATTTCAACAATCTCTATATGTAAACAAGTCTTTCAAATCATTTCACCTTTTTTCTTATAGACTAAGGAGACCGACCCATCATGACGAATTTTCATTACAACCAGAGTTTTCGCCCTTGGGGTTTCTCTATTATAAATTCTCATCCCACATTATTCTATGTTTGGTATTGTTTGTTGATTCATAGTCATTTCATGTTTGATGTTTTATCCACTATATCTGCTACATTGTTCAGTTGGTGTGTTGTTTAAATTCCACTATAATAGGGCTCGAATCATTCAATCAAATTTCTTATCCCCCTCTCAACTACTTGGGAGAAAACATGATCATTGGTATCCAAGATTTATTTCTCTAGCTTACTTACACACAACTTGCGTAGTCAAGCCGGCATATGCATGTTCATACACACTATATGACTTATCTATTTAACTATCCTTTTCCTTCGACTTCTAAGTATTTATCTGCTCGCAACCCCAGTCCAAAGATGGCAAGAAAAAATGTGGACAACATTCCTAGTAGGGAAATTGACCGAATCATTGAGCAAGCACTCACTAAACAACAACATAAAATGAATGAGAGGTTTTATGAGATTCTTTCTCAAATCACCAGTTCATTTGGCTCGATTTTAGTTAACAACTTGATGAGAAATTCCTTCATCAAGGTTATCTCCTTTAAGGTATAGATGAACATGGATATACCACACTTGGAAGTAAAAATCAATGCATAATATGTAGTATCTGATTGGAGTCCTATTTCTCTATGAATCAACTGTTTGAGGCTGAGAAAGACACCCTTCCATATTTGAAGATGTCAAATTCTATACACTGCTGGTGGGAAAATATCTCAACGAAATCCAAGGAAGACAACAACCCCATCGATACATAGGCCAATTTTTTTGAGCATGTCTAGAAGGATTTTCATCCACCCGAGTACATGGAACAATAGTATAAGAAGTGGAAACAATTCAGACAATGTAAGGATCAAAATGTATAGGTTTATACTGATGAATTCCACCGACTAATGGCTCGAATTGGTGTTAGGGAGGAGGAGAAGTTACTTGTTCTAAAGTATATTAGTGGTTTGGCTCCTTATATCTAACAAAATATGGAATTCCTCACTATTAGCACTCTCACAGATGCATTCCATTCTCCATCAAGATTGAGATGAAACTAAAAGAGAAAAGACATTTTCTGAATAAACCAACTGATTGACCTTTTGACAAGAAATTTCAGTCAACTGCTAACTCCAACAAGTCAAAATTGTCTTCTGAGACTACTTCCTAGAAGTGATAACATGGTACAAAGCATTTCAAGAAAGACAAGGGAAAATCAAGTAAACAACTGCCACCAAGGAAATGGTACAATTACAACAATTCAAATTGGCATGACACATCATAATTCAAAACTTGGAAGACATTCTTAGCGCAAATATCTATTTTCGACTCAACCAATAGAGTTTCATTAGATTCTGAACTCAATTCTTCAACTTTAGTAGCATCGACTTCGACAACCCACACAAACTTGACTATCATTGATGAAGAGGGAAGAGAATGATTATTCCATACACAGATATGGGTCCAAGACAACCCATAGCATCTCATTATGGATAATGGTACTCAAAATAATTTTGTCTCTAAAGACATTGTGAAGAAATTGTGAAGAAATTGGGTCTTGTCACAAGACTCATTAGAGGAAATTTGAGGTCTAAAATGGGCCTCCTAAGGAAAAAAATAAAATAATAGTTATTAATTTTGGAGGAATAAATAAAAAAACTATTTTTTTGTTCATATTTTCAACATATCTCCCTATGTTTCTACTCAAATTTCGAGCGGGAGCACTTGTTGGATGTCGAATTAAATTTCGCATCCAACGAGTACCCATGGTACATACTTTAGATAGACACCATCATCACATTTTTCCTAGGTATTTCTTTTTTAGGGGGTAATAAGGTCCATCAAAAGTATGCGGTATGGGTACTTATTGGATGCATAATTTAATTCCACATACAACTAGTGATCCCGCTCGAAGTTTGAGTAAAAAACACATGGTTATATGTTGAAAATATGAACAAAAAAAGTAGTTTTTATGACAAATATGTCAACTCAACCATTATGGTTGACTCATTTTATTGAAATTATATTGGTTTTTGAATTCCAACTCACTATTAATTATTGTTCGATCATTTTCTTATAAGGTCCATTTTAGACCCCAAGTTTCCTCTAATTCCTACTCCACATCCACAATCTTACAATATCAGTTGGATGAAAGATGGACAAGAACTCAAGATTACTCGACTGTGCAAGTTGACTTACTTCATCAAGCCTTTCAAGATGAGGTGCTCTGCAATGTTGCTTCATTTTCAGTAGTCAACGGACTGCTTGTAAAGCCCTATTTGTGGGAGATAGATAGAAAGTATTAGTCCAAACCCTAGAAAGTGATTGTAAGAATTCATAATAAGTGGTATGGTATTTATGAACATCGAACCACACTAACATTGAATATGGTTTCAACAAATCAAGTAAAAAAGATGATTAGCCATGCTCTGTAATTTATGTTATTAACGATCAAACCTCAACAATCCCAAAACATCATAGTAACTAGTCATCTCTCCATTAACTACAAATCTTGGTAACATCAACAAGTAGATAGAATACTAGAAGAATAAAAATATGTGTTCAAATATTCAACTAGAGTACCGCTTCATTTCTAGGTAAAACAATCCATTGGTGTAATATTCCTGATCTAAATCGAATCTGAAATATTAACTCTTATTGCTTATCTTATTAAAATTGGAATAAAATTCTACAAGCTGATTAAGCACTTTCTTCAACAAGGAAAAACATAAACAGTAATGAAATAAACTGAGAGTTGCAGAGGGTTAGTGGGAGAAACCAAAATATGAGTTTGGATGCTAAATTTTTAGATGCCTAAGCACTTGGATGCTAGTCCCTTCTAGGTTTCAAGCATCAACCAGGCTGAAGTCTACTATCAGGCTTCTAGGAGTCCAAACCGATGCAAATTGAGATATTAACAGTCCATTACAAGAAATCAAAGGCTAAGGAAGGGTTAGGATTGTTATATTTCTATGTTTGGTAATATTATATATTTTTATACAGGTATAAAATATGTATGGAACAGTTTGGAAGTGTTTGGGAAAAACTACGAATATTGGCCTAGAGATTGCTTGTGTAGAGGAGGTTTCCCAAACAATGTACAGTCTGAACTAGTTATGGTTCCATGAGTTGTTTTGGATTTTGGGGTGATTTTTTTACCTACAAAAACTCACATAATTAAATTTGGGCACACAGAACATTCATGGCATTGAAAACAGTAAAACTAGTCAAATTTAACTAGCTAAAGGACAGAGGTAAGAAAAGAAAGGTGAAGTTTACTTCTGTAACTTATAATATCTGAAAAAAATTATTATCATATTTTTATCAGAGTCTATTGAGAATAAACAAACTAATATATCATTATTATATCCATAGCATCACTTTTAGTGCATACAAACTTACAAAAGGCTCTTTAAATGAGCATTGGAATGTTTCTCTCACTGAAGATTTGGAATTTCGACCTCATTGAGCAGAAAAATTGTTGTTTATTAGGTATTAGAATAATGAGAAGAATAGGATAATCTCATAAATATTTTGGAGGATCTTATATCCCTCAATGGTGCACGATACTGAAGATTAGACGATTGAAACCAACATCCGATACCAATCTTACATTCTTGAGGGAATAAGTGAAATATCCTTCACTAGAGCTCAATTTTCAAGGATGAATGGATGATATATGAGCTTGATCTTGGTATTCAATGGTTTCTCCTTTTTTCTCTATGGCCACGCTAAACAATATAATGGAAGATATAAGAGACTGGGAAACATTGGGGTGCATCACCCAAGGTAGTTGAGGCACATCACTCAGACAAGGAAACTATGCTTCACTCAACATCAAAACAATAATTATAAAAAGTTGTGAGAGATGTGTGTTATCATTATTTTATATCATAATTAGGATTCAAGGTCGAATTTGGTTCAATAGGTGGCCCACTTCACTTCCCCAATACGCCCTCATGCATAAATGAGGAAACTTGCTTTTTTCCTTGCTTTTCCCTTGACATGGCTTTTTCTCCCTTTGAAAACTATGCCCTCCAAGAGTTTCCTACTTTTATACTAACTTTATTTTATCCACTTTAGAAACTACGCCCTTCCTGCTTTTAGGATGACTTTCCTTTTCTCTGTTTTAGAAACTACATCTCCAAAAGTTTCCTTCTTTGTTACTGTGACAGTTTTTTTGTAGTTTCCTCCTATGTCCTAACTTTTCTCTTATGACTGAATTGGAAAGCTCCATCTTTTCATGGGGTCTTCACTTAGTGAAACCATTTCATAGCGCCTTCATTCATGGGATATTAAATAATACCCCTAATTTCACTACGTATTGGTAATTACTTACAAAAGTCATTTTGTTGAGCCCCCATCCCAATACATATTTCCCATTAAAAATCTCCTATTTTTACAATATATTCCTTATTTTTACTAGAAACCCCTTTTTATACCCCCACAATACCTATAAACCCCCCACACCCTATTCCTCCCCCCCCAATACCTACAATATATTTACCTTATTTTTCACAACTAAAAACCCCCCTTTATGAATGAATGTGGTAAGATATTGCTCAACATGGTGAATCCCCTGTGCATATTTTTGGCTTGAATGCTTTTGAAATTTTCTTGATTTTCTTGAGTGCTTACATTTATGAATGCCAGCTCATGGTCCACTTGGACCGATGCACATTCCTTGTCACATAGGCATAACTTAATCACAAAATTGATTAAAATAACATAATAATTAATAAACTTAGAACTTGCATCTAGTCTAATTGCACATTAATGTTTATTTATTTACAAAATACCCCTCCTAGGATAGAATCACTAGAGGTTTAGGACATAAAACACCGTGGTCAGTTGGGAGGGACATTACAATTGATCTTGTTCCTGGTTCTTCATTACCCAATGCATCTATTTACATAAGGTATGTTCTAGAAAATGAAGAAAGATGAAAACAAATTCAAGACTTGATCAAGAAAGGAATATTCGACCTAGCTCCTCTCCTTATGGAATTCCATCCATCCTAGTTCCTAAGAAATATGGGACATGGCACATGTGCATCAACTACATGGATCTCAACAAGATTTCAATAAAGAAATGGTATCCTCTTCCTAGAATAAATGATTTACTTGATTATTTGAAAGACTCTAAATTATTTACCAAACTTGACCTCAAGTTGGGATATCATCAAATTCCAATAGAGTCCTCAAAAGTATGGAAAACTGCTTTCGAAACTAGGGAAGTTGTTTCTGAATGGTTAGTCATTCCTTTTGGTATAACTAATGTACTTACGACTTTTATGAGATATATGGGTGATGTACTTAGACATTTTGCATGGAAGTGTGTCATTGTATATCGAGATGAAATCTTGATTTTTAGTAGATAATGGGAGGAACATTTGCAATGGCTTCAACAAGTGCTTAATGTTCTCAGATGACACAAACTCTATTGAACTTGGAGAAGTGAAATTTTGCATTAAAAAGTATCAAATACTTGGGATATGTGATCAAATCATCAGGAATTCAAGTCGACCTATAAAAGATACAATCTATCAAGGATTTTCCCACTCTAAGAAGCATTCAAGAACTAAGGAGTTTCCTTGGTTTGACAATTTTTTACCACATATTTTTGTTGGGATTCAGCCACACATATTGGCCTCTGAATCAATTGACGAAAGGAGGTGTAAAACCAATTTTAATATGTACTTGAAACAACAAGATTTTAAAAAACTCATGAATTAATGAGATTTACACCACTCCAGTGCTTGTGCTACCTGATTTGCATCGACCATTTGAAATAGAAACTGATGCATATGATTATGCCATGGGTGTCATGATCACACAATAAGGTTACCTATTAACATTTCACTCATAAAATTTTAGTGATATTCTTTGTAAGTATGCAATCCATGAGAAGGAACTGTATGCCATTGTACACGACCTTAAGCAATAGATACACTAAATTCTAGGTAAAGAAATAGTCATCCATACCGACCATAAGCCTCTACAACTCCCTCTTTCATAGTCTAAGTTACAAATGATGAGGCAAATCAAGTGGATTAGTTACCTACAATCATTTTTGTTGGTAATGAAGCATCAAAAAGGAAACACCAACACAATATTTGATTTCCTTAGCTGACCATCAATTACTTCACTTATTCCATTGCTAAGTATGCATAGTTATGACACCTTTACTTGGCCATGATTGTATGAAGAAGACACTTAGTTCTATTTAGTATACCAACAACTATAGACAAATTAGTCGATTGCTTCTGAATACCACATGAAGGAAAACTTTCTTTACAATATAGGAAAACTTTATGTATCTTCTAGTGAGAGTCAACAAAAGATCATATTGGATGCACACTACAACAAAATAGCATGACACTTTGTAGTGGTAAGGACACTTGTTGTGCTCTAGAAGTATTTCTATTGGCCTTCGCTTAGGATGGATTTTGACATGTATATCAAGTCATGTGTGGTTTGTGCTATTTCTAAGCCACCAAACCAATGATGAGGTTTGTACAGGCCCTTTCCAGTTCCGATTCAACCATGGGTATCTATTTCCTTAAACTACTTGACTAGATTTCTTATTACCCAACACCAACATGATGCATTTGATAGTGATTGACATATTCTCTAAAATGGCTATCCTTATTCCTTGTAAGAATACCATGACAACCCGATAGACTACTCAACTCTTCTTTGAGACTGTTTGGAAGAACTATGGATTTCCACCTTCAATCATATCCTCCCATGACTTTATATTTGCTAGCACATTTTAGAAGATGATCTGGAAACAAATCAACACATATCTATCTATGTCGACAATGTTCCATCCTCATATTGATGGATATATGGAAGTTGTGAACCACATGGTGGAATAATTTCTTCACATGTATAACCACAAGCATTGAAAAACATGGGATGAAGTCCCCCATACATCCCTCATAGCTATAATCGAGCGTAACAAAATTCTACAAGAAAGATTCATTTTGAAGTTGGTATGGATTTCAACCTTTGGTTCCTATCAACTTGGACAACCGATTTATTAGATTGGTTGAAATCGATCATAAATGGTGAGAAATCAACATGACACTCAAGTTTAGGGATCAAGTGTGTGAGAGTCACAAAAAATGACAGGAGATATTGCAATGAGCTAATGACAAAACCAAGGCCCGACACAATAAGCATGGTATTCATCATTCATTCAAAATTGGGGACCAGGTTTGGTTGCATATCAATAAATAAAGATGCAGTGGCCCACATAGGAATGTGAAACCTTTACCATATGGTCCTTACACCATTCTTAATAAAATTGGAGAAAATGCTTATAAGCTCAACATTCCACCATATCTAGGTCTGCATCCAGTACTCAATGTGGAATTTCTTTGACCATATTTTTTGCCATTATTGGAACATATCGACATACACCTAACATATCCATAAGACATCCATATAGATTTTTAATTTCCCCTTGTCATTGAAATCATCATTGTGCATTAATTACACCATACAAGGACATAAACAATTCCTTTGTTTGAATAAGCTAAAGTAGGACAACTCCCATCCCAAGAAAAGTGTTATACTCTCACTAAATTGGAGAACACATTTCCTCATTTGCATGACCGGGAAATGGGGGCCATTTCTACTTAAGGGGGGGAATTATGATCCATACCAAGACTCGGCTGGATCCATCCCCTAGTTCCTAGTCCTAGTAAACTACTTGGTTGGATCCATGACTGAGTTGTCCCAATAGATTAGTTGATTTGGCAAATTAGTCAACCAAAACACATTCTTGACATGTCCTCATTCATGCTAACAATACTTGATGATTCCATCACATGTTAGATAAAATTTTGAGTAGTCTAAAGGCATTGTAAATTACATCAATGTGGAAAGGATTTCTCTTCATCTTCTTCTAGTTGACAAATGGGAAGAAGACATATGGTCTCTTTGTAACTTCCTTTTTGTAACTAAAATGTGGTGGGTAGATACCCAAGAATCCCATAGAATTGTATAAACAATTGTAATATCAATGATGAAATGGATTTTGTTTCTCTATTCTTGAATGCAATAAGATGATTACCTAAAGAGAAGGATCGATTGGTTCCTGACACAACCTACATTCAAACTCTATTTATGTAAACAATTATTTTGACTCATTGCACCATTTTTCTCATAGACTAAGGATACCTACCTCTTACAATGACTACTCAATTGCTACACCTGAAATTGGTTTATATGCTCAATCCCTTGAACTGATATGGCCAAAAAATATTTTGAAGAGTTTTTTGCCTAGTTCTAGGAGGTATGACACACCTTTCCTCTTGACATAGGGCATTAGAACTGCCTGATGCCTCTTTCCTACTGACATAGTGTGTTGATGACACTTGTTGCCTTAAAAAAAAGAGCATCAATGCATCTTTCCCATATGGAAAGAGTGTCATTAATGTTAAAAAGAAAAGAAAAAATTCAAGAACCTTCTAGATGAAATTCCTCATGAAAAATTATCCCAACTACTTGGAAAAGGTGGAATTCATGCCCCTAACCTTTAGGTATCATTCCTCACATTCCTCCCAAAATATCGCAACCCCTTTTGGATTCCTTTATCCTATATATACAAGCTTCCCCTCACAGGTAAAAGGAGTTAAGAGAACCAAGATAGCACCTTTATGCTGTTGGAATCACTGCTTGTATAGGAGGAAAAGAGTGTAGTTGTGAGTGAGGCTTGTAAAGTTTGTAGTGTGTGTGTGGAAGTGATTTCAAAGGCATTATGAGAACAAAACTTCGACATTAAAGCTTCGGATGTAGCTTCCTTCTCTTATGTTATTAATACAAACATGTTTCCCTTTTCCATGAATGATTTGTGTCAATATTGATTGTTCATTACTTTTCTCCTTAACTATGAGTATAGATCATTGAATTATCTTTTTTCTTTAATTATTTTGTCTTGTTATTCACATTCTTTGCAGGTACAACTGGTCACAAAATTATCCATGAGGCAAGGATGACCTTCAACATTGAGATAAGGAAATATTGACATTCAAGTAGTTCAATCATCTAGGGAAAGGATGCATTGTTCTAGCCTTTTGTTCTAGCTATTCCACATGTAGACTAGGGAAACATTCTTTTTCTGCACTGATTGAAAATGTTTGATAACAAAACTGGCGACCATATTGGGGACTAACTAATTAGATATGTGAGTTTTGAATTTTCTTTTGATTACAGGCTTACGAAGTTTTTCTCTCACTCATTCAAGGATCTAAGGTGAGAGATGAAGATGAAATCTTGTTGTACCTTGTGTCAAAGTTTCAGCCTCAGATTCACTATACTTCAGGAGATATGATTCCTCCAAATCAGGGTTCTAGCCTCCTCCATAATATAGTCATAAACAAGTGACCTAGGGATAATATCTATATATCAAGCTAGGAATGTACAAATCAAATTTGGAAATATGTTGAATGTAGGGAACAAACTGTAGTTTATGTGGTCCACTTTTTAGACCTCAAATGTGAAACATTGACACATGGAAGTTCGTACAAGTTCAATATGATGAGAAATCCTCAAAACAATCACCTTGGGAAACTCAACATAAGTCCCACTTGGAGAATTCAATTATATTATAACTAGTGGGGTTGGAAAGAAGACTAACATGGATACCTCAGTGTGTTGTTTCAGGTTATGAGGAGCATAAAATTTGGAGATACAGCATAATAAATATCATACATTTATGTAGAATAAATTGGAGAAATTAGGGCTTCCTGTTCCAAGAGATTCCCACCATTTTTTTTAGTAAATGAGTACATTATAAAACTCACCTTGAAGAGGCACATCCTTTTTTCCAATCACGAAGTTTGGAAAATTAGGGTTTCTCTAACAAGCCCTAGATCAACCAATTCTGCAACCAAGTCAGACACCTCAAATTGTTAAGATCTAAATCTTTGTTATTTCCATTTGAGGTTCTAATTTGAAAATGACTCATCACACCCAAATCGATGATAATCTTGGTGTAGCTGACAACTTATGGGCATGGAAATATAGGACCTCCCTGATCCTTGAACAAAATGACTTGGATCAGTATATCAGTAAGGAAGTTCTAAATCCTGAGGGAGATGAGGCTAAGGAAATAATCATTGTAGATTCTATATCCCTCATGTGTCATCCTTAAAGGAACCAAAGGAAGTGTTCGATGCTTTGATGAAATTGTTCAAAGTAAATAACATCAATCAAAAAATGACATTGAGGAACTAGTTGAAGAATGTGAAGATACATAAATGAGAGACCGTGCAGTCCTACTTCACAAGGGTTTCTCAATTCAAGGAACAACTTGAAGAAGTAAAATAAGAATAAGTAATTATTATGACCACCTTGAATGACCTACCAAGATAAAGGGATTCATTCATTCGAGGAATATGTTCCAGAAGGAAGTTGATTACCTTGAACAGACTCTAGGAAGAGTGCACACAAGAAGAAGCTTGACTCATAACAAGAGAAGAGAAGATGGGAGAAACTAAAGATCAAGATATCACGATTCAAAGAAGAAAGAGAAGATTCCTCAAGCTATGAGGAATATGTACTTTAATCTAGAAGGATTCTACCCATGAAAAAAACAAATACAAGTGTTCAATTGTCATTTCATGATATTGTTTGGTTGTGCACTTTTTTATATTCAGTTGATGTATTATGCATGTTTGAGTGTTTGCATTATACTATTGAATTGCACATCATGGGTAAGAAGTCAATGATGATGTACAACATTCCATTTCTACTTATCTAGATTAAAACCTCTTTGTTGACATATTAGGAGTAGCCTTACACTCTTAATAACATTGGGGTATAAGGTATTTAGAAGTCAATGCAATTGTACGGCATATGGATGAATGCTGTAGCATTAGCTAAGATAGTTGTATGACTTTGTGAAATATATTTGTCACTATTAATATGTTTTGTAAATTATGGGATGTTTATAATAATACAACTGAACTTGACTTGTAGATCGTTCCAAATAACAAGGAACGAAAGTTCATAAGAAGAACT
The DNA here is from genome assembly GCA_001517045.1 of Pseudotsuga menziesii. Classification (NCBI taxonomy): domain Eukaryota; kingdom Viridiplantae; phylum Streptophyta; class Pinopsida; order Pinales; family Pinaceae; genus Pseudotsuga; species Pseudotsuga menziesii. Next base: position 89,540 of record LPNX011222055.1, read on the forward strand.
TGAAGCTCCTAGGTTAGAGACACTGTGGCGAAAGAAAGATCTTCAAAAGACGATAAAGATAAAGGTAGATATACCTCAAGTAATGAAGACCATATTGGGCACAAGAGATCATCCAAAAAAAAGAATAGTATGATGAAACTTCCAAATAAAATAAGAGGCTCCAGACACACTCTAGTTATGTGACACAGTTGAGTGACATCATTGATGCAGATCCTTCCAGCTATGAAGAAGTACCCAATGATAAATGAAATAAGACTATGATCAAAAGAGTATAAGTTGATCATGGGGAATGATTTCTAGGATGAAGTTGTGAGACCTGAAGGGAAGTTCATAGTGTATTCCATATGGATCTACAATATCTAGCATGCAACAGATGGAAACACCACAGGATATAAGGAAAGATTCATAGCACGAGGATTCTCACAGAAAGAAGGAATAAACTACGAGAATAAATTTGCACCATTTGCGAGGTACAATTCCATTAGATCCAAAAGTGCAAGTATAATATGGGAGATACACTAGTTGGATATCAATACAACATTATTGAATGGTTTATTCAAAGTGGAAGTGGTACGTAGAAAAACAACTGGGAGTCAAGACACATGATAGGAAGAATCGTGTGTGAAAGTTAAAGAAGGCTTTATATGAGATTAGAAGGCACCAATGGGATAACAAAAAGAGCTTAAATATCACCTAGAGTGATGAATATCTTAACATTTTCTACAAGTTTGAAGATGAAATCCTATAGAGGACGACAACTCATAGATGGGTGCAAGAGGAAATTTTCAACAAAGTTCAAGGTAGAGGATCTTGGTATCGAGTGACCTTAGATGGATACAGAGAATATCAGTAGCAGAGGAAGTTACTTGTCACTCCAATATAGAATGTTTCAATACATAAAGCACAGAAGGAAGAGGGAGAATGGTGCTCCACTTCAGAGGGAGTGACTACAAAATATCCTCAAGTTCGACATGGTACAATAGGATGGACAGCTTCCTGATGGGCCTAGGATTTACTAAGTGTAAAGTGGATTCTAACCTTTAATTCAAGTTTGAAGGTGGAAGACCACTAATGGTCCTGTTATATGTCGATGACTTGTTCCTGACAGGAGATGATGAAGTCATTGAAGGCACAAGGAGAAAACTTGCCACCGAGTTTGAAATCAAAGACCCAAGGATGATGCACTACTTCTTAGGCATGGAGGTGTGATAGAATGCGGATCTAATTTTCCTTAGTCAAGGAAAGTATGTGGAGGAGATTTTGAATAAATTTAGAATGTTGGACCGCAAGGCAATATCCACACCTATGGAGTCGAACTTAAAGCTTTTGTGTGATGCTTCATCATATTCGGTTGATGCCATGATGTATCATCATATGATTGGATCATTAATTTGGCTAACAAATACGAGACAATACATATGCTTTGTTGTGAACACCCTGATCCAGTTCCTAATGGATCCGAGACATGTTCATGTGGTTGCTACAAAGCATGTAATGAGGTACCTAAAGGGTACAATTGAGTATGGGATCAAGTATATTACGAATCATAAGACTAACCTACACATTTATGTTGATTCATATTGACATCACCACTTAGATGAAGAGAACCTTGGGTTTCTTCTTCAGTTTGGGATCCAATATGATCTACTGGTTTGGAACGATGTAGTCTTGCATGGAATTGAGTACAACCGAGGCAGAATATGTTGCTACTTTCTCATCTAGTTGTGAGGTAGTCTATTTTTGAAAGCTTCTATCTAATTTGATTGATATGAATTGCATTTTTGTATGATGTAGAGAGGAGTGGTAAATCTCCAGTATGTGATCCAGATTGATGACCCTTGAAAAAGGGAGTGACTAATTATAGCATAGCCAGAGATACAAGTTATCTGAGTGTAAAATTCCTGGAGAAGTTTGTTAGTTTCTCAGATTTAATAAGTCCTATAGGCTGTCCTCATATGTAATAAGTCCTAGTGTTGGGCCAGGATAGAGCTAAAGGAATAAAATGAAGTGCAAGCGATGGAGGAAAACAAGGAAAAGGATGGAAAGGAAGCACAGAATAGAGAAATATGTGATGAGGAGTTGTGAGATGAGGAAAAGCACACCCAAATTCAGTGGAAGATTGGAAGGTAGAAGAGTTAAGATTGAAAGGATACAAGTCAAGAAGAACTACAGGTGCTCAAGTCGGCGAAAGACTAAAGGACATTTTTGTGGCTAGTTATGGCTTGTGTTAAATGTATGAAGGACAGTTTGGCGGCTAGTATGTCCTGTCATTAATGTAATAGAAGATATTTTGTGGCTAGTTATGAATGTAATAATTGAGTTGTACTCAGTAGACCCTACATGCTCTTGTAACTTCTATAAATAAGAGGAACCCATTATGTATAAGGGTTAGCTTCAAGAAATAGTTTCAAGTTAGTTTTCAGTTAAATTCATTAAGAGTTGGTAATAGTATAAGTATTTTGAGGAGATCATAGAGAAGTATGATAGTATAAGGCTATCGAGCTGCGGATCTGCAGCTGTGTGTGCAGACCATTTTGTAAGAGTCAATTTGCAACTGAGTGCACAGATAGTAGAGTAGAAGAGTCGATCTAGGCTCTGTGAGGATCGATAGGAGTTAGAAGAAAATAATAAAAACTAGAAAGCATGAGAGCAAGAAGAGTGAGAGATGTAAAAACATATCTCAAAACACTTTGTAAGTCACAGAATGAAAGGTGCCATATATTTCTCATGCCAGATGAAGAGCACCTTGGTGGTTTTTACCCAAATGAGTTTCCACATTATTTCCTATGTTGATGAATGTTGAGTGTTGAATGTTTAACGGCTAATGTTGAATGTTTGATTATCTTTCATTATTTATAGTTATTGTGTGAATGAATGTTGCAATACTGATATCAATAGTAAATGAATGAATAGATAAAAAACTATCAAGCACCGTGTATTATTCATGTTAAAATATTGTTGATTTGTAATACTGTCGCGTTGTTGTCATTTACATTTAAGGAATTAGTTGCATCACATAATTGCACCAGTTGTTAAGTTGAAAAGGAGAAGGTTGTGTTGCATTATTGCACCACTGTCGAGCAGTAAAAGACTCCATCCTTTTGACTCTATTGAGCGCCTTGGCCATGTGCCAAGGTACTGTAATCCCTTGCCAACTACAGAAACATGGTTCTGGAAGTTACACATTAATATATCTTGGGTGAGTCTGTGCTTGCCTCGCAAGTGTTGTTGGCTGAGCTTTCTCCACTGGGACGATGTGTTTGGGTGTTTTGTTGGGATTGTGTTGTTGTTGAACATAGGTCATGAGAGTGTGGAAAAATAGGCCAAAAAATGGTTTCGTTGCTGAGACCCTTAATCATTTGAGTTGAGGGAAATGTTGTGGAATCCCAAAAAGAAAGAAATACAGGATTGGATGGAGTCCAAGACATTGGTATTTGCGTAAGAAGAGAGCACAATATCGTGGTTGAGCACAAAAAATGGGTTGGACTGGTATATATACTCTGATATCCACGAGATCTTATTTGTAGAGTTTCCTATTGTGCTGCAAGAGTGGTTGTCATGATTGGCGACTTGGTAGACAAATTTCTAGAGGAGACAAGTGGCCGAGTGGAGTGATCAATTGATTTACGATATAACCAGTGTAAGTAACCCAATCTCTAGAGCTGTTGATTTTTGTGTCGACAATATTTTGCAAGGGTACATTACTAAATTTGTAGTAGAAACGATAGCCTCATATAGTGAGGCCGAAAGAAATATTTTCCAAGGACTGTGAATAATGTACTTATTGTCTATAAGTACATGGATAAAGATGCTCGTCTATGAGAAGGGTATTTTGCAGTTGAGTAGTTGAGTCGCATATCTAGAGGAGGGGATATATCGGGGATGACCTATACCAAAAATGTGAAATGGTGAGCTGAGATGTTTCTTGGAAGTATAGAACTTGAATTAGAAGTTGGATTCCTAAGGAGTGGAAGAAGATTCTGGTCAAGAAAGAGAAGAAAGATAGTAGGAGGTAGACAGACTCCTAGTCTGTTTGAAGAAAGTGAGTACAAGGTTAGTCATGGCTAAACGAAGGGTATTGTGATGAGGAGGAAGACTATAGCTTGATTTTTGAAGGAGCAGAGGAATCTGAAGAATCTACGGAGACACCAAGATCAGGATGCAACTACACCACGCCAAGAGTATTTCTAGAGCTAAGATATAGAGCCTCATATCTTGAAAGAAATATTAATACTGATAGTGCTAGTACTGCGACTAGTGCTCAAGGAAGTTTTCCTTCATTAAATTATTCATTAGATAATGTTAGTTTTTATCATTCAAGCTAGCATTATGTTAGGATATTTAACTGAAATAATAACAAGTACAACAGTAAAAAACAAGAGACAATGAACACAATGTTTTTCCTCGGGGAAACCATAAATGGAGAAAACCCCGCAACTTCATCAGAGATAAAATCAGCACCAAAAGTAAAACCCAAAAAATGAAGATGATCTCCTGACGGCAGTAACCTCTTTCTTCCTTTCCCCAGTGTATTCTTCTTCCTCAACTATGCGCTACAACTGAGTGTGAGTGAGTGTGTGCTAAATAGAGAGGCTAGATCTCTATTTATACTAATTCTCAACATGACTAAACCCTACTAGGGCCGACTTCACTAGGTGAGTCTAATAACCCTAGTGCCCCAGAACTGTGGGGAATTTAACCCTTAGACAATAGGAGGGTTACCCACAATGACATGACATGAATTGTTTACATTATAGATCCTCCCGATTGGAACATCAAGGCATGACATGACTCAATTACATTACAGACACATCCCGGAATAAACATCGGGGTACAATACATAAGAAATACAAGTGAATGCATTCTGAAGTTACATATTCATCAACACTCCCTCTTAATTAAGAAGGTATTCTCTCGACATAGTTTTTCAGAACAAGTCTTCTTCTCTGTATCATCTAGGTCATCGTCAAGTCCTCATCATCTTCATCTCCAATTCATCTCCATCTTCAAGTCATCTTCATCTGGATTTGGATCATCACTGGATCTGGATCATCATCACTGGATCTGGATCATCACTAGATCTGGATCATCATCACTGGATCTGGATCATCACAGGGTCATCATCATTGGATCTGGATCATCACTATTGGATTTGGATCATCACTTGATCTGGATCATCTCGAAGACATCATAACTAGATCTGAATCATAGCTCGATCTGGATCATCACTGGGTCATCATCATATGTGCTATCTCATGATTCTTCTCGTCATAGGAAGTTCTACAGAGCCAGCCCTTTTCATGTTGGTTGTAGGCCTACCTCCTTGTAGCTCTTTGGTAGCCCTTATATCTGACCTTGACTCGTCAGAAAGGCACAACACTTACATCTGACCTTGACTTGTCAGAAAGGTGCTCAGTCCTATGCTAAGGGTTCCTGGTAACTGACCAGGTGCCTCCATTCATAGAATGGCAGTAGCCCTTACATCTAACCTACTCGTCAGAATGGTCAGCACTCACATCTAACCTACTCATTATAAATGTGGTAGCCCTTACATCTGATGTCGGCACCCACATCTGCCATGGAAGGAAGCAATCCTCTCACCATGACAGAATGACAACAGCCCTTATATCTGATCAAGTGGGAACACATCCCTCAATCACACCAGAATGGCCATGCGCTCACATATGAGCATGTAATACTGCATCTTACAATCATCTCAGAAATGCCCTCAATCCTAGACCAAGTATTCCTGGTAACTCACCAGGAAGCTCCATTCCAAGAATGGTAGTAGCCATTAAATCTGATCATGTAAGAACCAATCCTACAGTCATATCAGAATGGCTTAGCACTCATATTGGACATGGAAGGAACCAATCCTCTCCCCATGACAGAATGGCTCAGCCCTTATATCTGATCTACTCGTCAGAATGGCTTATAGACTCATCACTTCCCCTTGGAAGGGACCTCGATCTAGAGAACACGAAGCTTCTACATGAAGTACTCAAACTTCACTCTAGCCAATGGCTTCATCAACACATCAGCTATCTAATTTTCCATCGCAACATATTGGATCTTCACTGTTCCCCTCTACACTATATCCCTGATATAGTGATACTTGATCTCGATATGCTTCGACTTGTCATGAAACACTGGATTCTCTGACAACTTCACACAACTCCGGTTGTCACAATGTATACAAGTAGCATCCATCTGGAGATCAAATAAATCAGACAATATCTTCCTAAGCCATACTACCTCACAACTAGTTGAACAAGCTGCGACATACTCTACTTCAACTGTACTTAGTGCCACACATGATTTCTTCTTGCTAAACCAAGAGATCACACCTGATCCTATACTGAAATAGCATCCTGAAGTGCTCTTCCTATCGATGGCACTACTTGCCCAATCTGAATCAACATAACCCTCTAGGTTAATCTTTTGATTCACCTTGTGCTTGAGCCCATAATCAATTGTACCCCTCAGGTACCTCAGAATATGCTTTGCAACAATCATGTGAACATGTCTCAGATATGTCAGGAACTAGCTCAAGGTGTTCATAGCAAAGCAAATACCTGGTCTCGTGTTCATCAGGTACATCAAGGATCCAATCATCTGCGATACATCGTGGCATCAACCGCTTCTGATGAAGCATCACTTAACAGCTTCAGTTTCGATGCCATAGGTTTGGTCATGGCCTTGCAGTCCATCATCCCAAACCTCTTCAGGATCTCTACTACATACTTCCCTTGTCCAAGGGAGATTCCATCTGCATTCTACCACACATCCATGCCTATAAAATAATGCATCATACCCAAGTCCTTCATTTCAAACTTGACATCAAGCTTTCTCTTCGTATCAACAATCAACCCATCCATACCTGTCACAAACAGATCATCTACATACAGTAGGAGCATAACTAGGTTGTCATCTTCAACATTGTAGTAAAGGTTGGAATCTGCTTTACTCTTGGTAAAGCCCAAACTGGATAGAAAGCTGTCAATTCTGTCGTACCATGTCTTGGGTGCCTATTTCAAACCATACAGGGATTTCTTCAATCTACATACATGAGACTCCCTATCATGTGTCTCAAAACCGAGTGGCTGCACCACATACACTTCCTCTTCTACTACGCCATTCAAGAAGGCAGTGTTGACATCCATTTGGTGTATCTTCCATTTCATCACTGCAGCCAGAGCAAGTATTGATCTTATGGAAGTGTATCTGGCTACAGGTGCAAAGGTTTCTTCATAATCTATTCCTTCTTTCTGGGAGAAACCACGAGCAACAAACCTTGGTTTGTATTTCTCTATGCTACCGTCTGCAGCATGCTTGATCTTGTGGATCCATTTGGAAGTTACAACTGACTTCCCTTCTGGCCTTAGGACAACATCCCAAACATCCTTCTTCATGATTCATTGATACTCTTCGATCATAGCATCCTTCCATTCTTTCCGTTCTGCCACTTCTTCATAATTGGAAGGTTCTTTATCGATGAAATCACATAGTAATGCTACATACCCGGAGTAGGATGTGGTCCTCTTCCTTTCTCTGTGATTCTCTTCTGGAGCCCCATATTTTTCTGCACCTTGGATAACTTCTCGTACCCAAGAAAGTTTCCTCTTATGAGGATTCTACTCTGGAGGTGGATCTACAGGTCTTTGTGGTTCTTCGAATTCTTGATCTTCTTCTTGAATTTCTTCATTCATGGTTGTGTCATGAATTCTAGGTGCTTCCGATTCTTCAGGAACTTCAACAGGTCTCTTTCTAGATTTGTTGTAATTTGAATCTTCATCAAATGTCACATCCCTGCTGATTTCAATCTTCTTGAATCCTAGGAAGTATGTTCTGTAAGCCTTCAAGCTTTCTGAGTATCCCACAAATATACCATTCTTTCCTTAAGGATCTAATTTAGTCCTCTTCTCTTTTGGAATGTGTATGTACACTGGACAGCTAAATATTCTGAAATGGATGACTTCTGGTTTCTTGCCAGAGAAGACTTCTTCAGGATTCCTGTTCTTGAGTACTCTGTGTGGAGTACGGTTCTGTACATACACCTCTATTCTAGCAGCTTCTGCCCAAAGATGTATAGGAAGATATTGATCATGAAGCATAGCCCTTGCAGCTTCCATGATAGTTTTGTTCTTCCTTTCTACAATCCCATTTTGTTGTGGATTATAAAGAGTGGAAAACTCCCTCTTAATCCCTGAGTCTTTGCATAACGCTTTGAATTCATTTGATGTGAATTCTCAGCCATTATCTGATCGAAAGGTCTTGATCTTCTTTTCTGTGATATTTTTTATCAAGTCTTTGAATTCCTTGAACTTGCTGAGTACTTCATCTTTTTTCTTCATGAATTAAATCCATGTCTTCCTAGAAAAATCATCAATAAAATAAACATAATATACATACCTGCTTAGTGAGCTTGATGACATAGGACCGCATACATTGGAGTGGATGATTTCCAAGATTCATTTTTCTTTTCTTTCACTACTTGGAAATGTCTTCTTTGTATTCTTTCCTTTCGCACATCCTTTGCAGACCCCATCATGTTTTGCTTGAATTTCTGAAAGACCTTCAATAGCTTTGCTTGCTAATGGTAGTGCTCTATAATGCACATGTGCAATCCTTCTATGCCAAATTTCATTTGGCTCTACCTTGTCATGGACCAAAGCTTGTTCTGGATGGCCCTTTAATTTGTATAGACCTCCTTCTTGTTCCCCAATCACTACTGCATCATTAATAGTCTTTCCCTTTGGCCACATGATGACTTGGCCATCTATAAATGCAACCATCATGCCTTTTGCATCTAATGCAGATATGGAGAGAAGGTTCTTCTTGAGTCCTAGTACAAACAATACATATTGCATCTTCATAGACTTTCCAGAGTCTAGCTTATAGGAGGATTCCCCACTCCCTTTTATTGGATATTGGTAGTCATCTCCAAGCTTCACCTTGAGAGGTGATTCATGTTCTAAAAGTTTTACAAAGGACTCTTTGAATCCTGTCATATGTTTGGAAGCCCCACTGTCTATAAGCCAATCATTGCTTCCATGTGTGATGTTTCCCGTGAGAGAAAAAATTAAGACATATTCTTCTTCACTTGAAGAGTCTTCACTTTCATATCTAGTTCTCTTCTTGGATGGTTCATCATACTATGCAGCATGAGCATGATGTCTTCTCTTGTTTCCCTTTTTCTTATTTTGTCTTTTAGGACAGTCTTTTGCAAAGTGTCCTACTTCATCACATGTATAACCTCTGATTCTAGACAAGTATTTTCTAGAGTTATTTTTAGAGAAATGCTTACCTATGGAGTGATGAGAACTTATTTTGGTTTTCTTGGAGTGTACTATGAGAGATTGATCTTCACTTCCCATCTTTTCTTCTTGAGCTACTATCCGAGCTTCTTCTTGAGAGAATTCTTCCCATAGTCTGCTGAACTTGACTAACTTCTTTCTAGCACATATCCCTTGAATAAATGATTCCCATGATCTAGGGAGACCATTCAAGGTGGTCATCACAACCCCTGCATTATCTACTTCTTCATCTACTACTTCTAGCTATTCCTTGATCTAAGAGACCCTTCTAAAGTAAAACTAGATGGTCTCACCATTCTGGATCTTTACATTCTTCAGTTGGTTTCTCAGAGTCATCTTCCAGTTTATATTCTTCCCTTCAAACAATTTGGTTAGGGCATCAAAAATAGCCTTAGGTGTCTTTAGGGAGGACACCTGTGGTATGAGGTGATCCTTGATTGAATCAACAATGATCCTCTTTTCCATAACCAACTTCTTCTTATGTAAGGCCTTAGCCTCATCTCCCTTTGGAACTGGAACCTCCTCATTGATATAGGAGTCCAACTCATTTTCTTCCAGGACTAGGGATATCCTATGCTTCCAAGCTCGGAAGTTATCAGCTCCCTCAAGATTTTCATCAAGCTTGGTATGATGAGACATCTTAACGGAGAACCTCAAATGGAAATACAAAATATTTAGGTCTCACCAAGTCAAGATGTTGGATCTGGATTTGGAGCTGCAATCCTGCAGTGCTGGTTCAGGAGCAGATTAGGGTTTTTATTTTCCAAAGTTATGTCAAACCAAATGCTTTGAATTTGATCCCTAACTTCGATTTTGAGGAGGAGATCAATCCAGGCTTGGGCTCACTGAAAAATTCCACTTTTGTGGAAATCCCTAATTTCTGGCAGCAGTGTCGGGTCCAAAACTAAAAAACCTCAGAATTGGATTCTGCTTCGATAGAAAGATGCACCCTAGGGAGGAGATTTATTCCAACCTTCTTTTGCTGAAAGTCTGTGGAGAGAGATCCACAAAGTAGAAATCCCTAGTTCCCGTAGCTGGACAGTGTCTTCTTCTTAAGTTAGCTCTGATACCATGTTAGTTTTTATCATTCAAGCTAGCATTATGTTAGGATCTTTAACTGAGAGAATAACAAGTACAGCAATCAAACACAAGAGACAATGAACACAGTGTTTTTCCTCGAGGAAACCATAAATGGAGAAAACCCCACAACTTCCTCAGAGATAGAATCGGCACCAAAAGTAAAAACCAAAACAGTAAGATGATCTCCCGATAGCAGTAACCTCTTTATTCCTTTCCCCATTGTCTTCTTCTTCCTTAGCTATGCATTACAACTGAGTGTGAGTGAGTGTGTGCTAAATAGAGAGGGTAGCTCTCAATTTATACTAATTCTCGACATGGCTAAACCATACTAGGGCCGACTTCACTAGGTGATTCTAGTAACCCTAGTGCCCGAGAACTGTGGGTACTTTAACCCTTAGACAATAGGAGGGTTACCCATAATGACTTGACATGACTTGTTTACATTATAGATCCTCCTGATCGAAACATTGGGGCATGACATGACTCAATTGCATTACAGACACATCCCATAATAAACATCGAGGTACAATACATAAGAAATACAAGTGAATACATTCTGAACTTACATATTCATCAATAGATAACCCCGATGCCAACTGAATGGCTAGGACAGATATTAGATTACCCACATTCAATGGGAATGGAGAAGAAGATTCAGAACATCATTTGTTTCTTTGTGAAGTTTTTTGGATGTTTCTCCTAGTTCATAACATGGACATAAAAAAAGCACAGATGATCACGACTCTGCAGGGTCACATTCTACACTGGTTCATGAAGTTCTATGTAGTACCAGCAGGAACTCCACATAAGACCCTTGACAATATCTGACTCGTGATGATCTGTGAGTTCAAAAAACCTAAATCTAAGTCACAGTGTATCACTGAGATCAAGGAGACAAAGCAGTTACTGACGGAATCCATATGAGATTTCGATCAACGGTTTCAAACTTTGATGGTGAAAGTTAGTTTCTAGATGTCAGATGTGCATCATAAAGAGTGGTTTATTAGTGCGCTATTACCACACATTCGAGCTCCTTTAATGCAACAGAAGATTGTGTTGCAAACAAAAGCGATAGAACTAGCGATGAATTTGGAATCCTTGCCAGTCAGAGATGGTGGTGAAGGAATGATGTAGATTCAGTCATAGTTGGCTAATCTGATAGTACAGCTTCAGGACAACAAGAAGGGAAAAGAATCCCAAGAGGACTTGTGGTACAAAATATGTCGAACGAATGGAAACACTAAGGATAATTGTTCCTTGTACATCCATTAGAGGAAATTTCAACTCAAAATGGGACTCCTAAGGAAAATTAATAAAATAATAGTTAAAATAATAAAATAATATTTATTAATTTTGGAGGAAGAAAAGAAAAAACTACTTTTTTGTTCATATTTTCAGCATATATCCCTATGTTTTTACTCAAGTTTTGATCAGGAGAGCTCATTGGATGTGGAATTAAATTCCACATCCAACGAGTACCCACTCGGCATACTTTTGACGGGCCCCTTAACCCCAAAAATAAGAAATACCTGAAAAAAATGTAATGATGACTTCATCATCACATTTTTTCAGGTATTTCTTATTTTTGGGGTATCGGGGTCCGTCGGGTACTTGTTGGTGTGGAATTTAATTCCGCATCCAACAAGCTCTCCCAATCAAAATTTGAGTAAAAACACAGGAAGATATGTCAAAAATACAAACAAAAAAGTAGTTTTTGTTATGATACCTACCCCCAAATTTATATTAAAAAATTGTTTAAGAGGTGCTCCTTTTTTGAATTTTAAATAATTTTGATTGGCTAATACATGATGACATGGAATTTGTATTATTTTAGGAAGGTCCATTTTAAATTGAAATTTCCTCTAATGAACTATATCTTGTTAGGTGCACCAAATCCATTGAATAACCACGGGATACCCTGGTGCCACATATGCCAGACTAGAGTGCATCACGATGAGGATTTCTTGTACTTACAAAGGATTGTAAGTACCCTGAATAGTATTTTCTGTAAAATTTTCAAATCAATAGGGAACGATGAGAAGGATTGTAGAGCATACCGGTTCTTGAAGGAGAAGATAGTAGACACCTACTTGACGAAGAAAGACGGGCAGGTTTAGGATGAATAGGTGCAAGAACACTATTAGCCTACACCTTTCCCACAAAACCAATATCAGTATCAGTATCAACCTCAGTATGCTTCACAAAATCAATACCCACAGCAGCAACCACACCCTCAGGGAAGGGGGGGTGGAAAATTATGAGGTAGAGGAAAAGGAGGATTTGGAAGAGGAAGAGGTCAAGTCGTATGCTATAATTGTGGACAACAGGGCCATTATTCTAGAGACTTCCAAGAGCCTACAAATACATGTTCCTATTGCAAAGCGTCGGACCATAATGTGGAGCAATGTCCTCAGTTGATTTTGAAGTGGAAATCTTGGACTGTGGGGCCTCCTCTTAACCCCACGTAGAATCCAAATACTAACCTAAATGTCTAGATGATTGTTGTTGAGATGAGAGAGACAAGCGTTGTTGTCGTAACATGAGGAGGTTCTGTGACTAGAGTTGATTAGGATATACCACAATACCATCCGTAGGTGCGACCCATGGTGCATAAGAAGGTACCATTCGACATTCAAAAATAGAAGAAAGTCTTTTTGGACGTGCGACTAGAATTTGTATACCTAGAACAATAGTTGACATCAGCTGAAGTCAAGGAGATGCTTGAATGCTTCCAACAGCTATTCCAGAAGCTGATTCCATAAAATGTTAGTAAGCTCAAGTCATTTTTATCAAGTTTCTTAGCACTAATTCAAGATAAAGATGTTGTCGCAAAACTACAAGGACTGATAGAAGAAACCCCAGTAAAGTCACAACCTGGAATGAAGGTTAACCATGTCAAGAGGAAGTTGAAAATGGGGCACGAGTTAAGAATCACTACGTAGATAGGAGACTATGACATGGATTACATTATTCTAGATGTCAGGTCAGATGTCAATATTCTGACACGATAGACTTGGGAGATCATGGGAAAGCTATGCTTGGACTAGTCTCCTATCTAGTTGAGGTTTGCAAATCAAGAAAAGGTCCTACCAATTGGTAGGCTAAGTCAAGTCCCTGTCAACATTGAGGGGCTGCACACATTCACGGACTTTGAATTCATTAACATTGTCGACGATACAAACCTATATCCCATGCTTCTGGGGATAGATTGGGCCATAGATAATTAGACCATTATAAACTTCAAGAAAATGATCCTATCATTCAAGGATGATGAGATGAGGGTAGTATCTCCCATTGATCCACTAGAGGGACAGAGGTATGTCAAACCTATCAATAGTGAAGGGTGGGGTCAATATCTAGAAAATGTCTATAATTCCAGTGCCTTAAAAGATGATTATGTAAATCCTACAATGGATGGAAACCTGAGCTGGAGAAGTGCTAGTTCCTGTACATCAGATTCGGGAGAGGACTTAGAAAATTGGAAAAACATATTGCATGAAGTCTCTATGAGGAAATGCGGCAGGGTTAATAGATATGTGCGATGAGTACAGAATCAATTGAGGGACTTACCCATATACGAGGTCTTACCTTATCTTGCGACATTCCTTGGTGATTTTGAAGGATCGGTAACAGAGACACAACGCCTATATTCATTGGAATATGTACTGAAAGCTACACTTGCTAGATGGTGGGGTACACATAAGCAATCCATATCAGAATGGCCACAGTATATAATATTACTGGAAGTTAGATTCATCGAGGAAGTCACAGTCGTGAGTCAAAAGTACATAGGGCTATCGAACCCTATTGATCACCTTAATCAGTGTCGCATAGCATTTGAAAAACACCCATGAGAGGAGTGGGTCCATCATTCATTCATACATTGGAAATGACACCCAGAAGATGGTACACGTCCATGGAGTTGTGAGGAGGAACTCAGGATTGGTATGAGATGGTTACACAATTTACACACACCTTTGCATTTGTTGACGACCAACGGATAGTAGATACTGCACTTCATACGATCAAGGAAAATATATTTGATGAAATACCTGTCACAGTAACAAGTTCCCATCACTACAACCCGACCATCCAACAATGTATGGTTTGTTACAATATGGCTGGAGAACCAGATGATGATCTGACTAACAGAAACATACCAAAGATGGAGGGTACGTGCGAAGTCAAAGGAAGTGGTATTTCGAGGGACCAGTTCCTAAAGCCACTAAAATTCAAGAAAGTGAAAATTGGATCATAGGAGAACCTGAAGTTCACCAATATAGGATATTTTTGGGATGATGAGACAACATCAAAGATCACAAACTTTTTGCATAAGTTTTAGCATTTATTCCCTACTAAATTTTCAGAGATAAAGGGAAAAGTGGGAGATTTGGGAGAGATGAAAATACCCTTGAAACCATATGCTAAACCAGTTAAGCAACGTACTTATAGGTTGAATCCAAGGTATAAGGAGAAGGTAAAATATGAATTGGATCACATGTTTAATGTAGGAATCATTGAACCTGTTAAGGAATCAGAATGGATCAGCCCTAGAGTGATCCAAGATAAGAAGATAACAGGTGAAGTCAAGATCTATGTCAACTTGAGGAAGTTGAATGATGCATGCCTTGTTGATGTATTTGTAACTTCAAAATGTATTCACTTGTATATATTTTGTATTGTACCCCGATGTTTATTCTGGGAGTATCTGTAATGTAATTGAGTCATGTCATACGCCAATGTTCCTATCGAGAGAATTAATAATGTAAACAAGTCATGTAAATTCATGGAGGTTAACCCTCCATTGTAAGTTGGGGCAATAGTCCCCACAATTGAGTCAAGGTTAACCCTTCTTGTTGATTGGAGGGAAAATTACCCATAGTTATGGGGCACTAGGGTTATTAGACTCTCCTAGAGATGTCGGACCTAGTAAGTAATTGTTAAGTGAGGCTGACTTGTTGGAGTGGACATTAAATGAACGAAAGAATATAAATAGAGAGTGAGCCTCTATATTTATTACACACACACTCACCCACTGGGGTGCATGAGTGAGAGAGGAGAAGCTCTTTCAGGTGAGAGAGAGAATAGATGTTGGAGATCATCTTTTCTATCTTTGGGTTTTACTGCTGCCATTGGTGCTCATTCTATCTCTGAGGAAGTTGTGGGGTTTTCTCCTTTATGGTTTCCCCAAGGAAAATTCTTTGTGTCTCTTGTCTCTTATGGTTTTTGTTGTGCATGTTATTCACTCAGATAAGATCCTAAGATCATATTTCTTAAATGATAAAAATCTTACATGGTATCAGAACTAACCTGAGAAGAAGATACTGTGCATTTGCAGAATCTAGGGATTCTTACTTAATGGTATCTATCCACAATACAACAACAAAAGAAGGCTAGGCTGACTCTCCATTGATGGGTGCATCTTTCTGTCGAAGCAAAATTTGATTCCGGGCATTTTCAGTTTTTGCTGTAGGAAATTAGGGATTTTTACAAAAGAGGAATTTTTGAGTGATCCTGACACAGGATTAATATCCTCATCAAAATCAAAGTTTAGAGACCTGGTTCAATATTTTTGGTTGGGTGAAACTCCAAGAAATTCAAACCCTAGTTGACCCCAGGCCTAAAAAACCCTAAAATACTGAAACTGGTAGTTTTGGTAGATTCACTATATCTCGATATTGGAGAAGGATCAGGTTCTAAATATTTCATAGTTAGAATATAAATTCTTGGTGTACACTTTATCCACGTTTCAGACTCAAATTTTCTATTTTATAGGAGATATGATTCCTCCAAGTTAGGGTTCCAACCTCTCCCAAGATTCATCCCTAAACAAGACACCTAGGGAGAATTCCTATATCTCGGGATACGAAGGTTCAAATGAAATTTATAAAGATTTTCCAGAAAGGGGACAGAATTTAATTTCTTTGGTAAAAGTTTCAGACCATGAAGATGAACCAGTGACACATGGCAGTCTATACAAGATCGCTCTTCTGAACAGTCCTGAAATAGGTCACCTTGGGAAAATGCTCATAAGTCCCAATTGGTGAAACCAATTATTGTAAAACCTGTGGTGTTGGAAATTGGACAGATGGTGTTACCTTAGTAATAAATTTTAGACATAGAGAAGCAGTAATTTCGGAGATACCATGGAAACAATATCAAGAATTTTTGCAGAAGAAATTGGTAAACTAGGGCTTCCTATTTCGGGAGCTTCCCTCCACTATTTTCAAGAAAGAAGTACATTTGAAATATTTCCTTGAAGAGGTATATATTTCTATACAATTAGATCTAAAATATTCCAAGTTTTGAAAATTAGGGTTTCTCTGACAAACCCTAGATCAACCAACTCCGGAACTAGGACGAACACCTCAAATCGGTGAGATCTAATCTTTCGCTATTTATATTTGAGGTTCTCATTTCTAAATGACTTGTCACACCATATTGATGACAAGCTTGGTGAAACTAAAAAATTCCAAGCATGGAAGTATTGGATCTCACTGGTTCTTGAAGAAAATGAATTGGACACCTACATAAGTGGAGAGGTTCTAGTTCTAGAGGGAGATATGGCTAAAGTCCTTACACGAGAAGAACTTGGGCAAGGCCAAGAAGATCATTGTTGATTCAATCATGAATCACCTTATACCACAAGTGTCTTCCCTAAAGACACCGAAAGAGATGTTTGATTCCTTTCCAAGGTATTTGAAGGGAAGAACATAAATCAGAAGATGACTTTGAGAAGCCAGTTGAAGAATGTGAAGAACCAGAATGCTGAGACCATACAGTCATACTTTACAAGGGTCTCTCAAATCAAAGAACAACTTGAAGCAGTGGATGAAGAAGTAGAGAATGCAGACGTTGTGATAACCACCTTGAATGGCCTCCCAGGATCATGGGATTCATTCATTTGAGGAATGTGTGCCAGAAGGAAGTGACTACTTTTAGCAAACTCTGGGAAGAGTGCACATAAGAAGAAGCTCAACTCATAATAAGAGAAAAGAAGATGGGACAAACTAAAGATTAAAATTTCACAATTCAAAGAAGATACCTCAAGCGATGAGGAATATGAAGAACTCAATTCTTGAAGAACCTCTTATCCATATTAAGCATTTGGATAAGAAATGATGTTGTTATTAATGAAGAAGATGATGAAGCTGAAAGGATTCTACCCACGAAACAAATAAGGATAAGTATTCAATTGTCATTTCATGATATTGTTTTGTTATGCATTTGTTTATATTCAATTGATGTATTATGCATGATAGAATGTTTGCATTAATGACAATATACTACTAATATGCATGTGATGGGTAAGTAGTTCATGGTCCTATACAACTCTCCATTGCTACTTATCTAGAATGAAACCTCTTTGCTAACTATTGGATTAGTGGAAAATCTCAATGATGTCTTGGTAGAGATGGAAGGCATCTAGAAAGTTTCTGTGAGATATGGATGAATGTTGTATATTGGATAAAATAGTTTCATGATTATATATTTATGCATAACAATTTACCATTATGAATATGCATTATGAAATGGTTCTAATCATACAACTGGTGCATTTGACTTGTAGGAAAGATTGCGTACAAGAACTACAAGAAAATAAGGATGAGTGATCCAAGATGGAGATCGGTGGCCACCCACCTATTCCACTGGCTCAAAACAATTGTCCATTGTGGCAGTTTCCTAGTTATTTTTCTACAATTTTTTGGGTCCTAAACTTTCGGGGCTATTTTGAGGCCCTAAATGATGTTTTTTGGAGATTCGGGGCCAAATGGTTGCCATCGGCATGCATTTGGCTAACCAAAAGTTGTAAATATTAGATAGACCTTTCCAACAAGCTATCGAACTCCCAAATCAAAGATCGTATGCAAAAGTTATGACCCCAGGAAGTTGACTGTTCAACTTACCACCTTGGGGCTGCAAACTTTATGACGGTTCATCTTCTAGGGTTACATTTTGGAATTTTGGGGTTCTCACCTCATTCTTATTATAAATAGGCCCCTTTGGCCTCATTTTTTATTTAGCTTGGCACGGATGAGCGTCGCAGCCACATCTCTTCTCAGAGATAGCTACCACCATTCTAGCAATTGTATTACAGTCTGTTCTATTTCTGCAATTTAATAGAATATTTGTTTACTGTATCTTTTTTATCTTTGCAAAATGTTTGTGATTATGATTCTGTATATGTTCTTTCATTTTGGTCACGCATAAATATGGATAAGTGGTATCAGAGAAATCTGCTCTTTGATTGTTTCTTGGCGCATGTCCCCGACGAGGTTCGAGTATAGAGAGTTTGGTCTCAAACTAGTTTCACTTGATCATTCTCGTCGTCCCAAACGACCTCCCATGGTGGAAGAAAAGAGAGACGACAGAGCAGGAGATCTCATCGAGTCATTGCTCAAGGAATCCCTCAAGTGACAGAGGAACACGATGATGGATAGTTTCACCCAAATCCTTCTACGAATGCCAGCAGTGGCAAGTGCATCTTCAGCAAGCAGCCAGTTCTGGGATGCAACTCCCTTCAAGGTACAAGTTAACTTTGATATTCCTTTATTTGAAGGCAATATCGATGTAGATTCCCTGGATATTTGGTTTAATGTTCTAGAAGGGTATTTCTCTGTCCACAATTTTTTCGACAGAGAAAATATCACCTTTGCACTCCTTAAGGTAGTCCCCCATGTCCAAAATTGGTGGGGTACTTAGTGTGAGCAAAACTCATCAGATGAGTTTGGAATGTTTGAAACAAATCCCACTTGGGCCTCTTTCATAGATGCCGTCAGGGAACAGTATTACCCTGTGGGAAACTATGATGACCAGTACACAAAATGGACCATTCTATGTCAAGAAAGGGACCAGACAGTGTCGGAGTACACCAACAAATTTCATAGCTTGCATACAAAGCTGAGTATCAAGAACTTTGAGAGACACCTGATTCTAAAATATCACAGTGGTCTACATCGGTACATCCAAACTGAGATGGACTTCCTCAACATCTCTTCACTTGGATCCACCTATCGGTATGCTGTCAAAATTGAGGATAAATTTCGATAGAAGAACAAGCAAGACTCTGGACCTGTGAATCCACAACAGAAGTAAGGAAAGGGAAACCCTGGCCCACAGAACACAGTAACAGAAAACAACAACTAGTCCCCACCACAAGCAAAGAAGGGGAATGGAAAGATAAAGAACGACACTGGTAAGTGGTGCGAATTTATTAAAATCCCTTGGCACAACACTGATGAATGTCGCTCAAAGCACTCATTAGTTATCGAGATAAAATGTTCAGAATCAGATCCTGATTCTGATTCTGAACCCAATGCCACAGCTGCATACAATGGGAGGCAGATCATTGATGAAAACCCCACTACCACTATTGGTACCACACAGATTCAAGTAGAGGATCCTGAAGAGTCAGAGACAGAGGAGCGCCTATTCCACTCGCAGATGTGGGTGAAGGGGATGCCTCTACATTTTGTTGTTGACAACAGTAGCTAAAATAACATGATCTTAGCAGAAGTTGTCAAGAGATTGGAGCTTCCGACAACACCACACCCGCAACCTTACAGCATTGGTTGGCTAAGCCAAGGATGAGGTATCTGCATTACTCAACAATGCCTCCTACCATATGGAATCAAGCCTTTCAAAGATGAGGTACTGTGTGATGTGGCCCCACTTGAAGTCTGTGATGTTCTTTTAGGACAACCATATATGTGGAAGCGTCATGTTGTATATGAGTCACGGCCTCGCAGTGTCATTGTTACTTTGGGGGGAAAACTCTATTGAATACCAGAGACTGTTGCACCTAAAAATGTCTCGCAAGGTAGGAATATAATCTCCCACATCAGAAAATTATTCCTCTTCACAATTGCGTCTGAAGGAGAACATAAGATCACAGAGACCTCCACGCCCTCTACACAGGGTGTCTCTGCTCATCAGACACAAGAGGAAGACAGAGCCATTGTTTCCTCATCTATCTGAGTACCTCTACAATGCAAGGCCATGCATTCAAGGTGCTCATCCAGAAACAAATCATCCATACAACAATTACAGCCTTCTCGGGATGTCAAAGAAAGGAAGCCTCTTCACTTCAGCAAATGTCGCACAAGGAGATCAACTCAACACACAGTTCAAGATATGATACGAGATTCGACACAATGGAGACCATTACTTCCTAAGGAGGGAGGATTGATCTAGATGGAGATTGGTGGCCACCCACCTATTCTACTGGCTCAAAACAATTGTCCATTGTGGCAGTTTCCTAGTTATTTTTCTACATTTTTTCAGGTCCTAAACTTTCGGGGCCGTTTTGAGGCCCTAAACGAATTTTTGTAGATATTTAGGGCCAAATTTTAGCCATTAGAATACATTTGGCTGACCAAAAGTTGTAAATATTAAACATACCTTTCCAACGAGCTATTGAATGCCCAAATTGGAGATCGTATGCAAAAGTTATGACCCCGGGAAGTTGACTGTTCAACTTACCACCTTGGGGCCACAAACTTTATGACGGTTCATCTTCTAGGGTTACATTTTGGAATTTTGGGGTTCTCACCTCATTCTTATTATAAATAGGCCCTTTTGGCCTCATTTTGTATTTAGCTTGGCACAGATGAGTGTAGCAACGACATCTCTTCTCAGAGATAGCTACCATCATTCTAGAAATTGTATTACAGTCTATTCTATTTCCGCAATTTAATAGAATATTTGTTTACTGTATCTTTGTTATCTTTGCAAAATGTTTGTGATTATGATTCTGTATATGTTCTTTCATTTCGTTCACACATAAATCCAAATCAATAATACCTATTTCGAAGAACAAATGACGATACTTTCAAAGAAAGAAAGAGGCCTCAGAGGAACTCCAGTTATGTAACACTATTGAGTGACATCATTGATGCAGAACCTTCCAACTATGAAGAAGTAGCCAAGAAGAAAGGGAATGAGAATACCAATTCAAGAAAAATGATGTCTAGGATTCAGAATCAAGACCTGAAGGGAAGTTTGTAATGTCTTCCATATGGATCTACATGATCTAGCATGTAGTAGATGGCAACATTGTGGGATACAAGGCAAGATTCGTAGAACGAGGATTCTTACGGAAGAAGGCATAGACTACAAAGAGACATTTGTAGCCATCAGAAGTTAAGACACATGATAGGTAGACTCATGTGTACAAATTAAAGAAGGCCTTGTATGAGCTTAGAAGATACCAATGGGATAACACACACATGAGGAGCTTGAAGATCACCTAGAGTGATGAAGATCTTAACCTTTGCTACAAGTTTGAAGATGAAAGCCTATAGAGGATGACAAGCTCACAGATGGGTGCGAGAAGAAATTTTTAAAAGGTTCAAGATAGAGGATATTGGTATCCAGTGACCCTGGATGGATACATAGAATATTAGTAGTAGAGGAAGATACTTGTCACTCCAGTATAGAATGTTTCAATGCATAGAGTATGAAAACAGAGGGAGAATGGTGCTCCACTTCAGAGGGAGTGACTACAGAAGATCCTGAGGTTTGACATGGTACGACAGGATGGAAAAATTATTAATGGCTCTAGACTTTACTGAGAGTAAAGAATATTTCAACCTTTGTTTCAAGGTTGAACGTGGAAGACTAGTGAATATCCAGTTATATGTTGATGACTTGCTCCTGACAGGAAAGAGGAACTCATGAAATTTGCAAGAAGGAGACTTACTGTCGAGTTCGAGATGAAGGAATTGGATATGATGCACTACTTTATAGGCATGGAGGTGTGGCATAATGCGGATGGAATCTCCTTGGGACAAGGGAAGTATGCAATAGAGATCCTGAAGAGGTTTGAGATGATGGACTGCAAGGCCATGACCACACCTATGGCATCGAACCTGAAGCTTTTAGGTGATGCTTCATCAGATTCGGTTGATGCTACGATGTATCATCAGATGATTGGGTCCTTGATGTACCCAATGAATACAAAACGATATATTTGATTTCCTGTGAACACATTGAGCCATTCCTGACAAATTCTAGACATGCTCACTTGATTGCTGCAAAGCATATTCTGAGGTACCTAAAGGGTACAGTTGATTACGGGATCAAGTATGAGGTGAATCAGAAGATTAACCTAGAGAGTTATGTTGATTTAGATTGGGTAGGAAGTGCCATCGATAGGAAGAGCACTTCAGGGTGCTGCTTCATTATGGGATTAGGTGTGATCTCTTGGTTTACCAGGAAATAGTCTTGCGTGGCACTGAGTATAGCTAAAGCAAAGTATGTCACAGCTTGTTTAGCTAGTTGTGAGGAAGTATGGCTAAGGAAGCTACTGTCTGATTTGTTTGATCTCCAGTTGGATGCTACTTGTATTTATTGTGAAAACCAAAGTTGTGTGAAGTTGTCTAAGAACCTGGTGTTCCATGACAATTTGAAGCATATCAAGATCACATATCACTATATCAGGGATATTGTGCAGAGAGGAGTAGTAAAGCTATAGTATGTTGTGACAAATGAATAGATAGTTGATGTGTTGACCAAGTCATTAGATTGAGTGAAGTTTGAGTACATCAGGGAGAAGCTTGGTGTTCTCCAGATCGAGGTTCCCTCCAAAGGGAAGTGATGAGTCCGAGAGACCTTCTAACATGGATGTAGGATTGGTTCCTCCCATGGTCATATGTAAGTGAAGGGCCCTTGTGACATTGATGTAGGATTAATTCCTCTCATGGTCGGATGTAAGTGCATAGCCCTTTCGACATGTATGCTGGATTGGTTCCTCGCATGGTTGGATGTAAGTGCAGAGCCCTTTCGAAATGTATGTTGGATTGGTTCCTCACATGGTCGGATGTAAGTGCAGAGCCCTTTTCAACATGTATGTTGGATTGGTTCCTCGCATGGTTAGATGTAAGTGTAGATCCCTTTCGACATGTATTGTGGATTGGTTCCTCGCATGGTCGGATGTAAGTGCAGGGCCCTTTCGACATGTATACTAGATTGGTTCCTCGCATGGTTGGATGTAAGTGCAGAGCCTTTTCAACATGTATGCTAGATTGGTTCCTCGCATGGTTGGATGTAAGTGCAGAGCCTTTCTGACATGAATGCTGGATTGGTTGCTCTCATGATTAGATGTGAGTTCTGGTCCTTTATGACATGGATTCAGGATGTGTTCCTCCCTTGGTCAGATGTGAGTGTTGGGCATGCCTTTCTGACATGTATATTGGATGTGTTCCTTGCATGGTCAGATGACATTCTTACTAAGGGTCAGATATAAGGACTGAAGAAGACCTACATGGAGGCTAGGCCTACAACCAGCATGAAAAAGGGCTAGCTCTATAGAAGTTCCTGTGACGAGAAGAATGAAAAGATAGCACCATTTGATCAAGATAGTGGAAGCAGTGATGATGATGATGATCCAGTTTCAATGATGATCCATCTTTGATGATGATCCAGACTTGATCTAGAGAAGGAGACTTGTGCTGATGAATTGTGTCCAAAGAATACCTTCCTAGTTAAGAGGGAGTGTTGATGTATTTGTAACTTCAAAATGTATTCACTTGTATATCTTATGTATTGTACCCCAATGTTTATTCTGGGAAGTATCTGTAATGTAATTGATTCATGTCATTCCCCAATGTTCCTATTGGGAGAATAAATAATGTAAAAAAGTCATGTAAAGTCATTGAGGTTAACCCTCCATTGTAAGTTGGGGCAATAGTTCCCACAATTGAGTCAAGGTTAACCCTTCTTGTTGATTGGAGGGAAAATTCCCCACAGTTGTGGGGCACTAGGGTTATTAGACTCTCCTAGAGATGCCGGCCCTAGTAATTAATTGTTAAGTGAGGCCGACTTGTTGTAGTGTACATTAAGTGAAACAAAAGAATATAAATAGAGAATGAGCCTCTCTATTTATTACACACACACTCACTCACTGGGGCGCAAGAGTGAGAGAGGAGAAGCTCTCTCAAGTGAGAGAGAGAGAATATTTATTGGAGATCATCTTTTCTGTCTTTGGGTTTTACTGCTGCCATTGGTGTTCATTCTATCTCTGAGGAAGTTGTGGGGTTTTCTCTTTTATGGTTTCTCTGAGGAAAATTCTTTGTGTCTCTTGTCTCTTGTGATTTTTGCTGTGCATGTTATTCTCTTAGATAACATCCTAAGATCATATTCCTTAAATGATAAAAATCTAACATTCCTACACAAGCCATTCCCAACAACATTTACATATGGATTACTTGAAAGCATCAGAGGACAAGAGATGTGTTCATTCACTAACGACTTCTCTGGATATCATCAAGTCAGAATCACGAGGGAGGATCGAGACAAAATGACCTTTGTCATGGAATGGGGATGCTACCAATATATGGTATTGCCCTTTGGACTCAAGAATTCAGTTGCTATTTTTTATAGAATAGTAGTATCTACTTTTAAATATTTTATACATAAATTTCTTAAGGTCTACTTTGGTGATTGGACTTTATTTGGTCTAGTAAGAGACCACATAGAGAGCCTGCACATGATGTTGGGCCACTATTGCCAATATCATATTGCGCTTAATTCAAAGAAATGTGTTTTTTGCACACCATTTGGTGTGCTATTGGGACATGTTGTATGTCGCGACAGAATTTTGGTCGACCTTGCGAAAGATGCGATTATCCTTGACTTACCATCGTCTACATCAGTCACGCAACTCAGATAAGTGTTAGGACACACAGTGTATTACATAAAGTTTATCAAAGGATATGCAAAGATAATTGCACCCATGGAGAAACTATTGAAGAGAGATGTGAAGTTCTAGTGGACGGAATATTGTCAGGACAACTTAGATAAATTAAAGAACAAGATGGACACCGCGCCAATATTGGTATTTCCTGACTGGAAGAAGTTGTTCCATGTCCACGTCGATGCATCATCTGTCGCACTTGGAATAGTATTGATGCAACCAGGTGAGATTTCACTTAGCCACCCTATTTATTTTGCTAGCAGGAAAATGTCAATGTAAGAGAAAAATTACACAGTGATAGAAAGAGAAGGCCTCGCCCTGGTCTATGTGCTATAGATTTTTGGACACTAGTTCTTGGGTGGACATTTTAAAATGTACACTCATCATTCAGCCTTAAAATACCTGGTCAATAAGCCAATGTTTGGGGGGGGGATCTATCGATGGATCCTCCTGTTCCAAGAATTCAACTTTGAGGTCATTGTTAAACCTGGTCGACTAAATGGGGACCTAACCACTTGTCGAGGATAAAGAGTGGCGAAGATCCAACCATCCTGGAGGATAATTTACCTAATGTGCAACTATTTGCAGTCACCATGATTGATTATTAGAATAAGGAGTTTAATGCTATCATCTACCTCCTGAGTATAGGCTACGCGCCTGAAGGGTTCACCACTATGTAGAAGAAACATTTGGTCCTCAAGGCTGCTGATTATACATTGATCACGGGACACCTATACAAGATGGGCCTCAATGAAATATTTTGACTATGTGTCTTTGATCATGAACAACATTGGGTAATGAGTGAAGCACATGCTGGTGTCGTAGGATGACACTATGCTAGAAAGGAAACTGTACGCAAGATACTGTAAGCTGGCTTATGGTGGCCAACTATACACATGGATACTAAGAGCTTTTGGCAGTGTTGCGATATTTTCTAGAGGACAGGAAAACTGTCGAGACACGACGAGATGCCACTTGTGCCGCAGATAACCCTTCAAGCCTTTGATAAGTGGTTTGTTGATTTCGTAGGACTGATCATTATGCTAGGAAATAGGACTAGCGCATGCTACATTATCACTACGACATATTACTTAACCAGATGGGATGAAACCGTGCTTGTTAAAGATTGCACTATTTCTACTACGAAAAAGTTTTTATTTGAAAATGTGGTGACCATATTCGGCTACCCAAAAATTATGCTGTGAGACCAAGGTACACATTTTGTTAAGAAAATGATTGATGAGCTTACTACAGAGTTCCAGATTCAACATAGAAAGACAACACCCTATCATCCTCAAGTGAATGGAACGGTTGAAGCATTCAACAAGATATTGCATAATGCATTAACCAAAGTATGCAACATGTACTGAGATGATTGGGACCAGAAAGTTTCAGTTGTGCTATGGGCGTACCACATGACCTACAAGCGACTGATAGGGCACACTCCCTATGGAGTATATTGTGTTGAGCCTGAGAATTTCCATGTTGACAGAAATGACCGACGTAGATGCTATCAAATAAAGGTTGTACTAGCTCGTTCAGATGGAAGAGGAGTTTTTTTTCATAGGATTTCATTAAACCATTGAGAAGAAAAGGCAAAAAGAATGTCATGATCACCATATCAAAACTAACCATTTTGAAGTCAAAGGACTTGTTTTGCTGTACGACAGCCAATTTTTAAGCATCCAGGGAAACTAAATACGCATTGGCTAGGGCCATATGTAATCATGCACATCACTGAGGCCGGTGTAGTGAAGGTACATAAGCTGGATGGAAGGCAGTCATAGGGATGATCAATGGAAGTCGTCAGAAACCTTACTATGATGGCCATGACATGCCTAGGTAAGGGAGAAAAAGAAGAGAAAAGAGGAAAAGAAACTGCTCTGTCGCACGTCTGCGACAGAAGTATGCAAATCACAGTAAAGAGAGGGAATGACAAATAGTCATCATTAAAGCACAGATACCCAAAAATATCTAGGAGGTTATGATAGCGAAGATTCATTAATTCGAAAAGTCCGAGGAGAATGGTGACGTTCTTTTTAGTTGCATCGGTCATCCTCTCCATAACTGACCTGACAGGTACATATTAGAACTCAAGTATGTGAGTTAATGTTGGAATGCATCGAATGGGAAGCCCATGCGAACGATAAGATGTCAATTTCCCATCAAATGATCACATGCAAGATAGGAACATCCCTATAAATATGAGCCTTCATCGAAAAGAATCCTTTTATGTGCACAGAGAGAAGAAGAGCGAACCAGAGTTTTAGATTGAGAGAGCCGAAGTTAATGGTCCTTTCCATTTCAAGCACTAGTGAATAGTTCGACGTTACGAGAGCATCACCTTTCCCAATCGAAGATGAAATTACACCGCTAAAGGTACAACAACAAGCACAAGAGTAAGAAACAATGGCGCGACCAGCTCAGCAGACAGCTCCTCCAGTTAGTCTAGCCCCCCCTTCGGCTTCTAGTTCAGGACCTATGATGGACCTAGCTCAAACTCCACTAGTCAATATACCTGTTGCAGGTCTGTTACTATTTATTTCAGAAAGATGCATCCTATAATCATCAACACCTCGGTTCAGGGTGTCAAATTTCACCAAGAAGCATAAGGCCACTAAGGACATAGCTACCGAGGACGCACCAGCTTCACCACCACAAAGAGATGCAAATGACACCATAGAAGAGCAAAATATGCTACCTCCATTTGTTTATCCAAGGAGAGAAGAGGCACATTAAGTGAAACTTATGATAAAATCACACTCATCCTTGGTC
This sequence comes from Pseudotsuga menziesii, assembly GCA_001517045.1. NCBI lineage: Eukaryota > Viridiplantae > Streptophyta > Pinopsida > Pinales > Pinaceae > Pseudotsuga > Pseudotsuga menziesii. The sequence continues at coordinate 117,407 of LPNX011222055.1, forward strand.
GTTCCGTAGATCCCTATGGGAGTTCCATTGATGATGAACATAATCCTGAAAATGGTAAAGTTGTAATTTGAGGATCCTGATACAAGGAAGCAAGAGGACCTGGAGAGAAAGAACTACATGATCACAATGTCAGTCGTCCCTCCTGAGCTGTAGTTGGTAGTTCCAATGCAATGGGATCGAGGTATAGAAAGCGCAGGCTTTCTTATCTTACTGGTCATGCAAAACTTTGGCCGAAGCAAGCAGGTGAGCACATATGTGAAATAGCTCCTAGTCTGTTTCCATGGAGGATATTTATGGCTCAATTGACCCTTTGATGTCGATGTAGAGCTCATTTCATAGATAACGGCTCTTTGAAAACAAGGGCACGACCCTGTGCCATATTTTCGCCAAATAGAGACACGGTGAAGATTAAGGAGAAGTATGACCTCCATTGTGTGAATATAGGATTTCTCATTTCCTCTATTACTGAAAACATAGTGAGGCTTACTAAAAATATTCTATCTTGCAAGCTACTGCACAAAATGAGACTTGCTGAGTGCACCGATGGAACTTGCAGAATAATGCACAGAAGGAGTGATATTCAATTGGTCGCAGTATCTATTGAATGAGCTGCTAGAGGATGTCAAGAAGGCTCAGGAGGAGAGTAAGGCCAAATTCCACTACTCCTGGTTGCTTGTTTTAATTTCTTTTATTATTTGGTCAAACCCACCTAACTACCAGCCACTGGATGTCCCAGTTCTTTGTCATGGTGCAAAGTATCAAAACCTATAAGAGGACAATGACGACAGGATCTGGCAGAAGGACAATAACATAGATTTCTTTCTACATGGGGAAGTGTTGCATGAAGTAATCAAGAACTAGCATAGATTGCGAGCTGTGACAGTCCAAAAATGTTCATCTTTCATAATTTTCTAGGATGATGTGCAAAACATTATTCTATAGTTGCGACAGGACTCAAAGAAAAACGCGTTGCTGACACTTTTCATGGTTACAGACTCGGATGTGGAAACAACCATCCAGTAGTGGCCTGTAGAATGGTACGTCCCTATCGACATTCAAACGGACCAGGGAGGTAACCAAGGAGGAAGTGACCAAGGAAAGAACCAAGGGAATGGTCAAGGAAATGACCAAGGCAATGAAGAAGACAATAATGGGGGCGACGAGAAAGCAAACTAGTCCCAAAGTTCATAGGATGATGATAGTGGTCACGAATTTGATAAGGATGATTTAGAAGGCATGTCCACTAAGGAGGATGTGCAGACTTAGAAGAAGTCTCAGGAAGAGGCACAAGATTTTAGAATAATAAACCCATAGTTTCCCATATTTGACATTAATTAAATCATTTTTTTCTTATTCATAGATTCCTAGATTCCCTCTCTATGCTAGTTGACTTCTACATGTTCCTAGAAGTCAATGCTTGCTAAAATAAGTCATGTATCACTTTGGAATCATCCTGGAAACATATTTATCATGTCTTGTTTATTCCTGGTTCCTTAAAGTGCATATCTGCGTTTTCTAAAAGCTACCTTGCTTTACAATAGTTTTAAGGAATAAAGGAAAAGCTAGTTTAGGGGAACTTGCCTTGTTTTTTTACCACATCATCCTCCTTCCTTTTCTCCAAACAAAATCATGAATGAGTTGTATTTCCACCACTTATTAGATTTCCCACTTGATTTAGCTAATTTTTGATGATCTTCATGGATTTGGAAAGTCCTTTTTCCACCTATAGGGGATTTGACTTGATTTAGTAAGCTTGGTTTTTGACCAATTCAAATAGCAACCTAGTGCTTTCAAATATCTCATGTAGTTATATATTTGATCAACCTATTACTTCATCTGTTTGGATAATGTACACTTATTCAATACAGGATTAAGTTATGCTCCAATTTTAGTCTCCCTTTGTGTGAATTTTGCATGTTTGATTAGCAAATTTGTGAGTGTATATGATATATCTCTTGGGTTCAATTTCCAGATGGCATCAAAGCCTTTGTAGATCAATTTCTCTCCTTCCAAATTGTTATTGTAGGTTCCACATCACTAACTGGGAGAGCATTCTACTGACTGAAGGGCACATGAGTTGAGATATGGACCAATCTCAAAGGATCATCTTGAATCCATTCAATTTCTTCGAATGGAAAGCTGAGATGGAGATATTATTGAGAGAGAAAGGTCTCTACAGGGTTACCATGCCTACTAAGGTAGATCCCAATGTAGTTGCATAGAAAATCAAATGGCACAATAGGAGGGATGAGGCCTATGGTCTTTTTTGTCTGAGTATTTCAAGAGACCTCCTCTTTCTTCTTGATTCATTGACATATCCTAATGAGGTGTGGGAGAACATTGAAGAGATTTTTGGAAAGAAAAATGAGATGAGAGGACATCAAATCAAGAATGAATTGATCTCCTTGAGTCCCAATATATTTGAATCATTGCAACTCTATTTTACCAAGTTTAAGGCCCTTATTTTGCAGTTAAAACAATGTGGGATTGAAAAGAAGGAGGAGCAACTAGTTTTGACCATTCTCTCAAAGCTTGGTCCTAACTATTCAGTGTTTTTTTATACCTTCTATGCCACTAAATTGACAACTCAAACCTGGAAGAAGCTTCCAGGACAACGGTGACCTCATCAATGCTTCTAATAGCTCCCAAGTCTTCATCCCTGATTGTCCTTAGTTCCACCAAGCATTTTTTTTAGGGATAGGTTCCTCAAAAGTTATTTTATGGGGTAAGTGACATTTCTTGAACACTTTTACTATGGTATCATGCACATTATTGTGTTTTTTTAGTGATGCTTTAGCTTCCTTCTGTAATCCCCCCTTATATTTTGACAATTGTCTATGATGGCGTAACCAAGCTACATTTATTGCATTGTCCTCTAGAGAAAATTTGGTGGAAATTATGTGTTCTACTTATGCCATGTTGCCACTCTTTTTTAGCCTACCCTTCACATTTATAATCCCAAGTTTTTTTCTTTGGTATGCTTCTAATACCACCTTGATCTTGTTTTCTACCTTCTACATTTCATACAATCTCTTTGTAATTAACTCTTGTGAGTTAAATAATTGTTCTTTTAATGCAATTTCACAGGTGTGAAATTGAGCCAAACTCTATCTTTCTTCCCTCGAACCATCCACTTCTATTGTTAATGGGTCTTTTTCCTATTGGAGTGTCTTTATATGAGCTTCCATGGTGGCCTTCTTTGTTATCAGGTCATCAACTTGGGCCATTATCACATCCTTTTATTTCTACAATTATTGAGTCAAGACATATAATGCTATTTTCTTGACCTATGTTAAGTCACGAACTTGTTTCTTTTGATTTTATATTTTGATTTCCATTTCATTCTAATATTGCTTATTTGAGTTTGTCCTTTTACTTACTTTGGAAAATTTTTGGTTTTTAATGAAATTTTCAATTTTTTCGCCTTTAGGTTTCTCATTATTTTGTGTTTCTTTAAAATTTGAAGGGATTCATAGGACATATATTGATTAAGGATGTCACAAATCATATCATGAGCATAGTTATCACTTAAATATCACTTAAACCTCATGCAAAGGGGAAAAAAGGTTTAAAATTGCGCCAAAATTGAATTCAAATTATTCTTGTAGCGCAACCATGAAAAATTAACACAGTCGCGCTACAAGAATATCGCGCGCATAGAAATTATGGTTTTTTAAGCTGAATTTTCGCACGATTTCAATTCCTAAGTGACTAATTGCATGATTTAAGGATTTTGCTGCGTGTTGCTCCAGTAATCATCATGAAATCAGGTGGGTTCGTGTCATGGAAGAGATCGTGGTTATTATTAACTAGAACGCAACCCATCATGATAGATAGAGGCATAGAGAGAGTTTGATGTGAGGGGAGTTATTCTATGCATGCAATACGAAGTTGAAGACTTAAGTGGACCGACGACATCTGCCAAAAAACCAGAGTTCGCTGTTACAGAGCATAGTCGGGGTTTTCACAGTTATACAGGAAATTAGGGCTTTCTCTTTCCATCACCTGGAAGTAAATTGGAGATCTGAAGGCACCTGTTCACTCAAATTGTATAATCAGACAGCTCAAGTAGTGATATTAGGCGATTATAGCAAGGCATAAATGAGGTATCTCGCGACAACCTCTTAGTGGCTGCTAATTTGGGGCTTTCTCGGTAAAGTTTGTTCTGTTAAAATTGGTTTAGAAAAACATCAAGTTATGCCTTTAAACATGGTCCCTGCCAAAGAGATATCTGTTTAAGAGACTTTGAGATGATGTGGTGAGTGTAAGGTCCAAAAGCAGCATTACATTGAACCATTACCTTTTTGAAACCTGAAAAGATGACGGGGTGAAGAGCTGTGTATTCTGGCATCCAAATTTCAAAAATTGATTTGCTACCTGTAAACAGTGTAACAAAGGATCTGAACATTTGAAATTACAGGAATACCTAATATTATTAGGTGTTAAAGCTTACTGTTTTTGGTGCTAAAAGCAAATGGGAGCAGAAATGGAGTAGACAGAAGATTGTTTTTATATCTCCTCATCTACTAGATAAACATTTTCCAGTTGATCTTAGAAACCTTAAATTGATATAAGGAACTCGCAGCTGAAACCATTTGTGTAAAACCTTTTCTGCACAGAGACAACCCTTAAGTTGCATTTAAAGGCATTAAGGGTTATTTTTTGTGCAGAACCACAATACACAGGTGTTGTCATACATTCTGGAGATGGTTTATTCTCTAAATGAGCAGCTGGGATGATAGCTAGTTTCACCAACAGTTTTAGTGAGGAGTGTGGGACATTCTTTGACCTAAATCATTTGAGCATGTGGTAAAGCTTATCCTGCATTAAAAACAAAAAGTAAACAGTCAAGGAAGATTGAGGAAAGCTGATAATTAAAGCCTTAGAGGCTTGAGGAGGAAAAAGCAGCTGCAAGGTCATTGACAAAAGCCTAGAAGTCACAGAGTTTCAGCCATTGAGAGCAGATGGGTAAAAGTGGCAAAATAAGTAGGGCTGAGCCCACTGATGTAAGCTGGATTGAGAAATTCCCATGTTGTGTAGAACTTTTCCAGAATGCAGGGTGGCTAGATTTCTTCAAAAAGATTGATGGCTACAATACTGAAGTCTCTTATCAATTTTCCAAAAGCTATAACCAAGACATGATAGTTTTTGATACACTGAGATTCAAGTTGACTGTGGAGCTAATTGCAGAAGCTACAGGAATAAAAAATGAAGGTGAAAAATGGTTCAAAAAATTGCCTTTCACTTTTGATGCCCAGAGGTACATGTTACCTAATATTACCCCAGATTGGAGCAAAGGCATACTAATCCAAAATTTCAGAAGTGAGTGGGTGGAACCCATTAGAATCTTGCAAAGCTATATCACCTGTGAAGGCAGATATGCCTATGTCTTCAAATACCATTTTAGGTTTTTACAACATATGGTTGGTGAATCCAAAATGAGCCTTCCTTTCTTCCTTTTCAAAAGTCTGTAGAAGATGTCTAGTAAAGTCAAAGGGCATTAGGATCATACTTCACCATCCATCTTCCACCATGGTTTGATTAAGCTTATCAATAGTACTACTCTACAAAGGGAAGGGAAGACATGGAATTATTTCCTTTTCTGGAATGGTTTTCAAACCAAGCAAGAGGAACAACAAATCAAAAAGCAGGTGGATAAGGGGAAAACCCTAGTTAGGAAACTAGGTCAGAAGATCAAGTCTGAAGACAAGAAAGAGGTTAAACTTGAAGAAGCACCAGAGCCCTTGAAGGATGACAATAAACCTCAAAAGTTTTCAGCTGACAGTAAAGGTAAATATTCACTGTTTACACAAAAAGAGGATCAACCTATGCAACACATGGAACCAGCAGAAAATTTCAGTGAAGATAAAACTACTATCACAGAAAAGGATGCTATATAGGAAGAAGACATTCAGGCCCAGCAAAGGAGTCCCATCACTATCCTCTCTGAGGATGAGGGATATCTGTTAGAGGAAGATGAATCCATTGCCAAAACTAAAGCTATGGTTGATACCCACACAGAATGCTGCAGAAAAGAGAATAAAGCAGAGAAGTCAAAGAAAAAGAAAACCAAAGTGATAGCCATAGAGTTAGCTACAGTAAGACATCAAGGAAGAATGTTGAAAATGCTGGGAGAGCTTGCCCCAGGTTCTCCAGCTTGGAGGGCTAAAACCAGGACAAAAAACAAGTTGAGATTGAATATGAAAAAATTGTTAAACCCCAGATTAAATACAAAAGAGGTAACAATAATTGATGATGATTCTTCAGATGAAAAACCAAAAATTAAGAAAGAAGCGGTTCTGAAAAGTCCAGTTCCTCATCATGCAAAGGGGAAAAATCCATCAAAGTTAGCAGAAGAGGTTAGTCTCATCGAGACTAAATTATCAGCAGTCTTTTTAGAGTTAAGAAATGAAATGTTGAACGAAGAACAACAAAAGGAAACTGAGGTTTCTTATTCTAAAGACCAACTGTTAATAGATGAATATATACCTAAGGAAGCAGACACTCAAGAAAACCCTAGTATTCCTGATATTTCTACATATCTGTTAGAAGAAGATGCAGACATTTTCAGGAAACTCAATATACCATGGATGCCCACTGATGTGAAGTATACTACAGAAGGGAAGGTTTTTTATTAAGATAAGCAAAACCTGCAGAAAACAGTCAAACAATACAGACATCAAATGGATTTCATGCAGAAAGTGAATGATGGGCTGATTCTAGTGAACAAAAGACTTAGAGAGGATTTACAGGAATTAAATGATCATTATCAAGATCTTACTACAGTGTCTAAGGAATCCCTGAAGAGGAAAAGAGCCACAGATTTGCAATGTACAGAGCTGAAGCAAACTGTCAAAGGCTTGCAGCAGCAGAATGAAGAACTCACAAGAAAATTAGAAGACATGGAATATGAGAAAAAGAGAGCCAAGAAGAAGGCTCAAGATTTGGATGGAACAACCTTACTAGCTGAGGCTGCAAAAGACCTTTGAGTTTGATAAGTTAGCCAGTTTTTTTTTGTTATGTCTTTTGTGGAATAGTTTAATTAGTTAAACTTTTGTTAAGTTTTTAGAAGCAATATTTTATTTTGTAAATATGATCTCACTTTATCCCATCGAGTTGGTTGAGGGCAGTTAGGGTTTAGACCCTAACTGATTTTGTAAAAAACAGTATTTAGAGAGATTAGAAGGACAGAAGAGGGGTTCGTTTTTTGGAGGACTTCAGGAGGTCTTTTGGACTTGTTTGTGAGCTAAGTATCATAACTCTCATATGTATTTGATGACAGACTATGAAATATATAATCCTTTTCACCCTTCAGTATATGTTTTGGCTTCATTTTTTACTTGTTTAGTTGCATGACTGATAAATTCATTGCTGGTTTATGTTTTATATGCTGGTAGTGCTTATCTTTTGTGAATGAACTTCATTATCATGTTTTGTTGGATTCTGGTGATTATATGATGTATCTCTGTCTTTCCTTGCTTATGATTTAGTTTTTATTTGGTTCATGAGTGTATTCCCTGTTTGTCACCAAATTTACAACCAAGGAAACATTTCAGAAACCCTAAAACCTAGTTTGCTTTATTGAGTTTTTTGAGATTGTGTTGGCTTGTTTCTTCATAGCCTGGGAACAATTTCTGGCACAAACATCTTTGGCGCCGTTGCCGGGGACGAAGTTGAAGACATATTTTGTCTCGGATACTTATCAGTTTTATTGGTTTTAAGAGGTGAACTTAAACTAGCACATCTTTAAGGCTATTTTTCACCAAATTTGACACAGTGGCTACTAGAGGAGTGGGAACCAGGAACAGACCTACTTCACCATTACAGTTAGGTGTTTCAGACCCTGAACAGATTTTAAAGACAGTAAGAAAAGTGAGAAGGTCTCAATATTTACCAGTCCTGTGTGACCCTGATCAGTTGGGTGGTTTATCACATTCAGCTTTGTTAGGAAAAGAAGAAGAAAACTCACCTTGGTTGAAGCCTATTATCCCTGATAGCAGTTTCCAAGTTTTTACCAATCCTCAAGCCTTCAGAAAAGCCAAAACTGTTTCTCCTGGTGAGATACCTCTTTTTCAGTTGAAATTAGGTGAAAATCCTTTTCATCCAAGTACTAGCCAAACCTCTTCATCACCAATATCAGTCAGTCCAAAAATGGCAGCCCAAAATCAGCCCATAGACATGATGGACTGAATGGTTGCAGCCAGATATGCACCATTGGTTTTGCCTCAGCCTTTAAATGCACTGCCTGGGGGTGACTATCAGAAATATCTTCCTAGGTTTAATGGATAGGGGGAAACCACAGCTAAAGAACATTGGGAATCTTTCCTTAGTTATGCTGATAACCAAAACATTGAGGCTAAAGATGTATGGATGAGAGTGTTTGTTCAGAGCCTTGATGGAGATGTAAGGAAGTGGTTCAGAGAGTTTCCTGCTAAATCCATCACTATCATTGAAGAACTTTGTGATCTCTTCATGAGACAATGGGGGGACACTAAATACCATACATACTACATAACTGAGTTCGGAGCTCTTAAGAGGAAAAAGGATGAGACTGTGGCACATTTTTCAAAGAGGTTCATCTCACGTCCCCGGTTTTGACCCCGTTTGCATGATGTATATATTGTAATTAATCGTGGTGAGGAGCTCAAGGCAAAATCCCCACCATCAATTTGGTTGTGTATGTTCGGCAATGGGGATAATTGCCGATGGTATGTCGTGCTATCCGGCACATTATAATTCGGCATCATGTTAACCCGCACATCAATTAAAATAAACCGCAACCAGCTACGGCAGTGCAACGTTGAATGAAAAGGGCATGGTTCCAAAGGATAAGGGGTGGGGGATGTCAAAGCTTGGTTATGGGAGAAAAACCCATGTGTTTTACCACCTTGTTTAATTGTCACCATTTTTCCTCATCCAACCTTGTCAACCTCTTTAATGCTTCAGCTGGTGGTTGGGGTAGTTATTGCTGAAGTGGTGGTGGTTGTGGCAGGCTGTCAGCCTTACCCACTTGCCCACTCCACCCATGTCTGTCCATTCTTCTCCCTCGCGCACTCATCCCTGGTCAGTTCGCTCACCACGATTTTGGTTTTGTTTTCTCCTCACGCACAGGTTTTGGGGCGTTTTTGGTCTCACGCAGGTTTTCTTCCTCTCCCCCACGAGTTGCTGAGCAC